>JASGYR010000012.1:0-473094 GCA_030068185.1 Colletes collaris
ACAAACTAACAATCTAACAAACTAACAAACTAACAAACTAACAAACTAACAAACTAACAAAACCAACAAACTAACAAACCAACAAACTAACAAACTAACAAACTATCAAACTAACAAACCAAATAAACTAACAAATTAATAGAAACTTGACGCAATTAATAAACCAACAAACTAATAAACTAACAAACTAAACAAACTAACAAACTAACAAACTATAACAAACTAACAAACTACACAAACTAACAAACTAACAAACTAACAAAACCAATAAAACTAATGTAAAACTAACAAACTAATAAACAGAATAAACCAACAAACCAACAAACCAACAACCATACAAACCAACAAAACAACAAAACTAACAAACTAACAAACTGAACAATCTAACAAACCAACAAACTAACAAACTAACAAACTAACAAACTAACAAACTAACAAACTAACAAACTAACAAACTAACAAACCAAAAAACTAACAAACTAACAAACTAACAAACTAACAAACTAACAAACTAACAAACTAACAAACTAACAAACTTACAAACTAACAAACTAACAAACTAACAAACTAACAAACTAACAAACTAACAAACTAAAAAACTAACAAACTAACAAACTAACAAACTAACAAACTAACAAACCAACCAACTAACAAACTAACAAACTAACAAACTAACAAACTAACAAACTAACAAACTAACAAACTAACAAACTAACAAACTAACAAACTAACAAACTAACCAACTAACAAACTAACAAACTAACAAACTAACAAACTAACAAACTAACAAACTAACAAACTAACAAACCAACAAACTAATCATTAAATTCTAATAAACATAATTCAATAATTTAATAAACTAACTAACGAACTAATGAACCAGCAAACTAACAAACCCATAACAAACTAACAAACTAACAAACTAACTGCTCTTCTCGTCCCTGAACTGCAAACAATCTAACAAACCTAACAAACTAGACAACACCACTAACAATCTAACAAACTAACAAACTAACAGACTAACAAACTAACAAACTAACAAACTAACAAACTAACAAACTAACAAACTAACAGACTAACAGACTAACAAACTAACAAACTAACAAACTAACAGACTAACAAACTAACAAACTAACAAACTAACAAACTAACAAACTAACAAACGAACAAACCAAATAAAACTAACAAACTAACAAACTAACAAACTAACAAACTAACAAACTAACAAACTAACAAACTAACAAACTAACAAACTAACAAACTAACAAACTAACAAACAAACAAACTAACAAACTACCAAACAAACAAACTAACAAACTAACAAACTATAACTAACAAACTAACAAATTAACAAACTAACAAACTAACAAATTAACAAACTAACAAATTAACAAACTAACAAACTAACAAACTAACAAACTAACAAACTAACAAACTAACAAACTAACAAACTAACAAACTAACAAACTAACAAACTAACAAACCTACAAACTAACAAACTAACAAACTAACAAACTAACAAACTAACAAACTAACAAACTAACAAACTAACAAACTAACAAACTAACAAACTAACAAACTAACAAACTAACAAACTAACAAACTAACAAACTAACAAACTAACAAACTGAACAATCTAACAAACCAACAAGCTAACCAACTAACAAACTAACAAACTAACAATCTAACAAACTAACAAACTAACAAGCTAACAAACTAACGAACTAACAAACTAACAAACTAACAAACTAACAAACTAACAAACTAACAAACTAACAAACTAACAAACTAACAAACTAACAAACTAACAAACTAACAAACTAAAAAACTAACAAAACTAACAAAACTAACAAAACTAACAAACTAACAAACTAACAAATTAACAAACTAACAAACTAACAAACTAACAAACAACAAAATAACAAAATCCATAACAAACTAACAATCTAACAAAACTAACAAACTAACATACCATCAAACTAACATACTAACAAACTAACAAACTAACAAACTAGAAAACTAACAAACTAACAAACTAACAAACTAACAAACTAACAAACTAACAAACTAACAAACTAACAAACTAACAAACTAACAAACTAACAAACTAACAAACTAACAAACAAACAAACTAACAACCTATCAAACTAACAAACTAACAAACTAACAAACTAACAAACTAACAGACTAACAAACTAACAAACTAACAAACTAACAAACTAACAAACTAACAAACTAACAAACTAACAAACTAAAAAACTAACAAACTAACAAAACTAACAAACTAACAAACTAACAAACTAACAAACTAACAAACTAACAAACTAACAAACTAACAAACTAACAAACTAACAAACTAACAAACTAACAAACTAACAAACTAACAAACCACCAAACTAACAAACCAACAAACTAACAAACCAACAAACCAACAAACTAACAAACTAACAAACTAACAAACCTAACAAAACCAACAAAAACTAACAAACCAATGTAAAACCAAATCAAACTAACAGACTCAACAACAAACTAACAACCACTAACAAAACTAACAAACTAAATGTAAACTAACAAACTAACAAACTAACAAACTATCAAACTAACAAACAAACAAACTAACAAACTAACAAACTAACAAATTAACAAACTAACAAACTAACAAACTAACAAACTAACAAACTAACAAAATAACAAACTAACAAACTAACAAACTAACAAACTAACAAACTAACAACCTAAGAAACTAACAAACTAACAAACTAAGAAACTAACAAACTAACAAACTAACAAACTAACAAACTAAGTAACTAAGAAACTAACAAACTAACAAACTAACAAACTAACAAACTAACAAACTAACAAACTAACAAACTAACAAACTAACAAACTAACAAACTAACAAACTAACAAACTAACAAACTTACAAACTAGCAATCTAACAAACTAACAAACTAACAAACTAACAAACTAACAGACTAACAAACACAACAAACTAAAAAACTAAAATAACAAACAAAAAAAAAACAAAAACAAACCTAACAAACTAACAAACTAACAAACTAACAAACTAACAAACTAACAAAAAAACAAAATAACAAAATAACAAACTAAAAAACTAACAAACCAACGTAACCAACAAACTAACAAACTAACAAACTTAAACAAACCAACCAACTAACAAACTAACAAACTAACAAACTAACAAACCAACCAAACAAACAAACTAACAAACTAACAAACTAACAAACTAACAAACTAACAAACTAACAAACTAACAAACTAACAAACTAACAAACTAACAAACTAACAAACTAACAAAACTAACAAATTAAAAAAACTAACATACTAACAAACTAGGAAACTAGGAAACTAACAAACTAACAAACTAACAAACTAACAAACTAACAAACTAACAAACTAACAAACTAACAAACTAACAAACTAACAAACTAACAAACTAACAAACTAACAAACTAACAAACTAAAAAACTAACAAACTAACAAACTAACAAACTAACAAACTAACAAAACTAACAAAAAACAAAACTAACAAACTAACAAAACTAACAAAACTAACAAACTAACAAATCCAATGGGAAACTAACAAACCGAACAAACTAACAAACCAACAAGCTAACAAACTAACAAACTAACAAACTAACAAACCAACAAACCAACAAAACAAACAAACAAACAAAGAAACAAACTAACAAACTAACAAACTAAATGTAAACCAACAAACTACAACAAATTAAACAAACTACAAACTAACAAACTAACAAACTAACAAACTAACAAACTAACAAACTTACAATCTAACAAACTAACAAACTAACAATCTAACAAACTAACAAACTAACAAACTAACAAACTAACAAACTAACAAACTAACAAACTAACAAACTAACAAACTAACAAACTAACAAACTAACAAACTAACAAACTAACAAACTAACAAACTAACAAACTAACAAACTAACAAACTAACAAACTAACAGACTAACAAACAGAACAAACCAACAAACTAACAAACTAACAAACTTACAAACTAACAAACAGAACAAACTAACAAACTAACAAACTAACAAACTAACAAACTAACAAACTAACAAACTAACAAACTAACAAACTAACAAACTAACAAACTAACAAACTAACAAACTGAACAAACTAACAAACTAACAAACTAAATAAACTAACAAACCAACAAACTAACAAACTAACAAACTAACAAACTAAATAAAACTAACAAACTCAACAAACTAACAAACTAACAAACTAACAAATCCAACAAAATAACAAACTGGAAACAATCTAACAAACCAACAAGCCAATCCATCTGAACAAAACTAAACAAACTAACAATCTAACAAAAACCAAAATTGAAACTACAAGGCTGAACAAACCCAATCGAACTTCAACAAACAAACAACTAACAATCTAACAAACTAACAAACTAAAAATCTAACAAACTAACAAACTAACAAATTAAAAATATAACAAACTAACAAACTAACAAACTAACAAACTAACAAACTAACAAACTAACAAACTAACAAATTAACAATCTAACAAACTAACAAAAACTAACAAAGTAACAAACTAACAAACTAACAAACTAACAAACTAACAATCTAACAAACTATCAAACTAACAAACTAACAAACTAACAAACTAACAAACTAACAAACTAACAAACTAACAAACTAATGAACTAATAAAAAAACACACTAACAAACTAAGAAACTAACAAACTAACAACAACTAACAAACAAACAAAATCTAACAACCTATCAAAACTAACAAACTAACAAACCAACAAACTAACAAACTAACAGACTAACAAAACTAACAAACTAACAAAACTAACAAACTAACAAAACTAATAATACAAACTAACAAACCAACAAACTAACAAACTAACAAACTAACAAACTAACAACCAATGAAACTAACAAACTAACAAAACTAACAAACCAATGTAAACTAATGTAAACTAACAAACTAACAAACTAACAAACTAACAAACCAACAAACTAACAGTCTAACAAACAAACAAACTAACAAACTAACAAACTAACAAACTAACAAACTAACAAACTAACCAACTAAGAAACTGTCAAACTAACAAACAAACAAACTAACAAACTAACAAACTAACAAACTAACAAACTAACAAACTAACAAACTATGAAACAAACAAACTAACAAACTAACAAACTAACAAACTAACAAACTAACAAACTAACAAACTAACAAACTCACAAACTAACAAACTAACAAACTAACAATCTAACAAACTAACAAACTAACAAACTAACAAACTAACAAACTAACAAACTAACAAACTAAAAAACTAAGAAACTAAGAAACTAACAAACTAACAAACTAACAAACTAACAAACTAACAAACTAACAAACTAACAAACTAACAAACTAACAAACTAACAAACTAACAAACTAACAAACTAACAAACTAACAAACTAACAAACTAACAAACTGAACAATCTAACAAACCAACAAACTAACAAACTAACAAACTAACAAACTAACAAACTAACAAACTAACAAACTAACAAACTAACAAACTAACAAACTAACATACTAACAAAACTAACAAAAACTACAAAATAACAAAATTAAAAAATAACAAACTAACAAACTAACAAACCTAACAAAACTAACAAACTAACAAAACTAATGTAAACTAAACAACTCTAACAAACTAACAAACTAACAAAACTAACAAACTAACAAACTAACAAACTAACAAACCAACAAACCAACAGACCAACAAACCAACAAAACTAACAAAACTAACAAAACCAACAAACTAACAAAACTAAACAAATCTAACAAACAAACAAAGTAACAACCTATCAAACTAACAAACTAACAAACTAACAAACTAACAAACTAACAGACTAACAAACTAACAAACTAACAAACTAACAAACTAACAAACTAACAGAGAGACTAACAAACTAACACACAAACAAACTAACAACCAACAAACTAACAAACTAACAAAACTAACGAAGAACTGAACAATCTAACAAAACCAACAAGCTTAACAAAACTAACAAACCAATGTGTAAACTAACAAACTAACAAACTAACAAACTAACAAACTAACAAACTAACAAACTAACAAACTAAAAAAATAAAAAAAAAACAAAAAAAAAAACAAACAAACAAACAAAAAAAAAAACTAACAAAAAAACAAAAAAACCAACTAACAAACAAACAAAACTAATAACAAACTGAACAATCTAACAAACGAACAAGCTAAATCCAGTATCTTAACAAACTAATGTAAACTAACAATCTAAACAAACCAAACAAACTAACAATCTAACAAACTAACGAACATACAAACTAACAAACCAACAATCTATCAAAACTAAATAAAACTAACAAACTAACAAACTAACAAACTAAAAAACTAACAAAATAACAAAACTAACAAACTAACAAACTAACAAACTAAGAAACTAACAAACTAACAAACTCAACAAATTAGCAAAACTAACAAAACTAACAAAACTAATGTAAAACTAAACAAAAAACTAACAAAACTAACAAACTAACAAACTAACAACAATCTAAATGTAAACTACTCAAACTAACAAACTAAAAAACTAACAAACTAACAAACTAACAAACTAACAAACTCAACATACTAACAAACCAACAAAACTAACAAACTAACAAACTAACAAAACTAACAAAACTAACAAACTAACAAACAAACAAACTAACAACCTATCAAACTAACAAACTAACAAACTAACAAACTAACAAACTAACAGACTAACAAACTAACAAACTAACAAACTAACAAACTAACAAAACTAACAAACTAACAAACTAACAAACTAACAAACTAACAAACTAACAAACTAACAAACTAACAAACTAACAAACTAACAAACTAACAAACTAACAAACTAACAAAATAACAAACTAACAAAAAAACAAACAAAAAAACTAACAAACTAACAAACAAACAACTATAATAACTCAACAAAACTAACAAACCAACAAACTAACAAACTAACAAACCAACAAACCAACAAACTAGAACAAACTAATAAACCTACAACAAACTAACACAAACTAACAAACTAACAAACTAACAAACCAACAAACTAACAAATCTAACAAACCAACAACTAATGTAACCAACAAACCAAACAAACCAACAAACTAACAAACTAACAAACGAACAAACCAACAAACTAAAAAACTAACAAACTAACAAACTAATAAAATAACTAACTAACAATCTAACAAAATAACAATCTAACAAACTAACAAACTAACAAAATAAATAACTAACAAACTAACAACTAACAAACTAACAAACTAACAAAACTAACAAACTAACAAACTAACAAAACTAACAAACTAACAAAACTAACAAACTAACAAAACTAACAAACTAAACATCTAACAAACTAACAAACTAACAAACTAACAAACTAACAAACTACCAAATCTAATGTAAACTAACAACCTTGTAAACTAACAAACTAACAAACTAACAAACTAACAAACTAACAAACTAACAAACTAACAAACTAAGAAACTAACAAACTGAACAATCAAACAAACCAACAAGCTAATCAACTAACAAACTAACAAACTAACAATCTAACAAACTAGCAAACTAACAAGCTAACAAACTAACAAACTAACAAACTAACAAACTAACAATCTAAAAAACTAACAAACTAACAAACTAACAAACTAACAAACTAACAAACTAACAAACTAACAAACTAAAAAACTAAAAAACTAACAAACTAACAAACTAACAAACTAACAAACTAACACAATAACAAACTAACAAAACTAACAAACTAACAAAACTAACAAACTAACAAACTAACAAAATCTAACAAACTAACAAACTAACAAACTAACAAACTAACAAACTAACAAACTAACAAACTAACAAAATAAAAAACTAACAAACTAACAAACTAACAAACTAACAAACTAACAAACTAAAAAAAAACAAACTCACAAAAAAACAAACTAACAAACTAACAAAAAAAAAAACTAACAAAATAAAAAAATAACAAACTAACAAACTAACAAACTAACAAACTAACAAACTAACAAACTAACAAACTAACAAAATAACAAACTAACAAACTAACAAACTAACAAACTAACAAACTAACAAACTAACAAACTAACAAAACTAACAAAACTAACAAAAACTAAATAAACTAACAAACCAACAAACTAACAAACTAAACAAACTAACAAACTAACAAACTAAACAAACTAACAAACCAACAAACTTAACAAATCCAACAAACTAACAAACTAACAAATCTAACAAACTAACAAACTGGAATAATCTTAACAAAACTAACAACTGAAATAACGAATAACCAACAAGCCAATCCAACCAACAAAACTAAACAAACCAACAATCTAACAAACTAACAAAACTAACAAGTTTTCAACAAGCCAACGAACTAACAAACTAATGTAAACTAAATAAATCTAACAAACTAAAAAACAAACAAACTAACAAACTAACAAACTAACAAACTAAAAAACTAACAATCTAATAAACTAACAAACTAACAAACTAACAAACTAAAAAACTAAAAAACTAAAAACTAACAAACTAACAAACTAACAAACTAACAAACTAACAAACTAACAAACTAACAAAATAACAAACTAACAAACTAACAAACCTGAACAAAACTAAAAAAACTAACAAACTAACAAACTAACAAACTATAACAAAAATAACAAACTAACAAACAAACAAACTAACAAACAAACAAACTAACAACTCCTATCAAAACTAATAAGCTAACAAACTAACAAACTAACAAACTAACAGACTAACAAAACTAACAAACTAACAAACTAACAAACTAAACAAACTATAACAAACTACAACAAAACTAACAAAACTAAACAAACTAACAAATCCAAGAAACTAAGAAACCAAGAAGAAATCTAAGAAACTAACAAAACTAACAAAAACTAACAAACTAACAAACTAACAAACTAACAAAACTAACAAACTAACAAACTAACAAACTAACAAACTAACAAACTAACAAACTAACAAACTAACAAACTAACAAACCAACAAACTAACAAACGAACAAACTAACAAACTAACAAACTAACAAACTAACAAACTAACAAACAAACAAACTAACAAACTAACAAACTAACAAACAAACAAACTAACAATCTAACATACTAACAAACTAACAAACTAACAGACTAACAAACTAACAAACCAGCAAACTACAACAAACCAACAAACTTAGAAATTAACAAACTAAAAAACTAACAAAAAAACAAACAAACAAAACTAAGAAACCACAGAAATCTAAGAAACCAAAAAAACCAACAAACTAACAAAATAACAAAACTAACAAACTAACAAACTAACAAAAAAACAAACTAACAAACCAACAAACTAACAAACTAACAAACTAACAAAAGTACCAAACTTACAAACTAATGTTCAAACTAAAACAAACTAACAAACTAACAAACTAACAAAACTAACAAACTAACAAGCAACCAAAAAACCAAACAAACAACAAAACTAACAAACTAACAAACTAAACAAAAACTAAATGTAAACCAACAAACTAACAAACTAACAAACTAACAAACCAACAAACTAACAATCTGACAAACTAATAAATCCAACAAACTAACAAACTAAACAAACCAACAAACTAAACAAACTAAATAAAACTAACAAACTAACAATAAACTAACAAACTAACAAACAAACAAAATAACAAAAAACCAACAAACCAACAAACCAACAAACCAACTAACCAACTAACCAACAAACTAACAAAATAACAAACTAACAAACTAACAAAATAACAAACTAACAAACTAACAAACTAACAAACTAACAAACTAACAAACTAACAAACTAACAAACTAACAAACTAACAAATCTAATAGACTAACAAACTAACAAACTAACAAACTAACAAACTAACAAACTAACAAACTAACAAACTAACAAACTAACAAACTAACAAAAAAACAAACTAAAAAACAAACAAACTAACAAAATAACAAAATAACAAAAAAAAAAACTAACAAACTAACAAACTAACAAAATAACAAACTAACAAACTAAAAAACTAACACACTAAAAAACTAAAAAAATAACAAAACAACAAAACTAACAAAATAACACACTAACAAACTAACAAACTAACAAACTAACAAACTAACAAAACTAACAAACTTACAAACCAACAAACTAACAAACTAAACAAACTAACAAACTAAAAAACTAATGTAAACTAACAAAACTAACAAACTAACAAAACTAACAAACTAACAAACTAACAAACTAACAAACTAACAAACTAACAAAACTAACAAACTAACAAACTAACAAATTAACAAATCCAACAAACTAACAAAGTCTAAACAAACTAACAAACCAACGAACTAACAAACTAACAAACTAACAAACTAACAAACTAACAAACTAACAAACTAACAAACTAACAAACTAACAAACTAACAAACTAACAAACTAACAAACTAACAAACAAACAAAAAAACAAACAAAAAAACAAACAAACTAACAAACTAACAAACTAACAAACTAACAAACTAACAAACTAACAAACTAACAAACTAACAAACTGACGAACTAACAAGCTAACAAAATAACAAACTAAGAATAAAAAATTAATTAACTAACAAACTAACAAACTAACAAACTAACAAACTAACAAACTAACAAACTAACAAACTAACAAACTAACAACCAATAAACTTTCAATTAAACCCAAATAAAACTAATTCAAAACTAACAAATCTAAACAAACTAACAAACTAACAAAACTAATGTCAAACTAAACAAATCTAACAAACTAACAAACTAACAAAACTAACAAACTAACAAACTAACAAACTTAAACAAACTGGAAGGCAAAACTAACAACCAAGAACAAACTTACAAACTAACAAACCAACAAACTAACTGGACAAAACTAACGTAGCTAACTGCAAACTGACTAACTAATCTGGCAAAAAGTAACTAGTATACAAATGCAAAACTAAATAACAAATCTGGCAAACTCAACTATCCTTAACTGACAAAACTAACTAATTCACCTGCAAATTCTGACCAACTAACTTACAAACTATCCACTAATTAACTGCAAACCAACTAACTAACTGCCAAACCAACTATCTTTGAACTGACAAAACTTCTCCGGATCAACTAACTGACAAAATAACTAAATAACTGGCAAACCGTCTAACTAACTACACACAACTCATCTAACTATCTGCAAACAATCTAACTAAGTGACAAACCTGAACTCAACAAACTGGACAAAACTAACTAACTAACAGCAGACTAAACTAACTAACTGACAACCCAGTCTGGAATAACTGAACTGCTAAGAAAACTCCAATCTAACTGCAAAACTAACTAACTACCTTACAAACTAACTAACTAGACTGACAAACTAACTGCTCCATCTAACTGACAAACTGACTAACTGGACTGGACAAACCAACTGAATAACAGCAAACTGTTCTAACTTAACTGCAAAACCAGCTGGGTAAATCTATCTCGGCAAAACAATATAAATTCAACCGCATACCAATTAACTCAACTGAAAAATAACTAACTAACTGACAAACTAAATAACAAACTGCAAACAGATTAACTATCTTACAAAAGTAACTAATACAATGCCAACTAATTAAAAAACTAACATACTAAGTATCTAACTGACAAACCAACTAACTAACTGCAAACTAACTAACTAACTGACATACTAACAGTCTAACTGACAAACTAACAAACTAACTGACAAACTACCTAAATAACTGCAAACTGTCTAACTAACTGCAAACTGGCTAACTATCTGCAAACAATATAACTTGCTGCAATGTAACGAACTAACTGACAAACTAACTAACTAACTGACAAAACTAACTAGCTAACTGCAAACTAACTAACTAACTGGCAAAAGTAACTAGTATAATGCAAACTAACTAACAAACTGGCAAACTAACTATCTAACTGACAAACTAACTAACTACCTGCAAATTAACTAACTAACTTACAAACTAACTAATTAACTGCAAACTAACTAACTAACTGACAAACTAACTAACTAACTCTAAGCTGACTAACTAACTGACAAACTAACTAACTACCTAAAAATTAACTAACTAACTTACAAACTAACTAACTAACTGCAAACTGACTAAACACCTGCAAAATATCTAAGTAACTGCAAACTTACTAACTAACAGACAAACAATCTAACTAACTGCAAACTAACTAGCTAAGTGACAAACTAACTAACAAATTCTGGACAACCAACCAAATAATTACCGCAATCTAGAATTCAACTAATTCGCAAACGAGCTAACTATTCGCAAACAATATAAACCAACTGCATACTAACTCAACTAACCGCAAACTATTCTAACTAACTGACCAACTAAATAATTCAACTGCAAACAATGCAGTCTAATCTAACTTAAAAATGTAACTAATATGTTAATGCAAACCAACTCAACAAACTGGACAAACTAACCTAGTGTAACTCGACAAACTCAATTAAATAAGGGGCTATGCAAACTCGCTCTAACTCAACTGCAAACTGAAGCTAACTATCTGCAAACAATCTAATTCAACTGCACACTAACGAACCAACTGGGATATACTTAATCAAATAACTGACAAA
Source organism: Colletes collaris (assembly GCA_030068185.1). Taxonomy (NCBI): domain Eukaryota; kingdom Metazoa; phylum Arthropoda; class Insecta; order Hymenoptera; family Colletidae; genus Colletes; species Colletes collaris. The sequence continues at coordinate 12,751 of JASGYR010000012.1, forward strand.
ACCAACCAACTAACTGGACAAATCTAATCTAACTACCTGAACAAAACTATCTATCTAACTGGCAAACCAACTAACTAACTTGCAAACTAACTAACTGGAACGTACAAACAAATGGAAGCTAACTCACCTGCAAAATATCTAAGTAACTGCAAACTTACTAACTAACAGACAAACAATCTAACTAACTGCAAACTAACTAGCTAAGTGACAAACTAACTAACAATCTGACAAACTAACTAAATAACTGCAATCTGTCTAACTAACTGCAAACGAGCTAACTATCTGCAAACAATATAACCAACTGCACACTAATTCAACTCAATCCGCAAAACTATCTAACTTCAACTCGACCAACTAAATAACTCAACTGCAAACAGACTAACTCAATCTTAAAAATGTGGAATTAATATAATGTGCAAACCAATTAACAAACTGGACAAACTAATCCAACTAACTGGACAAACTAAATAAGTAACCGTGCAAACAAACTAACTATTCTTTGGCAAAGTAACCACATGATAATGCAAACTCAATCTAACAAACTGGACAAATTAACCATCCAATTCTGGACAAACTAATTAATAATAACTGGTAAAACTGTTTAATCTTTCGCAAACAATCTAACTAACTGCAAACTAACTTCAACCAACTAACTTACAAACTAACTAACCAATCTGCAAAAATAATTAACTAACTGACAAATCTAACTCAACTAATCGCAAACTAAACAACCAATCAACAAACTAAGTGAACTCAACTGCAAACAGACCAATCTAAGAATTTACGAAAGTAACTCAATATAATGCAACCAACTAACTAACAATCTGGCAAACTATCTAACTAACAGACGTCAAAACTAACTCAACTCAACAGACAAACTAACTAACTCAACTGCAAGCTAAACAAATAACTGACAAAACGAACTGGACTAACTGCAAACAATCTAACTAACTGCAAACTAACTAAACTCAACTGACAAACTAAATTAAATAACTGCAAACTGTCTAATTAATCCTCGCAAATCTAGCTTAACTATCTGCAAACAATCTAACTAACTGCAAACTAACGAACTAACTCACATACTAACTAAATTACTGACAAACTAACTAACTAACGGCAAACTAACTAACTAACTTACAAACTACCTAACTAACTAACCCGCAAACTGACTAACTAACTTACAAACTAACTAGCTAACTGCAACCTAACTAAATAACTGCAAAATAACTAAGTAACTGCAATTTAGCTAACTAACTGCACTCAATCTAACTAACTGCAAACTTACTAACTAAGTGACAAACTAACTAACTAACTGCAAACCAAATAACTGACTTCTACTAAACTCAAGAAATTTACACCAAACTAACTAACTAACTGACAAACTTCAAATAAAACAACAGCAAACTAACTAGCTGACCCAAAACTATCTAACTAACTGCAAACCAACTACAACTAACTTACATACTAACTAACTAACTGGCAAACCAACCAATCTAACTTAGCAAACTAACCAGAACTAACTGCAAATTAATCTAATCTAACTGACAAATCAAACTAATTTACAGAAAACTAACTACAATCTAAATGCAAAAATATCAAACTAATTGCAAACAAAATCTAACTAACTGACAAACTAACTAACTTAACTGCAACTCAACTAACTAACTGGACAAATCTGACCTTACTAACTGTAAACTATCTAATTTACTTTTGCCAAAAAGTAACTAATATAATGCAAACTGAACTAACAAACTGGACAAATTAAATTCATCTCAACTCACAAATCTGGGGAACTCGAATAACTTGGCGGAAACTGCTCTAACTAACTGCAAACTAGCTTAACACTCTCTGGCAAACAATCTTAACGAACCACGCATACTAACGAAATAACTGACATACTAATAATCTAAATAACTGACAAACTAACTAAACTAACTGCCAAACGAACTAACTAACTGGACAAACTAACTAACTTACTTCGCAAACTAACTATCTGGAACTGGCGAAAGTAACTCAATATAATGCAAGCTAACTAACAAACTGGCAAACTATCTAACTCAATAGACAACTGGATTAAATAACTCGCAAAACTAGCTTTAACTATTCGCAAAACAATCTAACTTGAACTGCAAACCAACTCAACTAAATCCTGCAACTATATAAAATTCAACTTAACTTTCCGACAACCAACTCTGATTTGATTACTGCAAAATACGCTAACTAACTGCAAACCAACTCAACTAACTGACAATCAAATCTAATTTACAGCAAAACATAACTCAACTGACTGCGGAAACTAATTTACTAACTGACAACCACTAACCAACTGCAAACAAAACGAACTAACTGACAAAAACAAACTTACTAACTGACAAACCAACTCAACTAAATGCAAACCAACTAACTGCAAACTAATCTAATCTAACTGCAAAACTAACTAACTAACGTACAAAACAAACTAACTAACTGCAAACTAACTAATTTAATGCAAACTAACTAACCAGCTAGAGACTAACTAACTAACTGGACAAACCAATCTCAATCTAACTGCAAACTAAATAACTAACTAACAAATCTAAGTAACTAACTGCAAACAGACTAACTAACTAACTTGACGAAAGTAACCGCCTTAATACAATGCCATCTAACTAACAAACTTGACGAATTCAACTATCTATCTGGACAAACTAACTAAATAACTGCAAACTAGCTAACTAATTCGTGCAAGCCAATTTTAATCTAACTGCAAATTAACTAACTAATCTGCAAACTAACTAACTACCTGACAAACCAACTAACTAACTCGCAATCCCAACTACTCTAACTGGATCAAACTCAGGCTTAATCAACTGCAACCAACTAACTAACTTTACTTTATGAAAGTAACCTAATATAATGCAAACTATCTAACAAACTGGACAAAACTAACTCAACTCAACTGCAGACTAACTAACTTACTTACGAAAGCAATCTAATATAATGCAAACTAAATAACAAACCGACAAATTAACTATCTAACTCAAACCAACCAACGTTAAATAACTGCAAACCGTCTAACTCAACCGCAAACCAGCTAACTATTCTCCAAAACAATCTAACTAACTGGCAAACCAACTAACTGAACCGTAACCAACTATCTAACTTCTACAAAACTAACTCAACTAACAGCAAAAAACCAAACCAACTAACTGGACAAACCAACCAACTAACTGCAAACCAACTAACTTAATCCACGCAAACTAACTGACTAACTGGAAACTAACTCAACTAATCTGGACAATCGCTACAAATTTACTGCAACCAACTAAATAACTGCAAAATATGTAGGTAATCTGCAAACTAGCTAAACTTTAATGCAAAACAATCTAACAAACTGACAAACTAACTGACAGATCTGCATATCCAACTCAAGTAACTGACAAACAAAATAAATAACTGCAAACAAACTAACTAACTTACAAAAAAGTAACTAATATAATGCAAAACTATCTCAACAAAACTGACAAACTAACTAACTAACTGCAGACTAACTAACTTACTTCTACGCAAAGCACCATATAATGCAAAACTAAAATAAACAAACTGACAAAATTAACTCATCTAACTCACAAAACTAACTTCAAATAATCTGCAAACTCGTCTAACTAACTGCAAACATAGCTAACTGCTCTGCAAACAATCTAACTAACTGCAAACTGAATCAACTAACTGACATACTAACTAAATAACTTTGACAAACTAACTAAACTAACCATGGCGAAAGTAATCTAATATAATGCAAACAAACTATCAAACCGACAACCAACTATCAAACAGCAAACTAACTAGCTGACTTAAAACGAACTAACTAACTGACATATTAACTAACTTACTGCAAAATAACTATCTAACTGACAAACCAACTAACTAACGGCAAACTAACTAACTAACTTACAAACTAAATAACTAACAGCAACCTAACTAACTAACTTACAAACTAACTAACTAACTGGAAAGTAACTAACAAAGTGACAAATTAACTTACTTACTGCAAACTAACTGACTAATATACTATCTAAATATCTAACTACGCATAAACTAACTATCTAACTGCAAACTAACTAATTTAATGCAAGCTAACTAACCAACTAGAGACTAACTAACTAACTGACAAACTAACTAACTAACTGCAAACTAAATAACTAACTATCAAACTAAGTAACTAACTGCAAACAGACTAACTAACTTACGAAAGTAACTAATACAATGCCAACTAACTAACAAACTGGCATACTATCTATCTAACTGGCATACTAACTAATTTAATGCAAACTAAGTAACTAACTGACAAACTAACTAAATAACTGCAAACTGTCTAGCTAACTGCAAACTAGCTAAATATCTGCAATCAATCTAATCTAGGGCAACTAAACTGAACTCATCTTACAAACTAACTAACTAATCCGTCTAACTGACAAACCAAGTAATTTACCTGTCACGTGCCGGGTGTAGTTGGGGTGGGCAATAAATCACGGCTAGGTTATTGGGGTGGAATGGGTATTGGTATTCTGGCGCGAATGCGAGATTCTATCATCTCCGGGAGGTTGGAAGTGAACTCCAGGCCCGGAATGCGAGATCTGTAGCTCTGAAGTTGTTGAAAAGGAGCTCGCAGGCGCCGAATGCGAGATTCGTAGCTCTGAAGGTTGAAGGAGCCTCAGGCTCGAATGAGAGATCTGTAGCTCTGATGCGTCGAAGGGGACTCCAGGCGCGAATGCGAGATTCGTAGCTCTGAAGGTTGAAAGGGACCCAGGCGCCGAATGCGTGGATATGTAGCACCGACAACCAGGAAAGGGTAATGGTTATCACACATTGAGGTGATAAACCGTTAGAACCGCGTTTAGTATTTACTATGCGTGTTAATTTTGGAGTAACCGTTGCATGTGTACAAGAGGCGGGATCGCTATATTCCGGCGAAAGCGGTCTAACCGTATAGGTCGTTCGGAGACCCGTGCGAAAGCAACGTTTGTAAACACTGTAAGAACTGCCGGTTTCGCGAAGCGAGAACAGCTGCTGCGTGGGTCTGTTATGGTTCGAAATTGTTACAGTAACTCAATACGTTATATAACCAAAAGTGTTTATTCAATTAAGCACGGGAATATGCCATGCACTATTAAAGCGGTGGCGGTTAATTATAATAATGCGTTGGACGTTTAGCATTTGCACAAGAACATGTATATAAGCGGGTATCGCAATGATATATATATATTTATATATATATATGGACGTGATATACAACAATACCGAAGTTATATAGCGTTAGCTAAGGAATAGTATACGAATAGTAATGAATAATAAATGCAATAAGCGTTAGTAAAGAGAGTAATATTAATTAAGATAGATGCTTAAGCGTGACCAAAAATGTTTATTCAATTAAGCACGTGAATATGCCATGCACTATTAAAGCTGGTGGCGGGTTAATTATGCAATAATGCGTTGGACGTTTAGCATTTGCACAAGAACATGTATATAAGTTGGTATCGCAAATGATATATATATATATTTATATGTGTAGATATATGAAACGTGGTATACAACAATACCGAAGTTATATAGCGTTAGCAAAGGAATAGTATAGTGAATAGTAATGATTAATAAATGCAATAAGCGTTAATAAAGAGAGTAATATTAATTACCATAGATGCTTGGCGTAAGTAAACAAAGAACATGGAAAGGTATGACGATAAACGATTATAATGTGGATGAGAATTTGAAATGATGTAACGTGCTAGTTACTTACAGTAGCTGGAGTGATTTCACTCTGATTTTTACTTTTAGCAGCGGTGACGTGCCTCTCATTCGCGACTATGATAATGAAATAATACATCGTATCTGTCCTCTGTGCTCGTATTTATATGTTTCGTTGGACACGTCAGGTGAGGGGAATACGCGCGGTGTGTGTCATGACTCATCTTCAAAATATGTGTTTTTGTAATTGTTGTGGTCTTGATGTGAGCCATGCGTAAGATATTTTCGTCGCAATAGCACTTCTGGGGCTTTTACTATGGGGCTTTTGGAACGAGGCGCTTCCAGCCTGCCGTGCAATAAGTGGGTCCCAAAATCGTGAAAACGTGGCCAAAACCCCAAAAATAATTAATTTTCGGTATGGAGGTTTTACCTGTTGGAATCGGTAGTTTAAGCATGGATGTCTCTTTAGGTAGGAAATGAAATGAGTCATATTTTTATACCTGGATGGCAATTGCGGATCCAAACTTCTGGCTTCGTTAGTCAGTTGTCAGTTTGTTCTGAGAGCGTAAGCGTCAATTCAAAAATTAAATTGGCAACAGAGTGAAAAGTGCATAAATTTTTTAGAAGACATCAATTTCAATTCTGCAAAAATGGATGCTGTTCCTGGAAGTAAGTAGAACATTTCTGGAGTACTAACATATTAAAAATTGTTATCCATTAATTTTTTAAACCGGTACATTCATTAGCTGAAAATAAAAATGTAAAATTTCCATGCATGCATCGCAACAACAAGTAGGCAAAAAGTTGCTCATTCCTCAATATCCCACTGCCATTTTTGTTCAGGCTTAGTATGTGATACTTTCTACCTTTGCAGAATTTGCAAGAATTAGCTGCAAGTTTTTGCATGTAAAAGTCAGTACCACCCTATTTTATAATGGAGGGTGACCATGCGTTACTTAAATCACGCGGGTATTTTTCTTGAAACTGTGGCAGATATGAACAAATTTTTTAAAATAAATAATGTATAATTTTGGGTGGACTTATTATTAGATTTAATAAATTTTTAAATTAATGCATACAATAATTTTTCATTATTAAATATTATATATTTTTCAAATGAACCAGAAGTTGATCTACTTCATATTATTGACTATAAATCTGGCATTCAACTATTTACATGAAAAATTATTTATTTCAAAAATAGTTAATGAAAAATTTGAGAATTCCAAACTCAAAACGTTTTTTCGCATTTGCCATGTGTAAAAGCATCTAAGAATCAAAATTAATATGGAAGGCACTGCTGTAAGCTGTAAATTGTGCCTTTATACCTGCTCCTTTGACTTTATGACATTAACATAAAAACATTTGTGCGGTATTGCCTTTCTCGTTTTCTCTTCTTCCTTTCGTTTTCATTTAGATTTTTTACTTTATACAGGGTATTCGGCCACCCTGGGAAAAATTTTAATGGGAGATTCTAGAGGCCAAAATAAGACGAAGTAATCAAGAGTATCAATTTCTTCACTGAGGTGCTTCATTAAAAAGTTATTAAAAATTAAATTAAAAATTTCAAATCATTCTGAAAATTATTTTTGGTTGCGGGCTCAATTATAATCACTTCTTGGTGAATACACATACCTCCTGAAATCTGACGTGTTTTCGTGAAAAAATTCTTTAACCGAAAATATACTGTGTGGCCGGAAATGTTTCTATAACTTTTTAACGAAACTCAATCAACAAATGTTAATAACAGAATCCAGCACAGAAAGCGACATATCTGATAATGAATATGTGATTCCAGATGATTCTATGCTTGAAACTTAGCAGTATATATAATAATATGGCGTAAGATGTTTTGGAGTCATTTCATTTAATAAATGCAATTGATTATTTATTTGTAATTTTTCCTTTAATTCGTAATCAGCAACTCCTCGATAGTAACTTCATGTATCAAATTTCAGGTGTGATTCCGACATTTTCTTTTCTGCATATGTGTGAGCTATGGCATCGGGAGCTGCCATTTTGTTTTTTTAAATTATGACTTTTGATCTGTAATCAAAGCAACCTCGATAGTAACTATGTATCAAATTTCCAGTGATTCCTGACATTTTCTTTCCCATATGTGTGGAGCTATAATCGGAGCCGCCATTTTGTTTTTTTAATTATGACTTTTTATTCGTAATGAGAGACTGATCTCGATTACTCTTACCTACAAATTTTCTTGAAGCTAAATTGAAGCATCTCCTTCATATTATGGGCCAACTTTTTCGGCATTTGGGACCACTTTGAGCGCTGGGATGGATTTTTTGGGGTTTTGATTGGGGAACGGAGTTGATAGTGGCTTTGATTCAGATTGGTAGGAGAGGGGTGAGACGAGATCTCCTTTAAATAGGGTTTGTTTTGGACGAGAGACGTATAAATCTGCAAGGCGAGGGAGGAGATTGTGCCTCTTTGGGCGAAGAGGGGGAAGTGATTTTGAGTTTTCGTTCATCTGGAGATGGGAACCGCTAGGGTGCATCGTCCTTGATGGTTCTCTAGTGGTTGGGGAAAAGGGTAAGGGTTGATTTTGAGGGGTATCGTGAGTTGTGGTGTGATTTTAGTGGGAGAAGAAGTCAATTATAACCGCGCCAGAAAAATGGTGGGACGTCATGGATTACACCGCCAAACCAACTCAACTAACTGACAAACCAACTCAACAAAACAGCAACCAACTAATTTAACTTCAAACTATCTAACTAACTACAAACTAACTAACAAACTGCAAACAATTCTAACTAAATCTGCAAACCAACTAACTAACTGGACAAAACTATCAATCTAACTGCCACAAACTAACTAACTAACTGGAAAAACTAACTACAACTAACTGCAAACCTTAATCTTAGAACCTTACTTACAAAAAGTAACTAATATAATGCAAACTAACTCAACAAAACTGACAAACCAACTATCTAACTGACAAACTAACTAAATAAATAAATGCAAATCTGTCTAACTAATCATGCAAACCAGCTAATCTATCTGCAAACAATCTAACTAACTGGCAAATCCAACGGAATCTAACTGACATACTAACTAAATAACTGACAAACTAACTAACTCAATCAATGACAAATCAATTAATTAATTCGACAAACTAATTCAATTCAATTGCAAACTCAATTCAATTCAGATTGCAAACAAATTCAACCAATTTACAAAAGTAATTAATATAATGCAAATTAATTCAACACAATCGACAAATTAAGTATTTAACCCTTACAAAACTAATTCAAACAATTGACAAATTATCTATCTAACAGCAAACTCAATTCAATTCAATCTTTACATACTAATTCAATTCAACCGCAAACTCAATTAATTCAATTTACAAAAACCAATTCAACCAATTCGTGCAAATTAACTAACTACATTGACAATCAAATCTACCTTTACAGCAAATTCAATTCAATTAAATGCAAAATATCAAACTAATCGTGCAAACAAACTAACAATTCAACTGACAAACTACAACTCAATTCAATTGACAAAACTCAACTAACTAATCGCAAACTCAATTAATTCAATTGAGAAACTCAACTTCACTAACTGCAAACCAATTCAATTTACTTTACAAAAAGTAACTACCATATAATGCAAATCCAACTCAATAAACTGGACAAATTAACTATCTAACTTTGGCACAAATTAACTGAATAACTGCATACTGCTCTAACTAACTTCAAACCAGCTAACAATCTGCAAACAAACTAACGAACTGCAAACTAACGAACTAACTGACATACTAACTAAATAACTGACAAACTAACTAACTAACTGCCAAACTAACTAACTAACTGACAAACTAACTAACTTACTGCAAACTAACTATCTAACTGGCGAAAGTAACTAATATAATGCAAGCTAACTAACAAACTGGCAAACTATCTAACTAACTGACAAACTGACTAAATAACTGCAAACTAGCTAACTATCTGCAAACAATCTAACTAACTGCAAACTAACTAACTAACTGCAAACTAACTAACTAACTGACAAACTAACTTACTAACTGCAAACTAACTAACTTACTTACAAAAGTAACTAATATAATGCAAACTAACTAACAAACTGACAAATTAACTATCTAACTCACAAACTAACTGAATAACTGCAAACTGTCTAACTAACTGCAAACTAGCTAACAATCTGCAAACAATCTAACGAACTGCAAACTAACGAACTAACTGACATACTAACTAAATAACTGACAAACTAACTAACTAACTGCCAAACTAACTAACTAACTGACAAACTAACTAACTTACTGCAAACTAACTATCTAACTGGCGAAAGTAACTAATATAATGCAAGCTAACTAACAAACTGGCAAACTATCTAACTAACTGACAAACTGACTAAATAACTGCAAACTAGCTAACTATCTGCAAACAATCTAACTAACTGCAAACTAACTAACTAACTGCAAACTAACTAACTAACTCACAAACTAAATAACTAACAGCAAACTTACTAACTAACTTACAAACTAACTAACTAACTAATATACTATCTAAATATCTAACTACGTATAAACTAACTAACTAACTGCAAACTAACTAACTACCTGACAAACTAACTATTTTACTGCAAAATAGCTAACTAACTGCAAACTAACTAACTAACTGACAATCAAACTAATTTACAGCAAAATAACTAACTGACTGCAAACTAATTTACTAACTGACAAACTAACTAACTGCAAACAAACGAACTAACTGACAAACAAACTTACTAACTGACAAACTAACTAACTAAATGCAAACTAACTAACTGCAAACTAACTAACTAACTGCAAACTAACTAACTAACGTACAAACAAACTAACTAACTGCAAACTAACTAATTTAATGCAAACTAACTAACCAACTAGAGACTAACTAACTAACTGACAAACTAACTAACTAACTGCAAACTAAATAACTAACTAACAAACTAAGTAACTAACTGCAAACAGACTAACTAACTTACGAAAGTAACTAATACAATGCCATCTAACTAACAAACTGACGAATTAACTATCTATCTGACAAACTAACTAAATAACTGCAAACTAGCTAACTATCTGCAAGCAATCTAACTAACTGCAAATTAACTTACTAACTGCAAACTAACTAACTACCTGACAAACTAACTAACTAACTGCAATCTAACTACCTAACTGACAAACTAGCTAACTAACTGCAAACTAACTAACTTACTTGCGAAAGTAACTGATATAATGCAAACTAACTAACAAACTGACAAACTAACTAACTAACTGACAAACTAACTAGATAACTGCAAACTGTCTAACTAACCGTAAACTAGCTAACTATCTCCAAACAATCTAACTAACTGCAAACTAACTAACTAACTGCAAACTAACTATCTAACTTACAAACTAACTAACTAACAGCAAACCAACCAACTAACTGACAAACTAACTAACTAATAATCTATCTACATAACTAACTTCGAATAAACTAACAAACTAACTTCAAAATAACTAACTACCTGACAAACTAACTATTTTACTGCAAAAGTGCTAACTAACTGCAAACTAACAAACTAACTTACAAACTAACCAACTAACTGCAAACTAACTAAGTTAATGCAAACTAACTAACTAACTGGAAACTAACTAACTAACTGACAATCAAGCTAATTTACTGCAAACTAACTAAATAACTGCAAAATATGTAGGTAACTGCAAACTAGCTAACTAACTGCAAACTAACTAACAAACTGCAAACTAACTAACTAACTGCAAACTAACTATCTAACTTACAAACTAACTAACTAACAGCAAACCAACCAACTAACTGACAAACTAACTAACTAACTGCAAACTAACTAACTAATATACTATCTACATAACTAACTTCGAATAAACTAACAAACTAACTTCAAAATAACTAACTACCTCACAAACTAACTATTTTACTGCAAAAGTGCTAACTAACTGCAAACTAACAAACTAACTAACTAACTGCAAACTAACTAACTTAATGCAAACTAACTGACTAACTGGAAACTAACTAACTAACTGACAATCAAGCAAATTTACTGCAAACTAACTAAATAACTGCAAAATATGTAGGTAACTGCAAACTAGCTAACTTAATGCAAACAATCTAACAAACTGACAAACTAACTGACAGACTGCAATCCAACTAAGTAACTGACAAACAAAATAAATAACTGCAAACAAACTAACTAACTTACAAAAGTAACTAATATAATGCAAACTATCTAACAAACTGACAAACTAACTAACTAACTGCAGACTAACTAACTTACTTACGAAAGTAACTAATATAATGCAAACTAAATAACAAACTGACAAATTAACTATCTAACTCACAAACTAACTAAATAACTGCAAACTGTCTAACTAACTGCAAACTAGCTAACTGTCTGCAAACAATCTAACTAACTGCAAACTAATCAACTAACTGACATACTAACTAAATAACTGACAAACTAACTAACTAACTGGCGAAAGTAACTAATATAATGCAAACTAACTAACAAACCGACAAACTAACTATCAAACAGCAAACTAACTAGCTGACTTAAAACGAACTAACTAACTGACATATTAACTAACTTACTGCAAAATAACTATCTAACTGACAAACCAACTAACTAACGGCAAACTAACTAACTAACTTACAAACTAACTAAATAACTGCAAACTAACTAGCTAACTGACAAATTAAGTAATTGACTGCTAACTAACTAACTAATATACTATCTAAATAACTATCTACCTATAAACTAACTAACTAACTGCAAACTAACTAACAACTGACAAACTAAATAACTAACAGCAACCTAACTAACTAACTAACTGGAAACTAACTAACTAAGTGACAAATTAACTTACTTACTGCAAACTAACTAACTAATATACTATCTAAATATGTAACTACCTATAAACTAACTAACTAACTTACAAACTAACTAACTAACTGCAAACTAACTAACTAAATGACAAAATAGCTAATTTACCGCAAACTAATTAACTAATATATTATCTAAATAACTAACTACGTATAAATAAACTAACTAACTGCAAATTAACTAACTAACTGACAATCAATCTAATTTACTGGAAACTAACTAAATAACTGCAAAATAACTAACTAACTTACAAACTAACTAACTAGCTGCAAACTATCTAACTAACTGACAAACTAACTAACTAACTGCATACTAACTAACTTACTTACTAAAGTAACTAATATAATACAAACTAACTATCTAACTGACAAACTAACTAAATAACTGCAAACTGTCTAGCTAACTGCAAACTAGCTAACTATCTGCAACCAATCTAACTAGGGGCAAACTAACTAACTATCTTACAAACTAACTAACTAACTAACTGACAAACTAAGTAATTTACTGTCACGTGCCGGGTGTAGTTGGGGTGGGCAATGACACGGCTAGGGTTATTGGGGTGAATGTATGGTATTCTGGCGCGAATGCGAGATTCTTATCTCCGAGGTTGGAAGGAACTCAGGCGCGAATGCGAGATTCGTAGCTCTGAAGGTTGAAAGGAGCTCAGGCGCGAATGCGAGATTCGTAGCTCTGAAGGTTGAAGGGAGCTCAGGCTCGAATGAGAGATTCGTAGCTCTGATGGTCGAAGGGGACTCAGGCGCGAATGCGAGATTCGTAGCTCTGAAGGTTGAAAGGGACTCAGGCGCGAATGCGGGATATGTAGCACTGACAACCAGGGAAGGGTAATGGTTATCACACATTGAGGTGATAACCGTTAGAACCGCGTTTAGTATTTACTATGTGTTAATTGGAGTACTGTTGCATGTGTACAAGAGGCGGACCGCTATATTCCGCGAAAGCGGTCTAACCGTAAGGTCGTTCGAGACCCGTGCGAAAGAACGTTTGTAAACACTGTAAGAACTGCCGGTTTCGCGAAGCGAGAACAGCTGCTGCGTGGGTCTGTTATGGTTCGAAATTGTTACAGTAACTCAATACGTTATATAACCAAAAGTGTTTATTCAATTAAGCACGGGAATATGCCATGCACAACTAAAGCGGTGGCGGTTAATTCTAATAATGCGTTGGACGTTTAGCATCTGCACAAGAACATGTATGTATATAAGCGGGTATCGCGTGGTATACAATAATACCGAAGTTATATAGCGTTAGCAAAGCAATAGTATATGAATAGTAATGAATAATAAATGCAATAAGCGTTAATAAAGAGAGTAATATTAATTAAGATAGATGCTTAAGCGTGACCAAAAATGTTTATTCAATTAAGCACGTGAATATGCCATGCACTATTAAAGCGGTGGCGGTTAATTATAATAATGCGTTGGACGTTTAGCATTTGCACAAGAACATGTATATAAGCGGGTATCGCAATGATATATATATGTCGGAAAAGCCGTCTCTCTGACCATTCCCTCTGGGCGACACATATTAGGTCCTCTCGGGCGACCAAGCCTTTGTCTTGAAGATCTACGCATTTCTATTACTCTTAAAACTTTCAACGAAACTAATTAAACAAACTGAAACTATAACTCAAACACTTTTTAACAACACAAAAGAATGCACAACGATAACGAATGAGTCCTTTACAGGGAATCTCTTTTTCTATTACTTTACCGCACGTCTTTACAGTCTGGCAACCAACTCGACTACCTTCAAAGGCCACATCCAAACGTCAACGCCAACCTGACGCTCGTTTGCGTTACCGATGGCATTCTTTGCATCGATTGAATTTAAGTATCGATTAGAGCCAACATTACTTTATTTACACAACGTGAAGTAACATTCAATTAGAGCAGAAGCTTTTTATTGGATTCCGACACGGCCATCTTGACAGTTACCCGTCCTCGGGTGCTCATGTGAGATCATCTGTAGAAAATGAATACTCCGAATAATGATTTAGTTAGGCTGTAGAGACACACTAGAATTGAAAACACTAACTGGGCAGGTAAGAATTTTGCTTTAAATTCATAATCGCAATTTCTATCTAACTTTGAAACTACCATTGTTCGGTAAGGTCCCGTAGAAATCATTCCCACCTTAGTTCAAGCTCTATCTTTTAGACAACACCACACTCCTCACTGAAGCTCAGACCAGTGCTTCGGTCTACATGTGCGCAAAGTGAACCAGTCCTTCGGTTACTTTGCCGCAGCTAGTCCTTCAGCTGCCCTGCCAGTCCTTCGGCATTATTGTGTAACTAATTTCTTTTTTTTTTGTTACCACGAGGACATGTTCTTACAACTCAGTCCTTCGGTTGTGTATGACTCCCGCCACAACGCTACAACGCTGTGGTGCAGCCAGCTAGCAGTGAGTTTGTGTTAAAGCCCATTTTTCTGAGATCAATCAGAACCAACATCAATGTCAATTGCTTCGACAAAGTCTTTTTCTAATTCTACAGGAACCTGATGATTTGGCATCTTTCTCACTCGGTCATGAGGGTACTTGTAAGTTCGATTTGAATTCAAAGCTTTTAATAAATATCTGTCTCCACTCAACACGCTAATGATTTTAAAAGGTCCTTTAAATTTTGCAGCTAATTTTGTTTGATTCTTTCTTCATTTTCTAGCAGAACATAATCTCCAACAGAAAATTTCTGTAACTGAGCTCTGGTACTATCGAATCTTTCTTTGTCATAGTTAGCATTTTCGTTTATACTCTGTGTCACCTGTTCTCTCACCTCGTTAATGTTCACTATTGGCTCATCAATATCTAATGTCATTAAGATTAACGGTCTGGCGACCTTTCCCAGCATTAATTCTAAATGACTTGCTTTGGTCACCCGATTGACCGTAGCATTCATGGCAAGTTGAATTTCACCAAGAGCATCCTGCCAGGAATGATCTTTACTAACTTCCACTGCTGTCAGCATACTCTTGAGAGAGCTCATGACCCTTTCTACTTGACCATTAGCCCTGCTACCACCGGTGGCAATAAGATGTAATTGTATACTATGTCTGGCACAAAAGCTTGAAAACTCTTTACTAGCAAAGCAACGTCCTTGATCAGTGATCAACCTTTTAGGGGCACCAAACAGAGCAACCCCCGACTTTAAAGCTTTTATGCTACTATTGCTATCTATACTGGTTGTATGATGCAACATTACAAATTTAGTAAACGCATCAATAAGAACAAAAACGTACTCCTTAACATTATTTTAACCGCTAAGCTTGCCAGAAACATCTAAATGAACAGTGTGCCAAGGAACAGGGATCTTAGTGATTGGATGTAATTCTGCTTGAACTCGTCCGGAACTTGGTTTAGAGATTTTGCAAGTGATACAATTATCGACAAATTTGCGTACGTACTTAGCCATTCCTTCTAACCAATAATGATCATACACCTTTTCTAATGTTTTCTTCCACCCCAAATGCATTATAGATTCATGAACGTTATTGATAACCGACCATTTAAATGCCCGTGGAACGATAGGAAGGCTACGAGTACGACCATTTCGTTGGATTCTACGGCAAAGCGATATTAGAGCGAAACTCATAGGTTTTCCGGATTTCTTCCGGTAACATTTCATTACGAAAATCAGACGCAATCTTTTGATATTTCTTCGTCCTTCTCCTGCTCTAACTGCAACCACTCCTTTGATAATTCAGCCAGATCAACACGTTTCTGCTCGACGCGAAAATTAAAATTTTGGGTCTCTACGGGAAGAGGGTTTCTAGACAGGAAATCTACATGATTCATGCGACTACCCTCACGATAAGTAATATCAAAATCAAAGGATTGCAAGTAAGCCCACCAACGGTGCACACGTGGGGACAAATCTTTTTTATTTTTGGAAGCCTTAACCGAGGTACAATCAGTAATAACCACAAAATTTCGACCATAAAGGTAATGCCGAAAATGCTTCACCGCATTGACCACGGCCAACGTCTCCAGCTCATATGAGTGATACTTTGATTCAGCAGAGGAAGTGCGGCGACTGAAATACTCAATTACCCGTTGTTTACCATCCACCTTTTGAATCAACATTGCCCCCGTACCCATCCGAGCTTGCGTCAGTATGCAACTCTATCGGTAGGTCTGGGTTAAAAATTTCTAACACCGGTTCGCTTGTTAAACGCGCAATTATTTTCTGTCGTATTTCTTCAAATACCGGCTGCCAAACGAAAGTATTATTCTTGCAACTAGTGAGCCTAAACAGCGGAGCCATAGTTAAAGAGAACTGAGGAACGAATTGCCTAAAATATGAAGCCAACCCAATAAACTGCCTAAGTTGAGAGACCGTCTTAGGAGGGAGTAATTTTGTTAAGGCTTCTATTTTGCGAGGATTTGGAAACATTTCCCCATTCTCAATCACATAACCTAAAAATTCGATACGTTTTTTAAGGAAAGAACACTTAGCGAGATTCAAAGAAAACCCTGCCTTTGTCAACATATTCAGTACCATACCGAGACGCTCTAAGCCTTCTTCTATACTAGTGGACAACACCAAGACGTCATCGATGTAACATACAACGAAGCTAAACGCCAAATCTCCAAGGGCTTTTACAATAGCTCGCTGGTAGACCGAGCTGGCATTCTTTAACCCAAATGGCATGATCAAATATTCCCATTGACCCTCAGTCGTAACGAAGGCCGTTTTTTCAATGGAACTGGCTTCGACCGGGATCTGGTGGTAACCACTCAACATGTCCAGACTGGAAAACCACCGAGCACCTCCCAATCTAGCTATTTGATCTGAGATCAAAGGAAGAGGGTATCGGCCAGCAATAGTATTACTATTAAGTTCCCTGTAGTCCACGCACATACGATCAGAACCATTTTTTTTCTTTACTAGCAAAATTGGGCTAGAAAAAGGCGAACAACTTGGCCTGATAACACCGGCATCCAACAGCTCGTGAACCTTTCCTCGAACAACTACCTTCTCCTCAGGAATCAATCTATATGTTCTGCGCTGAACAATTCTGCAGGATCTACAAGTCGGATCTCTAGCTGTCCCGAGTTAACGCGAGATTTTGCTACTCCCTGGGAAAAGAATCGGAATACTGTTTTAACATTTCGTTTAATTGGGCCCTGTATTCAACGGGAATGTCGGTGTCAATGCTATTAAATTTAATTTCGTTACCGTCCGAATCTTTTATCTCGCAAACATTGATTTCCTTCATCTTTTTCATACCGGGGAAAGAACTATCTTATCCGACGTAATTCTTACGCTAAACACCTGATTCAAAATTTCGCGACCAATCAAAATGTCATTCTTTAAGAAATTATCGGGGACTAGATGGAAAAGTATTTCCAGGTGTAAACGATCAATTTGGACCCTTGACAAAATTTGAACCGTGCTGAAAATCGACGTCTGACCTATACCCGTAAGCATCACATTGTCATAAGATCGCTTACCAGAAAATTTCAAAGCAACGCTTTCCGTAATGAGAGAGCATTCGGCACCAGAGTCGTAGTGGAAACGAAATGACTCACCGTTGCAGACCAGCTTTCCACTGGGGTTACCTATTTTGCAAACATCAATCCGCCGCAGAACCGTATTTGTCGGAGCTGCGCCACCGCTACCCTTGCCAACTCCTTGTCGACACTTGGAGGCGTAGTGTCCAGTCGCACCGCAACGGAAACATGTTACGCTCGATGTAGCTTGCGATTCCCCCGAAGTCACTGTTGAAGAATTGACGCTCGAGGTTTTCTTCACATCCCTCCTGAGACGACAATCCCTAATCCGGTGCCCCGGCTTTCCGCAAAAGTGGCAAGTGTCTCTTGTGGGTGGGAACGGTTTGAACCGCTTATTGCCCGCCGGACCATCCTTGGTAAAGGACGGTAAAGCTACCGCTGCCTTCCTCTTCAAAAATGAGAATGCTTGCAGCTTACGGAGTAGTATAGCTATGGGGATTCTAACCCATGGGGCAATGAGGGGAGCGTGCGGCGAGGGGAAGGTATGGCGCGCGGGGGTGTGCGGCACGGAGAACTTTAGGCGCGGGGCCTGTGGGGAGTGGAAGAGTGGTTGCGCGGACACGAGCCGCGGAGTGGGGGATGTCAGGGGATTAGTCCAGGCCGAGCCGCCGCGGAGACCTCTCCAGACCTGGCCCGCCGTCGGAAATTTTTTAAGAGGGGGAGGAAAGATCCCCGAAAACTTTTCATACTGAACCGAGGGAGGGGATAACCCCCGAAAATTTTTCTTCAACACCCACAGTTTTTTTATTGTCCTTTCGGCGTTCTCGGTACGTTTGTTGAGATCTAAAAAAAAAAGAATTACATAATGTTCTCCTAAGAAAATATTTACAGCTAGCGAAAAAAAAACAACACATCATTCGGCTCGTAAATCTATTCTTTCTATTTATTATTCTAGTACTCGTATAAATTCAGATTTTTATACTTCACTGTGGTTAGGTTTGGTCAAACTCTTGCAAAACGCGTTATAGAAAATGCTTAAAATAATTACGAAACACAAGAAATAAAAAGTTTCATACTGTATACTTCAAATGCGAAAATTTAATCGAAAAATGCAGTTCCTCTTTCATCCAGAGTCGAGTCGAGTCTCGCGCAACGATCCGTTTTCGCGCTTTGTCAGCGAGTACGTTATCTGCTACGTGCCTTTCGACGAAGTCGTTGCTAAGCGAATATGCAATATCGTGTTCGCGACACGCTGCGTCCAACGGATTAAAATATAAATTAAATCGACGGTCCAGCTTTAGATTTATGCGAGGAGAGAATGTGGAAGACGGGTAAATAAAATTCGAGAAATAATATATGTTTTAAATGACACTATATTGTTACAATAGAAGAATATATTGTTTTTTGAAACGTCGAATCTTAGAATTATGCGAGGAGATAAGGTGGAAGACGGGTGAAATAAAATTGGAGAAATAATATATGTTTTAAATGATACTATATATTTTTTGTTATTTTTAAAGTAAAAAATACAAAAAAATAAAGAAATAAAAAAATCGGATTAAAATATAAATTAAATCGACGGTCCAGCCTTAGATTTATGCGAGGAGAGAATGTGGAAGACGGGTAAATAAAATTCGAGAAATAATATATGTTTTAAATGACACTATATTGTTACAATAGAAGAATATATTGTTTTTTGAAACGTCGAATCTTAGAATTATGCGAGGAGATAAGGTGGAAGACGGGTGAAATAAAATTGGAGAAATAATATACGTTTTAAATGATACTATATATTTATTGATAGAAAAAAATAATTTTAAAAATTTCCCCCCCTCCACTGCTCCTACCAGGATGGCGACGATGAACCCGATGATGACCATGATAGCCGCGGTGAGGGTGTGTTGGGGGGGGTTGATGACGGCGAACGATGCCGCGGCCGCCGCGCATCAATCCACGGTGGCGATGGTGGAGAACGGGGTCGCCGCATGGGCCGCATGGGCCGCATTCGCCTAAAAGGCACCCACGGCCGACGTAACCGTGCGGCCATTTCTGGCCCCATTGGTTGTCGCTGCGGTTGTGGTGAGCCCTAGAACATACAATCATTGGGATAATATTAACACATTAAGCATTAATCAATCAAAAAAACAATACAAAGTATTACATACCGGCGGCGGCGGCGGCGGCGAGGGCCTTTGGGGCGGCGGCGGCGAGGAGGGTGGTGAGGCAGCTGGCTGCAGCCTCTGCGAATTCTAGAATATAGAAATGATATATTACTTACGATGCGATAATTGTATGAAAATAATATTGTGTACATACCTCAGACCTGCCCCACATATCGAATGCAAATGAGCTCGCTTCTTCTCCTGCCTCTTGAACGTAAACCTTTATCTTGAAAGATGCATAGCTTTGCAAAGTAGGATGTCTTTGTTCTTCATGTTCTTCGAAATCTACACGATCCTTGCACGCCTTTCGCCGAAGTCGTTGCTACGCGAATACACAATATCGTGTTCGCGACACGCTGCGTCCAACGGATTAAAATTACTTCGAACCTCTATCATACCACTTTGAACGCGTATCGAACATCTGTCATACCACTTTGAACATCTATCGTACCACTTTGATCATGTATCGAATGTGTATTGAACCACTCTGAACATCTATCAAACGTCTATCAAACGTCTATCAAACGTCTATCATACCACTTTGATCGCATATTGAACCGCTTCTACATAATAGTAATTATAACTATAGTCTTAATCTAGCGTACATCATGTGCAGGAGGTTAGGTTGGGGAGGGTGAAGAAACAAAATTTTTTATATTTATTTACGCATTTCTCTCTGGCGTTTAGACCACCAGTTGAATATTTTAAATACATTTTGCATGGCACAATGCTTTGCGTGTCTGTCACATCGTAAGGTATTAAGTGCATTTAGCTTTTTTAGAGATATGGTATCCTCGTAGTCCATGTCCAGTGATCACGCTCGCTCGCGCATTTTCATCGAGGAAATCCGCAAGCCAGTCTCGTTTCTGCAGCCCTTTAACATATGCGATATGCGGTGCGTCATCTTCTTCATCGACAACAGCTTTCGTAATTAGCTGTTTAGGCATACTGTACGGAACGTCTCCATCTTCCCACCGTAGTCCGTGATGTTTTGCCGTCAACCACCGGATGCATGATTTGTCAGATTTCGTAAGAAGATATTGGGGCATCGAACCCCAAATATGTAATGCGAGAGAATTGTTCCTTTTCGTAGGACAGCCACTTCCTTCACGACAAATCTTCCATCAACACTGAACCCTTGCAGGTCAACAAATGTTGGTACGGTCATTATCGGAACAATTTAGAGATCCGTTCACTTCCAAGACAGGCGGGAGAATGCGATCTTTCTCGTAAAGCATCTCGATTTTCATGATGCAAATTTGTACGAATTTGGCACACGAGAGGGCAAGTAAGTAGCGTTGGGATTTAATTGATTTTGCGCACCACGTTTGTCAGCGGATTGTATTCAACCACCCGATCATGCAAAATGAGACAGTAGGCCGTAGTATTTGCTGGCACATTCTCTTTACAATCGAATTCTATGCGCACATCCACGGTGCTATTCTTGATCGACTCATTTTGTCGCGAGCAGTCAATCACCACGAGGGGGCCAAATTGTAAAAATTGGGCAACGCTGAATAATGCCTCGTTGCAACTATGTCCGTAATACGATTTACGGAAATGCGTATACATGCTAAACAAGATGGCCTGTCTATTCTTGTCAAAGTCCAAGTTCATGTCATCGTACGGATAAAATTCCGAGTTGAGAAACAGTTTTACATTGGTCAATTTGCAGTGGTCAAACCGAGTAGCATCTTCGGTCATCACATTCTTCGAGCAGTCTGTAGAGCAAAGAGAACATATCGCGGCTTCTCCAGCTGTGCGGCTGCCTTGACGGCCCACGAATGCTTGGTGGTGCTCTGTAAGAGAGGATACTCGTACAGATCCCCACGAGCGAAAACTAATGCTCAGGTTTTGCCCACTTTCCAAAGCATGTAGCAGCGATAGCTTATTAACATCGTTTAGCGTCACATGAGGCATCCGCCATTGCACTTTAAGTAATTCAATTTCTGGTTTCAACGTTGGAGACCCAATTAGAGAATTGTTATCGTTGCGCGATCGTATTAAAATCAATTCGTGACGCGCATTAATAACCATGCGTTTGTAGTCCTCGCAAAATCCCAGCAAATATTTGAGCGGACGCAAAATTGAAATGATTTTTCACTACCAACTCATCGCGTCGTTTCAAGCCCCATCCAGCATTCTCCATATTTTTGTCTTCATCGGATGTCAGTGATACATAATTTTTAAGCGTGCTAGTTATTCCAACGTTTCTGTTGCGATCAATCTCCACACCATTCCGCTCATATCGAATCTCATCAAATATGAACGCCATGCAATTATTTCCCAACATCACCGTTGAAGCATCATTTGGCTTATGTATCGTCAATTTCCTCCACGTAGAGGAAACTTTCCACACGGCAATGTGTATAAATCTTGCTGTTGTATAGGTATTCTTATCTCATCACTGTGTCCAAACGTTGTGTTAACGTATGGGTTGTATGTGTGAGTCTCGAGCTTAACAATGCGATCATCAAACGTCGGCTTCCCTCCAATGCTTAGAATGTCAGCCATTTTCAACTTAAATGCGCACAATGAATCCCAATGATTTCAAAAATGCAATGTTTGCAGCACTGAGCCTCTTCGTTTTAGCGTACCTCAGGGCTGTTGTTGTTGTTGTTGTTGTTGTAGACAATTTCGTTTGGAAGAAACGTGTTTTCTGGAGTCGTTCAACACAAGCATCTCATTCGTTCGCACCACAGGTATTATCGTCGTCGCACGTGCAGTCTGATGGTAATCTCTTCACCTCGAAAATCCAGCAATCGTCCGTTTTGATCCACAACGCGTATCGTTAGATCCGTAATGATCCTTGCGGTGATTGGAAGGTAAATGATCTGTGCGGGCGTTTCCGATATCTTATATCCGGGCGGGACTCTCGGAGAAAATTCATGTATCGTATGTACACGCTTCCCCATGTTGTACGCGCCAGCGGTCACACTACATTCAATGCGAATAATGTTTACGCTCATGATATTAATCGGGTCGTCCGATTCGTGCCACTGCCCCGGTTCTAATTCCCGATTCGCCGAGAATCCCAATAGCGATCCAATGTTATTGGGTTTCGTAAAGTCTACGGCAAACGAGCAGTACAGCTCGCTTCTTTCATGGTGTTGTTGTTGGGGCGTAACACTATAGGATACATATCATTGTCACCATCATCATCGGTACCATCGAGATTTTTAGGATATCGCTCAAGTAATCGCTGCTTCAAATACTTGCAATGGCGTCTAGTTCGTAGGAGCCGTGGGGAATCGTAATGTATTCGTGGCCAGTGTCGACGCTGTTGTTGTTGTTGGTGTCATAGTTTGTGGTGAAGTAGAATTTATCGTTGCTCGAGTCGATGTTGGGTATTGTATGATACGTTTCAAAGGTTGTTAGACCAAGCTCGTAATCATCGTCGCTCAAATCTATGGGTGGAAAGTAGCTTACAACGAGGGTGCTACTCTTGCCAGTTAGAGTCAATGTTAACGACATATTCCGAGAAACTGCTCGACTAGTACTGAATCAGAGTGGCGGGGGACAATCCTTAAATTTGGTGCCAATCGTTTGTAGAAAGCGTAGACATAGTTGTCCACAATTGCTCTGATCATACTCCTGATAAGACGTTCGATTGTATTCAATTTTCACATCATCATCATTATCCAAATATTGTGTCAATTCCTTAGGCGGTCGAAGATTGCCAAAGCTGTCGAAGTATACAGCTCGATGCCCTCTCTTCGCATACGCCACCCAATGAGTCCCCGGTCCCTCGACATTGTCCAAATTCACGATACCGCTCTCGTTTCGACGTACTCCTCCGGCTGGTAGCGCGTTGCGCATAAAAACACCTCTAAAGAATGGAATACGCATACGTTTTGCCAACTCATTCAATTGCATGTCGGTAGTTACACCCACAGGAATTTTTATTGTCTTTTCGGCGTTTTTTTGTTTTTTCGTTTCGAGATTCCCCTGTCCGCGTTTGTATGGTGTCAGATAGAGTCCACGACCTTCCATGGAGCGATTATGACGCCGCATTTCCTGCAGCTGACGTTGCGCTGCCTTATTATCGTTTACCGCCTTGGCGATCCCCGCCGCTCCGCCAGCTAATGATCCGAGAACACCTAGCAGCGGGAGAAGTGGTAATATACCACCCCGTTTGGCCACTGGAAGAATCCTCTTTTGCGATGCTTTTCTTACAGTCCTTTTGCTTGGTTTTGTTTTCATCCCCATTCCGATTTTCGTCTTGGCCTTCATAGCTGCCAAAACAGCTGTAGCAGCTCCTCTTTCACCCAGAGTAGAGTCTCGCGCAACGATGCGTCTCCGCGCTTTGTCAGCGAGTACGTTATCTGCTGCGTGCCTTTCGCCGAGGTCGTTGCTACGCGAATATGCAATATCGTGTTCGCGACACGCTGCGTCCAACGGATTGATGCCTCGATCACCTCTAGCCAATCGTTTTGCCAGATGAGTTCCTGGACCACAAAACTGATATCCTGGGATATGTAATTCGATAGGTAGCGCGTTTATCGCTCGATTTAACAAACCACCGCCTTTCTTTACTCTCGTCGGCAACATTCGCTGCAGTTTTTAATCAGCGGTGCTGGACCGTCGATATGCGTTCGCTGCCAAGGGCGATTATAATGTTCCAGACACCGACGATACTGTCGAACCTCAGAATCGGCTTTTATATGCTCGGGGAGTCTGTCCCACAACTGGTCAATGTGTCTGCCAAATTCGTGAAGTAGAATAATCTTTGGTATATATATCAGCTGCTCAGAGGTTATGTCTCGAATGTCGCAATTATCCGGCAGAACGAGAAGCATTTCGAATACTGAGCTGTTTTGCTTCGACGCGGACCTATAAATAGGACGCATAGTCGCTTCGATGTGTCAAAAATCATTTTCGCGGTTTGCAGCGAGGATGCGATTCGTGCGACAACCTGTGACTATACGCGTGACAAATTTTGATGATAAATCGCAAATGATGTCCTCGAAAACAAAACGCAGACACGGTAGCATGCTGCCAAACACTATCCGCAGCCTCATTTGCGGCCCATCAAATTGCGGAAAGACCAATGTGCTGGTAAGCTTGTTGGAAAGTCCTCACGGCGTTCGCTTCGAGAACGTGTACGTGTATTCCAAGTCGTTGCAGCAGCCGAAATATCAGTATTTGGAGAATTTATTGGCTCCGATAGATGAAATTGGCTACTTCACGTTTTCAAATAACAGTGACGTCATCCCACCGAGCGAATCGCTTCCGAATTCCATTTTTATCTTTGATGACGTGGCATGCGACAAGCAAGATACGATACGAGAATACTTTGCAATGGGGCGCCATTCGAACGTTGACTGTTTCTATCTCTGTCAGACGTATGCAAAGATTCCCAAACATCTTATACGTGACAATGCAAATCTGCTGATTCTGTTTAAGCAGGATGGCACCAACTTGAAACATGTGTACAACGATCACGTAAACACTGACATGTCTTACGAGGATTTCTTGCGCTTTGTGTCGCAAATTGTTGGCAACGAGTACGGTCTCGTGGTGATAGACAAGGATTGCGCGATGTCCAATGGACGTTATAGAAAGGGATTTAACGAGTTTGCGGTACCGTGAGGTGGTCAATCGTCATCGACACGTCGGTGGAAAAGCAACGTCTGCGGCACAATGAATGATATCGATAGTCTGGAGATAAAGTATCGAGAGAGAATAGAGAATTAAATTGCAAAAACAAGTTATTCCATTCGCAAGAAACATCAGGCTTTGAAGAATGGCAAGATGGAGGAAGATATCGCGTTTGAGAGATACTTTAAACCTATTGTCGATCCCTTAAAACATATTGTGGAAAATACAACAGCGACAAAAGCTGACATGCCATCGCTGACGAGCACAGACGTTGAAGGCAAGGAAACATTAACACCTAAAACGAAAATCCAACCGAAAGGGAACGCATCACATAAGACAAAGAGGAAACCACACGCGTCATCGGAAAATTCATTCGTAACGTCCACACCAATTCAATCGAAGCGGAAACGGCAGGATGTTACATCAGCCGATTCCCAAGTTCCTTCCACAACAATAAATACATTTCCGAACGTACAATCGCTTGCAACTAATATTGACGATGTTTTCGAAACTACTCCCGATGAGTCGTTTGCAACATCTATTATACAGCAACACCAAACATTCGAGGGACAACAAAAAATTCGCAACCAATTAGGTCCGTTGGGGCAAAAATAAATGCGTGCCATCCTGAGTGATGACAGGGATACAGCAATGGACTATGTGTACGGCGTATACTTTGGCAATAGTGGAACGATGCTTGGGGACAAGGCTTTCGATATAGACAAGGATGATAATATAATCATAGATGGTGTAAAATACGGAGGAACGTCAGGCCTTTACGAACTGATTTTCAAGAGACTTCCTGACGATGCCATATACACAGATGCCGATAGACAAAAATACAAAAGTATACTACTGACAACAAATGCTCACAGACGTGGCCATAACGCACAAAATTACATAATGGGTAACAAGGGATACAAGTATAAACATGTAATTGCGCTGCTACTACCCCGTGTATCTGCCAGTAAGGCAGGGAAAGGCCTGCCGGTTCCGCATGTCATGACGGTAAATGATAACAAGATCGATTACGTGCACTGGGACGATCCCAACGAGCTGGTGGATCGACTCCGTTTGTTTGAAGCGTCGTGTCAGGCGGGTAACAACTCGCATGGCCATGAAATTCTATCGATTATCGAGGAACTCCGCGAGGTAGGCCTCATTATAAATTAAACCGCGCACCGATGATGTGCACTGTATGCGTTGAGATGCCGATCAATAAATTTGGAGTATCGTTCGAGAAGAGCGGAGCAGCTGGAATGGACTATTACAAATGGAGCGGTTTGCTTCGAAATTATATGCGAGACAATGCTCTTTGCGTGGCAGGTGCCGACTTTGATGCAAAATCACGCAAGATACGACGCGTAGCTCAGCCGACAGTTGACAGCGATGCCGTTAATAAACTATATGTGGAAAAGAGCATTAAACTTTTGAGAGAACAGCATGAAGAATTGGAGAGGAAGCTGGTCGTGTTTCAGAGAGATATGTTGACGTTGCAAAACAGCGTTCAAGAGATATCACGCGCATTGAATCCGCAGCGACAATGCGAAGGAAAATCATGCGAGACGGTTGAACTTGACCAGAATTTCCTCGAGCCGATGGGGAGCACATAATATATGTACACGATAATTCTCGCATCATTCGTGTCAAAGACATCTCTGCGATCAAACATGCAACCAATATCGAAATCCGAGAGTAATGAAAGCCATAGTCTCAAGAAGCGACAACTTGTTGAGGAATTGCATGCTCCAGCTCGAAGACATTTCTCGCGGAGACACGTCATAGTGCATGGATACGATGATCTGTGGCAAGCTGACGTTGTAGAAATGCGTCCATACTCGCGATTCAACCGAGGTCATCACTATATACTCACGGTCATCGATGTGCTGAGCAAGTATGCATGGGCGGTACCGCTCAAGACTAAAGGTGGTGCTGAGGTGACTAAAGCGTTTGCAAAGATATTTAGAGATCGACATCCGAAAAATTTGCAAACCGATCAAGGAAAAGAATTTTACAACGTTGATGTGCAGAAACTCATGACAAAGCATGACATTAATCATTATTCGACGTATTCGGTGATGCAGGCCTCCGTCGTAGAACGTTTCAATCGAACTTTGAAGAACAATATGTGGAAACTGTTTACGCTCAATGGAACCTACAAATGGGCTGATGCACTACCGCGTCTACTTGCAGAGTATAATGCACGAAAACATAGAACCATCGGAATGCGTCCTTGCGATGTTACCCCTGCGATCGCCGATAAGCTGCTAGCTACAGTATACAGCAACATAAGGATTGCTGCTCCAGCGAGATTCAAATTGGGCGAGTTTGTGCGCGTGAGCAAATTTAAAACCATCTTCGATAAAGGCTATACACCGAATTGGACAACGGAGGTGTATAAAAATAATGTATTGTAAAATAATGCATGGTTCAATAAAATACAGTGATGCATATACATATACATGAGTGGCGACTTTTATTTTACACATTAATCCCACTATTTATATGAATGAGTTAATAAATACTAATTTCTATACATTTGCGGACAATTTGTAAACAATTTTATATTATACAATAAATTCCACTATTTATAATAAATACAATAATAATAATTTCTATTTTACAACGGTATTTTATAATGTCCCCAGGGCAGAGTGTCGGTCGAATCGGGTATGATATATCGCTTGTCGTCATACGGACTTAGAGCGATTTTGGATTACGAAATGGTGTACACTTTGTGCAATTTAGACCGTATGCATGATTGTCTGCGAACCATTTCGATCTCTTTGTGCAAACACTGCGCCTAGTCTACGAAAATTATCGTTCTGGCTATCACGTTGGTCTAGACGCCTTTCGCCTTCTTTCGTATCTTTTTGCCGTCTACGCAGAAGTGCATACATTTTCATCCATCATCAGCCCCGGAACCTTCTTATTTACGCGTGGCATATTATATGGATTGTCGGTAGGATAATCGCTTGTGTCGAATCTATCGATATTGTGCTTCATAGACTCGTAGATATTGTCACACCAAATGTGATAAATAAGACTGTCAGTGTCGGTGTATAGAATTTTACAATTTTGCCCGTGTTTAGGATACATGTACTCGTGGTGAAATTCATACAAACAAAGTTTTGATATGTCCAGAATGCACATACCCACGTATATCGGTTTGTTGAATTTCACCTCGAGTTTTCGCAATTCAACAGCTACTAAATTTTCCGAAAAAACACTTCTGCTGTGGAAATTCGGTTTCGCGATCATTGCCTCCGCGCCATATCGCCCTTCCCAATGTGTCACAAGTTTTACATCTACATGGTTTCGTACATTTTCCATAGTTTTACCAAATACTGCGTTGTTCATCAATTTGTACAAATTCTTTTTAAAGTCGTTTGTCGCGCTTGTTCTAAATCGTGTGTTGAGTTCGATGTAATTGCGGAGACCTGGAGATTGAGCGAATTGAAGCACGCGGTGTATCTTTGTAATACGAAGACCGTGACGCGTGCACTGCTGCAGGTTGCGATAATGGATTATGTAACGCTGCTTATCGTATACCGTCGCGAGTAACTTGTCCTGCCTGCTGCCAGGTGGTTTGGCACGCGTCGGACAGAACGGCAGATCTGCATGAGCATCGTGCAGACGTTGCGGATATTCCAGATCTACCTCGAGAATGTATCCCGTGGGCGAATCGACACCGATTGAAGATACGTCAAAATTTACAAACATCTTCGACCCATTGAAATTTAGCGTATGGTAGAGGCTGACACATTGCCCATCCATACAAATTGTTCACGTCAAAGTACATCAAGTACGATGACTCTTCCGATGCGTCGTAAGATGACATGTACTTGTTATTGGCATGTGTATCTTCCGGAACATTGACTTAAGCCCCACGCTTAAAAATTATGTATCACTGACATCCGATGAAGACAAAAATATGGAGAATGCTGGATGGGGCTTGAAACGACACGACGAGCTAGTAGTGAAAAATCATTTCAATTTTTGCGTCCCGCTCAAATCTTTGCTGGGATTTTGCGGACTACAAACGCATGGTTATTAATGCGCGTCACGAATTGATTTTTAATACGATCGCGCAACGATAACAATTCTCTGATTGGACCTCCAACGTTGGAACCAGAAATTGAATTACTTAAAGTGCAATGGCGGATGCCTTATGTGACGCTAAACGATGTTAATAAGCTATCGCTGCTACATGCTTTGGAAAGTGGGCAAAACCTGAGCATTAGTTTTCGCTCGTGGGATCTGTACGACAGCGATTTGGTATCTCTGCCTAACTCTTTCGGTTTCTATTCAACTCCCTAAAATGCATTGCATGCCAACATGGTTCTATGCAGTTTCTGCTGATATCGCATAATTCTTTCCATGATTCACTCGTATGACGAATTAGTGCGCAAGATCGTTCAACACAGTTTCTGCTGATTCCACATAATTCTAAGATTCAGCGCTTCCACAGATATTATATTACATTCAACACGTGTCGAGACTTTTATCCTTGAGGCCCAAGTTACATATAATCGCGCGATATGCTGCGATGTTAAGATTGAACAAAAAGCATTATGTAAAAAAAAAATGGTAGCTTTAGAATAAAATATTCAGCGCTTCCACAGATATTATATTACATTTAACACGTGTCGAGACTTTTTATCCTTGAGGCCCAAGTTACATGCAATCGCGCGATATGCTGCGATGTTAACATTGAACAAAAGCAATATGGAAAAAAAAAAAAAAAAATAGTGTAGAATTAGAATAAAATGTGGTGGGGATTGCACCTCTATTTAAGCCGTCACCCCGGACGCTATTCCATCAATCGCTCAGTAGCTTCGCTGAATTTTCGACGGAACAAATAGTGCTCTGAAAGAAAATGTGTACTTCCAGTGCCATGCGTTATTACGTTCCAATCGTGCAAGATGATGGTGTATCTCCATGCAAGGAGAATACATTTAACAGGTAACCTTTCATAATTTTTTATTTATTTATTTATTTATGTTTTTCATGAAAAAGGTAATTTTCATGATTATGCTTTTAGGCCGCGCCAACCATCGCGTGTCATGGTCAGAAGATACGCATTAACATCCTCGGGCAGCAAATATTTGGAAACTGGAATCAGAGTAGGACCTATAGCCGATGTAGAAATTCTTCTCGGCGATAATCGTGGGAATCATCTCATAATACCATGGCATACATGGAACACACTATTCGACAGCTGTACAACCATCGGGGAATGTGCACAATTGCCCGGATCACCATTGATGCGGAGTGATGAATTAAGGGGCCTTTCTACATTGTGGGATTAAAAAAATTATGTAATTCTTTTTTAGATCTCATCAAACGTACCGAGAACGCCGAAAAGACAATAAATAATGCCTGTGGGTGTAGAAAAAATTTTCGGGAGTCATCCCTCCCTCGGTTCGGTATGAAAAGTTTTCAGATCATTCCCCCTCTTAAAATTTCCGACGGCGGGCCAGGTCTGGAGAGGTCTCCGCGGCGGCTCGGCCTGGACTAGTCCCCTCCACGATTGCGACATCTCCCACTCCGCGGCTCGTGTGCGCGCAACCAATCTTCCACTCCCCACAGGCCCCGCGCCCGGAGTTCTCCGCGCCGCACTCCCCCGCGCGCCCTCACTTCCCCTCGCCCCACGCTCCCCTCATTGTCCCATGGGTTAGAATCCCCATAGCTATACTACTGGAGGTGTTTAAAATAGCCAAAGTACAGGCAACTAATCTCGCGACGTATCTGCTCCTCGATTCCTTTGGAAAACCTGTTGCCGGAGGATTCTACGAACATGAGCTGCAACGCGTCACAGATCCTGATGTGCATCTAGTGGAAAAAGTGTTGCGTAGAAAGGGGGATAAGGTGTATGTCAAGTGGTTGGGCTTTGATAAATCACACAATTCTTGGATAAATAAAAATAATGTATTGTAAAATAATACATGGTTCAATAAAATACAATGATGCATATACATATACATGAGTGGCGACTTTTATTTTACACATTAATCCCACTATTTATATGAATGAGTTAATAAATACTAATTTCTATACATTTGCGGACAATTTGTAAACAATTTTTATATTATACAATAAATTCCACTATTTATAATAAATACAATAATAATAATTTCTATTTTACAACGTTATATTATAATGTCCCCAGGGCAGAGTGTCGGTCGAATCGGGTACGATATATCGCTTGTCGTCATACGGACTTAGAGCGATTTTGGATTCCGAAATGGTGTACACTTTGTGCAATTTAGACCGTATGCATGATTGTCTGCGAACCATTTCGATCTCTTTGCGCAAACACTGCGCGTAGTCGACGAAAGTTATCGTTCTGGCTATGACGTTGTTCTTGACGCCTTTCGACTTCTTCGTATCTTTTTTGCCGTCTACGCGAAGTGCATACATTTTCGCTCTAAGACCTATGAATTCAGTCATTATCGCACCGTTATTTTCATCCTTCATCAGCCCCGGAACCTTCTTATTTACGTTTGGCATATTATATGGATTGTAAGTAGGATAATCGCTTGTGTCGAATCTATCGATATTGTGCTTCATAGACTCGTAGATATCGTCGCACCGAATGTGATAAATAAGACTGTCAGTGTCGGTGTATAGAATTTTACAATTTTGCCCGTGTTTAGGAGACATGTACTCGTGGTGAAATTCATACAAACAAAGTTTTGATATGTCCAGAATGCACATACTCCACGTATATCGGTTTGTTGAATTTCACCTCGAGTTTTCGCAATTCAACAGCTACTAAATTTTCCGAAAAAACACTTCTGCTGTGGAAATTCGGTTTCGCGATCATTGCCTCCGCGCCATATCGCCCTTCCCAATGTGTCACAAGTTTTACATCTACATGGTTTCGTACATTTTCCATAGTTTTACTGAATACTGCGTTGTTCATCAATTTGTACAAATTCTTTTCAAAGTCGTTTGTCGCGCTTGTTCTAAAGCGTGTGTTGAGTTCGATGTAATCGCGGAGCCAGGGAGATTGAGCGATTTGAAGCACACGGTGTATCTTTGTAATACGAAGACCGTGACGCGTGCACTGCTGCAGGTTGCGATAATGGATTATGTAACGCCGCTTATCGTATACCGTCGCGAGTAACTTGTCCTGCCTGCTGCCAGGTGGTTTGGCACGCGTCGGACAGAACGGCAGATCTGCATGAGCATCGTGCAGACGCTGCGGATATTCCAGATCTACCTCGAGAATGTATCCCTCGGGCGAATCGACACCGATTGAAGATACGTCAAAATTTACAACATCTTCGACCCATTGAAATTTAGCGTATGGTAGAGGCTGACACATTGCCCATCCATACAAATTGTTCACGTCAAAGTACATCAAGTACGATGACTCTTCCGATGCGTCGTAAGATGACATGTACTTGTTATTGGCATGTGTGTATCTTCCGGAACATTGACTTAAGCCCCCGCGTATACCGCGTTCGATAAACATGACCATATCGATGTCTGTGAGCAATTCGAATGTAAGTTTGGTATGTTTTAGCATTGCATCCCATGTGAAACCAGGTAGAGTATAGTAATGCGCTGAATCTAATCCGTAGCTCTTGATAGAACTTTCGCGAAAATTTTCAAAAATATCTGCCAATAACAAGACATCAGTTTTGAAATACAAGTCGCTGTATTCGCCCAAGGTTCTAATCTCGAAATGCTGCCAGACTGTCTCGGCGTGTGCGTAATCGGTCTCTGATACAGTCTCGCCCGTTAACGAACTGTGGAATGACTCGCGCGGTGGTGAGCATGGATCCGCAGCTTGTTCGCGCAATCAAGGTATTCATATGGAAAGACACCCTTTCGCGTCAATAAATTGAAATCTTCAGTGGATAATGTTCCAAATTGGGATCGCAAAATTTTTAATTGATCTGTGTTAAGAAAAGATGCTAATTTGTCGAGACTGGTATTTAGAAATTTGTATGAATCGATGAATCGTAATTTAATATAATTTATGCGAGTCTGATTCATCCGTATCTTCAACAGGTTTTGTGAAAGAAATATATTTTTCTTTAGTTATAGGTAATACATCAATGTGACCTTCGAAAGCGGTAGCTATTTCCTCGATAATGAAATGCGAATCATAGCCGGATAAATTATGGAAAACTATGGGGATGTAAAACACATTTTTATAATTTAAATTGCACTCGAATGTGCTGGGCCTCTGAACCGTCCGGACAGATGGCAATGATCGCGAACTCGTACATCGCTAGCCTTGAATGGTTCTTCGCAAATATGACAATGTGCTGCATTGCGAAATGTCGTCAAGTGTTCGGGAGTTAAATCCAGCATGGGAACATTACTGGTAAGAATAGGTTTGGCAAAGTTTGCAAAATTTTTAAGTTCGTCGACGAACCATGAAACACAATCTGTGTCGCGGCGCCATCGATACATCGACAGTGATGTATCATATGAACAATGCATATAATATGCAATGCTGTGTACATTGTGGTGTTGATATGTATGTAATTTATTATCACCCGCTTGGTTGTCCAACGTTTTTGCGATGATGCACTCCAGATCTGCATATACCACGAAAGGGAGCCGCTCCTTCCTATCGTGGTTGCTGAAATTGAGCAGATTGTCGCCTTCGCTGGGCAGCAGAATGGCGCAGTTGTTTATCTGCCCGCAGTCCAGCGAATGCACCTCAAACTTCTCGGTAGATCTGAAGTATTGCATGCATCTGTAAACCCCAAAAAAATTTATTTAATTTCACATATATTTCCACATTTTTAAACATTTCATAAATTTTTATACATACCGGATCGCAGATGAATTTCTTGGCTTTGTGCCTGCTCAGCTGCATGCCCACCAGCCTGGACAAGTCCTTAATGCATGCAAAGTGCCCTACATCGCCGTGCTCTTGATTCGGCGTGTAAAGCAAGTTTACATGTCTATCCCTCTTCTGGCTGGTGAGGTGCAGCGGGAAGACTGTTGGCCCCTTCTTCATCTTCTCCTCGAAGCTGTAGACATTGACGGAGATGTCGTTCAGCCGTTCAAACTTCCCAATATACCCCAGAGACATTGGGAACTCAATGCCCTGGAGATTTAGGATCGACGTATACTGCGGGTATGAACCTGGACGTTCAGGAGATTTTGTTGCTGGATGAAGAGCTGCGACAACTGCCCACGCGAAACATGCGTTGTCCGAGGATTGTCCCATCCGCTGTCGCGTTCCTGGAACTCTTCCAGCGATGCCAGGGTGGATTCGACGACGCATCGCTGGTACCACTCCTGCAGATCGGATGTGTGGAAGAGTTCACAGTTTTGGGTGTTGATGCTTTTACAAGCATGCTTGTCACCTGCCACAAATTCGCCGTTGAACACCGTGTTCACTTTGAGGTTTCTGATGTTTCCTCAAGGTGTCCCGAACATGCTCCAGCACAATGGTCTCTGCATCCTGGAGGAAGTTGCGCGGTTCGATATAATTCGAATTTAGGATGACACCTGTTAATACGCGAGTATCGAACGCAGTGTGTATTTCACGCCACAAAAGTCCCGTACTCGAATGTCCGGCACCTTGACGCGCGAAACGTCTGCGCACAAAATGTTTCAATCCTTCGAGTCGCGCGATTCGAGCAACCAACGATTGTCGAACACCGATCGATAATCGCGGGCGTTTCACGCAGCTGTGTTCTTCCAAAGATTCGATACACTCGTTGCACCGTTCTTCCCACGCGAGGTACTTCTTCCTGCGAAATCAATCGTTCGGATTGGTCCAACAATTGGCGTTCTACTTGTGCGAATTGTTCCATGATTGTAAATGGAATGTAAATGGAATGTAAATGTAAATGTAAATGTAAATGTAATATCCTTTTTTCAATGCAAACACGTTGTAATCTATTTGAGGCCTTGTGCAGTTTAAAGCGTGCTTTTATACCAGCACAGCGATTTGGTATCTCTGCCTAACTCTTTCGGTGTCTCTCCTTCCCTCAAATGCATTGCATGCCAACATGGTTCTATGCTTTTTCTGCTGATATCGCATAATTCTTTCCTTTATATTATATTACATTCAACACGTGTCGAGTCTTTTTTCCTTTGAGGCCCATGTTACATGCAATCGCGCGATATGCTGCGATGTTAAGATTGAACAAAAGCATTAGGTAAAAAAAAAAATGGTGGTTTTAGAATAAAATATTCAGCGCTTCCACAGATATTATATTACATTCAACACGTGTCGAGACTTTATCCTTGGAGGCCCAAGTTGCATGCAATCGCGCTGATATGCTGCGATGTTAAGATTGAACAAAAGCATTATGGGGAAAAATGGTAGCTTTAGAATAAAATGTGGTGGGGATTGCACCTCTATTTAAGCCGGCTCTCCGGACGCTATTCCATCAATCGCTCAGTAGCTTCGCTGAATTTTCGACGGAACAAGTAGTGCTCTGAAAAACAATGTGTAGTACCAGTGCCGTGGGCTATTACGTTCCAATCAGGCAAGATGATGGCGTATCTCCATGCAAGGAGAATACATTTAACAGGTAACCTTTCATAATTTTTTATTTATTTATTTATTTATGTTTTTTCATGAAAAAAAGGTAATTTTCATGATTATGCTTTTTAGGCCACGCCAACCATCGCGTGTCATGGTCAGAAGATACGCATTAACATCCACGGGCTGCAAATATTTGGAAATTGGAATCAGCGTAGGACCTACAGCCGATGTAGAAATTCTTCTCGGTGATAATCGTGGGAATCATCTTAGAATACCATGGCATACATGGAACTCACTATTCGACTGCTGTACAACAATCGAAGAACGTGCACAATTGCCTGGATCATCATTGATGCAGATTAATGAATTAACGGTGGAATTTTGTCGGATGTTTGATTCGTCGATTGTAAAGATGACACTTGATAATAAGTCGCTGTATTTCAAACCGAATACAGTAGCATTTTTATTTAATCTTGAGCCATGTGTAAGCTATGTATATCCGCGGCTCTATCAAACTGTAGAAGATGTGAGGAAAAAATTTATAACTTTTGTTAGCGTGTTGCAACAGAGCAATGCTGTCATCGAAACATTAGATACGCGTAGTGCTGCTAAAATCATACGTGACAGCGAATATTACTGCAGGGATTATCTTGTAGATTGCGAACTGTTAGCATGCGCCATCAATGATATTGTAATTGAAGCTCGTAAGAAAAAACGTAACAATATATTACCGAAACATTAGATACGCGTAGTGCTGCTAAAATCATACGCGACAGTGAATATTACTCCAAGGATTATCTTGTAGATTGTGAACTGTTAGGATGTGCCATCAATGATATTGTAGTTGATGCTCGCATAAAAAATGTAACAATATAGTGTCATTTAAAACATATATTATTTCTCGAATTTTATTTACCTGTCTTCCACATTCTCTCCTCGCATAAATCTAAGGCTGGACTGTCGATTTAATTTATATTTTAATCTGATTTTTTTATTTCTTTATTTTTTGTATTTTTTCCTTTTAAACATAACAAAAAATATATAGTATCATTTAAAACATATATTATTTCTCCAATTTTATTTCACCCGTGTTCCACCTTATCTCCTCGCATAATTCTAAGATTCGACGTTTCAAAAAACAATATATTCTTCTATTGTAACAATATAGTGTCATTTTAAAACATATATTATTTCTCGAATTTTATTTACCCGTCTTCCACATTCTCTCCTCGCATAAATCTAGGCTGGACCGTCGATTTAATTTATATTTTAATCCGTTGGACGCAGCGTGTCGCGAACACGATATTGCATATTCGCTTACCAACGACTTCGTCGAAAGGCACGTAGCAGATAACGGACTCGCTGACAAAGCGCGAAAACGCATCGTTGCGCGAGACTCGACTCGACTCTGGATGAAAGAGGAACTGCATTTTTCGAGTAAATTTTCGCATTTAGTATACAGTATGAAACTATTTATTTCTTGTGTTTCGTAATGATATTAACTATTTTCTATAACGCGTTTTGCAAGAGTTTGACCAAACCTAACCACAGTGAACTATAAAAATCTGAATTTATACGAGTACTAGAATAATAAATAGAAAGAATAGATTTACGAGCCGAATGATGTGTTGTTTTTTTCGCTAGCTGTAAATATTTTCTTAGGAGAACAATAAGTAATTCTTTTTTAAACATATCATCAAACGAACCGAGAACGCTGAAAAGATAATAAAAAATGCCTGTGGGTGTAGAAAAAATTTTCGGAGTTCATCCCCTCCTCGGTTCGGTATAGAAAAGTTTTCGGGGATCATTCCCCCTCTTAAAAAATTTCCGACGGCGGGCCAGGTCTGGAGAGGTCTCCGCGGCGGCTCGGCCTGGACTAATCCCCTGACATCCCCCACTCCGCGGCTCGTGTCCGCGCAACCACTCTTCCACTCTCCACAGGCCCCGCGCCAAAAGTTCTCCGTGCCGCACTCCCCCGCGCGCCGTACCTACCCCTCGCCGCACGCTCCCCTCATTGCCCCATGGGTTAGAATCCCCATAGCTATACTACTTTACGGTGCAGCTTGTCCCTTGTGTTAATTTCTGTGGTAAAGGCCATTCTTTGCAGCCGTCTGTCAAACTGTGCCGTGTGCGCCAGAACCATTGCTACCGCGATCTGCTCCGTTGACAAATTCTGCCATCGCAAAGTGAGCATGGTCATTAGCCGTGCTGCATACGCAGCTAGACAC
Source organism: Colletes collaris (assembly GCA_030068185.1). Taxonomy (NCBI): domain Eukaryota; kingdom Metazoa; phylum Arthropoda; class Insecta; order Hymenoptera; family Colletidae; genus Colletes; species Colletes collaris. The sequence continues at coordinate 51,333 of JASGYR010000012.1, forward strand.
TCTCCTTCCTTCGGACGATCGCTGAACAGGTTGACAAGAGTGGCTGCGGGGGTATGCCCACTGTCTTTTTGCACCAAAATCTGCTGTTTAATCTGCGGCCAAGTCATCCCGGCAAATGATACTTGGGACAACCATGAAGAGGCACTCCTCAGGGCATGACTAACTGCCCTGACTAGGGCTCCGCCTTGCAAATCTTGATCTGATAAGCACAGTTCCGCGGTAGCGCACCACGCTCGCGGGTCGGCTTGAGGCTGGTGCGGGTCGAAAATAGGAAGAGAAACGTGTCCCTTACTTGATGTGGATTTAATTCCTTCAATAAGACTCCTCAAATTTTGGTTTTGGGTTTCCAAAAGTGTGCGGAGCAGAGCCTCACCCGGCTGCGGCATCGCATTCGCGCTGACCTGAGCTTGTGTGTCTTCATGCGACTGATGTTCGCCAATCGCTCCTGGCTCGCTTTGTGCCCGAGAGTATCCCACTTCTGATGTCGGAAAAGCCGTCTCTCTGCCCATTTCCTCTGGGCGACACATATTAGGTCCTCTCGGGCGACCAAGCCTTTGTCTTGAAGATCTACGCATTTCTATTACTCTTAAAACTTTCAAGGAAACTAATTAAACAAACTGAAACTATAACTCAAACACTTTTTAACAACACAAAAGCATGCACAACGATAACGAATGAGTCCTTTACAGGGAATCTCTTTTTCTATTTCTTTACCGCACGTCTTTACAGTCTGGCAACCGTTTCAGTTCTGTTCTTTTCTTTTCGAATACTTCATTTTCAAACGTTTCGGTAACCAGACAACCAACTCGACTACCTTCAAAGGCCACATCCAAACGTCAACGCCAACCTGACGCTCGTTTGCGTTACCGATGGCATTCTTTGCATCGATTGAATTTAAGTATCGATTAGAGCCAACATTACTTTATTTACACAACGTGAAGTAACATTCAATTAGAGCAGAAGCTTTTTATTGGATTCCGACATATATATTTATATGTAGATATATGAACGTGGTATACAATAATACCGAAGTTATATAGCGTTAGCAAAGGAATAGTATATGAATAGTAATGATTAATAAATGCAATAAGCGTTAATAAAGAGAGTAATATTAATTAACATAGATGCTTAAGCGTAAGTAAACAAAGAATACAAAGGCGATAAACGATTATAATGTGGATGAGAATTTGAAATGATGTGTAACGTGCTAGTTACTTACAGTAGCTGGAGTGATTTCACTCTGATTTTACTTTAGCAGCGGTACGTGCTCTCATTCGCGACTATGATAATGAAATAATAATCGTATCTGTCCTCTGTGCTCTCGTATTTATATGTTTCGTTGGAATGTCAGGTGTGAGGGGTACGCGCGGTGTGTGTCATGACTCATCTTCAAAATATGTGTTTTTGTAATTGTTGTGGTCTTGATGAGCCATGCGTAAGATATTCGTCGCAATAGCACTTCTGGGGCTTTTACATGGGGCTTTTGAAACGAGGCGCTCAGCCCGCTGCACAGTGGTCCCAAATCGTGAAAACGTGGCCAAAACCCCAAAAAATAATTTTTCGGTATGGAGGTTTTACCTGTTGGAATCGGTAGTTTAAGGATGTCTCTTTAGGGTAGGGAAAATGAAATGAGTCATATTTTTATACCTGGATGGCAATTGCGATCCAAACTTCGGCTTCGTTAGTCAGTCGTTTGTCTAGAGCGTAAGCGTCAATTCGTACCACAGAGTGAAAAGTGCATAAATTTTTTTAGAAGACATCAATTTCAATTCTGCAAAATGGATGCTGTTCCTGGAAGTAAGTAGAACATTTCTGAGTACTAACATATTAAAAATTGTTATCCATTAATTTTTTAAACCGGTACATTCATTACTGAAAATAAAATGTAAAATTTCATGCATGCATCGCAAACAAGTGAGCAAAAAGTTGCTCATTCCTCAATATCCCACTGCCATTTTTGTTCAGGCTTGTATGTGATACTTTCACCTTGCAGAATTTGCAAGAATTAGCTGCAAGTTTTTGCAAGTAAAGTCGTACCACCCTATTTTATAATGGAGGGTGACCGCGTTACTAAATCACGCGGGTATTTTCTTGGAAACTGTGGCAGATACAACAAATTTTTTAAAATAAATAATGTATAATTTTGGGTGGACTTATTATTAGATTTAATAAATTTTTAAATTAATGCATAAATAATTTTTCATTATTAAATATTATATATTTTTCAATGAACCAGTTGATCTACTTCATTATTGACTATAAATCTGCATTCAACTATTTACATGAAAAATTATTTATTTCGAAAATAGTTAATAAAATTTGAGAATTCCAAACTAAAACGTTTTTTCGCATTTGCCATGTAAAAGCACTAAGAATCAAATAATATGAAGGCACTGCTGTAAGCTGTAAATTGTGCCTTATACCTGCCTGACTTTATGACAGACATAAAACATTTGTGCGGTATTGCCTTTCGTTTTCTCTTCCTTTCGTTTTCATTTAGATTTTTTACTTATACAGAATTATTCCTCCACCTGGGAAAAATTTTAATGGGATATTCTAGAGGCCAAAATAAGACTCATATCAAGAGTATCAATTTCTTCACTGATGCTTCAGTTAATATTTATTACCTATTTAAATTAAAAAATTTCAAATCAGTCTGAAAAAATTATTTTTGGTGGCGGGGCTCTATTATAATCACTTTTGGTGAATTCAAATTCCTCCGAACTCCGACGTGGTGTCGTGAAAAAATTCTTTACCGAAAATATACTGTGTGGCCGGAAATGTTTCTATAACTTTTTAACGAAACCTCAATCAACAAATGTTAATAACAGAATCCAGCACAGAAAGCGACATATCTGATAATGAATATGATTCCGATGATTCTGCTTGAAACTTAGCAGTATATATATAATTGGCGTAAGATGTTTTGGAGTCATTTCATTTAATAAATGCAATTGATTATTTATTTGTAATTTTTCCTTTAATTCGTAATCAGCAACCTCGATAGTAACTATGTATCAAATTTCAGGTGATTCCGACATTTCTTTCTCATATGTGTGAGCTATATCGGAGCCGCCATTTTGTTTTTTTAAATTATGACTTTTGATTCGTAATCAGCAACCTCGATAGTAACTATGTATCAAATTTCATGTGATTCCGACATTTCTTTCGCATATGTGTGAGCTATATCGGAGCCGCCATTTTGTTTTTTTTAATTATGACTCTTGATTCGTAATCAACGACCTCGATTACCCCTACCTACAAATTTTTAGCTAAATTGAAGAACTCCTTCATATTATGGCCAACTTTTCGGCATTTGGGACCACTGTGCGCTGGGTGGATTTTTGTTGTTTTGATTGGGGAACGGATTTGATAGTGGCTTTGATTCGATTGGTAGGAGAGGGGTGAGACGAGATCTCCTTTAAATATGGTTTGTTTTGGACAAGAGAGATGTTTAAACTAAGGCGAGAGAGGAGATTGTGCCTCTTTGGGCGCAGAGGGGGGAAGGATTTTGCGTTTTGCTCATCTGGAGATGGGGACCGCTAGGGTGCATCGTCCTGATGGCTCTATGGTTGGAGGAAAAGGGTAAGGGTTGATTTTGAGGGGTATCGTGGAGTTGTGGTGTGATTTTATGGGGACGAAGTCAATTATAACCGCGCGAAAAATGGTGGGACGTCACATTACACCAAACTAACTAACTAACTGACAAACTAACTAACAAACAGCAAACTAACTAATTTACTTCGAACTATCTAACTAACTACAAACTAACTAACTAACTGCAAACTAACTAACTAACTGCAAACAAACTAACTAACTTACAAAAGTAACTAATATAATGCAAACTAACTAACACACTGACAATTTACTATTTAACTGACAAACTAACTAAATAACAGCAGACTGTCTAACTAACTGCAAACTAGCTAACAATCTGCAAACAATCTAACGAACTGCAAACTAACGAACGAACTGACATACTAACGAAATAACTGACAAAGTAACTAACTAACTGCCAAACTAACTAACTAACTGACAAATTAACTAACTTACTGCAAACTAACTATCTAACTGGCGAAAGTAAGTAATATAATGCAAACTAAGTTACTTACTGACAAACTAACTAAATATCTGCAAACTAACTAACTTACTTACGAAAGTAACTAATATAATGCAAACTAACTAACAAACTGGCAAACTAACTATCTAACTGACAAACTAACTAAATAACTGGAAACTTTCTAACTAACTGCAAACTAGCTAACTATCTGCAAACAATCTAACTAACTGCAAACTAACTAACTACCTCACAGTCTAAATAACTAACAGCAAACTTACTAACTAACTTACAAACTAACTAACTAACTAATATACTATCTAAATATCTAACTACGTATAAACTAACTAACTGCAAACTAACTAACTAACTGACAATCAAACTAATTTACAGCAAAATAACTCAGTGACTGCAAACTAATTTACTAACTGACAAACTAACCAACTGACAAACAAACTTACTAACTGACAAACTAACTAACTAAATGCAAACTAACTAACTAACTAACTGCGAACTAACTAACTAATTGACAATCAAACTAATTTACTGCAAACTAAGTAAATAACTGCAAAATGTCTTACTAACTGCAAACTAACTAACTAACTGACAAACTAACTAACTAACTGCAAACTAACTAGCTAACTGACAAATTAACTAATTTACTGCAAACTAACTAACTAATATACTATCTAAATAACTAACTACCTATAAACTAACTATCTAACTGCAAACTAACTAATTACCTGAAAAACTAACTAAATAACTGCAAACTGTCTAACTAACTGCAAGCTAGCTAACTATCTCCAAACAATCTAACTAACTGCAAACTAACTAACTAACTGCAAACTAACTAACTAACGTACAAACAAACTAACTAACTGCAAACTAACTAATTTAATGCAAACTAACTAACCAACTAGAGACTAACTAACTAACTGACAAACTAACTAACTAACTGCAAACTAACTAACTAACTGCAAACAAACTAACTTACTGACAAACTAACTAACTAACTGCAGACTTACTAACTTACTTAGGAAAGTAACTAATATAATGCAAACTAACTAACAAACTGACAAACTAACTAACTAACTAACAAGCGAACAAAATAACTGGAAAATATATAACTAACTGCAAACTAACTAACTAATGGCAAACTATCTAACTATCTGCAAACAATCTATATAACTGACAAACTAACTAACCATCTGACAAACTAACTAACTAACAGCAAATTAACTAACTAAGTGTCAAATTAACTAACTAACTGCAAACTACATAACTACCTTACAAACTAACAAACTAACTGCAAACAATGTAACTAACTGACAATCAAACTAATTTACTGCAAACTAACTAACTAACTGCAAACTAACTAATTTACTGCAAACTATCTAACTAACTGCAAACTAACTAACTAACTGCAGACAATCTAACTAACTGCAAACTAACTAACTAACTGCAAACAATCTAACTAACTGCAAACTAACTAACTAACTGACAAAGTAACTAACCATCTGACAAACTAACTAACTAACAGCAAACTAACTAACTAAGTGTCAAATTAACTAACTAACTGCAAACTACATAACTACCTTACAAACTAACAAACTAACCGAGAAACTAACTAACTGACTTAAAAACTAACTAACTAACTGATATATTAACTAACCTACTGCAAACAAACTAACTAACTGACAAACTAACTAACCAACAGCCAACTAACTAACTAACTGTCAACCAAACAAATTTGCTGCAAACTAACTAAATAACTGCAAACTATCTATGTAACTTCAAACTAGCTAACTAACTGCAAACTATCTAACTAACTGGAAACTAACTAACTAACTGCAAACAGTCTAACTACCTGCAAACTAACTAACTAACTCACAAACGAACTAACTAACTGACAAACTAACTAACTAACTGCAAACCAACTAACTAACTGACAAATTAACTATGTTTAAATATCGTGTGGGTCCGAGACGTAAACACTCGGCCGCGATGCCCGTATCTATCATGAATTCTCGTAATTCTAGAAGGTTCTGCTGACGGAGAATTTTTTCTTCGTCAGATTAGAATACCGCGGCCATTTTCGTGTTTTTACTAGCTAGCTTCACTGGAATTCTCGATTCTGAGAACAAATTCCAGAAATCGTGTTGTTAGCGCCGGGAGAGAGAGAGAAGAATCGATTTATCGTATCGAGATGGACAGCCGAATCGCGGCAGCGCCGCGTCGTGGCTATGCTGCGCGTAGACGCCCGGGCCCAGCAGCGCGATGCGTCGCTAAGCGACTGCGCTTGCGCGACGGAGCCCAGCCGTGGCCGTCGATGCTTGCAGATCGTTACGGATCATTCGTGAGCCGTCGGCGATCGGGAGCAGATCCTGTAACGATCTCGCCCATTTTTCGTACGAAGCTCCGAGGAGAATGAGACGATCTCTCTCCTCGTAATCGGATCAAGTTTGCGGACATTGATTCATTCAGGAAAATCTCATCGTGTCGATTGAGATTTTCTCGAATAAAAGGACAATCTGCCTGTTGTTGAAGCGATTTCTGTGCACGCCGCGCGTGACACGATCGTAGACGCAGGATTGTGATTGAACGTTGCAGTTCGTTGTGACGACTGCGACGTTAGGGATTCGGTGTTAATCACTTTGAGTCTCTTCCTATTGAATGCGGTTTGAGCCACTGTAACGGAGATACCGACATACTGGTTATCGCCTGGTGGTGGTTCGCCGTTCGAAGGGATCGAGGAACCCACTCGAATCGCCCGTCTGGTGTACCACATAGAGTGCACCGACCGGTGGAGTTGTGGTTTCATCGACCCGTGTGAGCTATACGGCGTAGGAGCAACCGGAAATTGGATACCCAGATATTGGTATCACTTCGCGGTGCTCACCGTGCATCGGGCTTTAGAGAACCCGCTCCAGTGACAAAGTCGTGGGGTGACGATCGTTGAGCACAAGCGACCACTGGAGCAAAGGGGTCCGAAGCACCGTCCTTCCACCGCTACACCCACTACCAGATGTGAGTCGACCACACTGGGCTGTAACAGTAGGGTGGTTGGAATTGCAAAGGACGTCGGCCTAATTCGGCGAGCCGCAGGCCAGGCTCCTCGTTGCATAGGAGCCACTGTCGAGGTAGTCACGGCAGGCTGCCGGGCGGTTCCTATTGATAGGAACCGTTATCGAGGTAGCTGCGTGGTCAGGCCGCAGGTCGCTCCTGAGGAGCCGCCGACGAGGTACCCGTACCTGGACGGTGCGTCCTATTGCGTGTGTGGCGTTTGAACGTCACCCGCACGGTGAGCGTGCTCGCGGGATATAGCCATTTGGAGCCTTACAATCTCCATTCGGTTTCCCGCCCGTGGCATGGCGAAGCGAACCCGGTAGATCAGAGGAAAACCTCGTCTACCCGGTTGTGCGCGTCGGCGATATCGTAAAAACCGACTATCACCGACCAAAGCAAAATAATACAGTCCACTAGCTATTGCGCTGAATTGCCAGTTAGCTCTCCCCTCCAAGCACACCAGACTGTCGCTGGAGCGCGAGACAAGCAGCTGACGAGCGCGTAATCGTTGACTTGTCCGCAAAATATATATATTTGCCGGAATTTCTGTTACAGAAAACCTCCGACGCAGTAACAAAGACGGAGAAAGAGGCGGACCAGGCCGGAAACAGGAGCCTTGGTCCATTTTCCTTTAGTTTTCCGTTTTTCCTATTTTTTGTTATTTTTGTACGAATAATAAATCATATTTTTTTGTAATAAAATAGTTATTTGAAAACTTGTAACAATTTCTCTACCCTATCATCTCCCTCGTCCGGAACCACACCGTTAGAGCCCCTGAGTGCTTTAACAAACTAATTTAATGCAAACTAACTAATTCACTGACAAACTAGCTAACTAACTGCAAACAAACTATCTAACTGACAACCTAACTTACTAATAGACAGGATAACTAATTAACTGCCAAACTAAATAATTTAATGCAAACTAACTAACTAACTGACAACCAAACAAATTTGCTGCAAACTAACTAAATAACTGCATACTATCTAACTAACTGCAAACTAGCTAACTAACTGCAAACAAACTAACTAACTGCAAACTATCTAACTAACTGCAAACTCGCTAACTATCTGCAAACAATCTAACTAACTGACAAACTAACTAAGTAACTGACAAATTACCAATGTTACTGCAAACTAACTAACTAACTGCAAACTAACTAACTATCTGACAAATCAACTAACTAACTGCAAACTAAATAACTAACTGCAAACTAAATAACTAACTGCAAAGAAACTAAGTAACTGCAAACTAACTAACTAACGTACCAACTAACTAATTAAATGCAAACTATCTAACTCACTGCAAAGTAACTAAGTAACTGAAAACCAAACTAATTTAATGCAAAATAACTAAATAACTGCAAAACATCTAACTAACTGCAAACTAGCTACCTAACTGCAAATACTCTAACTAACCGCAAACTAACGAACAAACTGACAAACTAGCTAACTTCCTGACAAGCTAAGTAACTAACTGCAAACTAACTAACTAACTGACAAACTAACTAACTAACTGCTTAACAAACTAACTACCTAACTGCAAACTAACTAACTAACTGGCAAACTAACTAATTTACTGCAAAATAACTAACTAACTGCAAACTACCTAACTAACCGCAAACTACCTAACTAACTGACAAACTAACTAACTAACTGCAATCTAACTAACTAACATACAAACTAACTAATTAAATTCAAACTATCTAACTAACTGCAAAGTAACTAACTAACTGACAACCAAACTATTTTAATGCAAACTAACCCAATAATTGCAAAACATCTAACTAACTACAACCTAGCTACCTAACTGCAAATAATCTAACTAACCGCAAACTAACTAGCTTCCTGACACACTAACTAACTAACCGCCTAACAAACTAACTAACTAACTGCAAACTAACTAACTAACTCACAAAATAACTAATTTACTGCAAAATAACTAACTGACTGCAAAGTAACTAACTATCCGCAAACTAACTATCTAACTGACAAACTAACTAACTAACTGCAATCTAATTAAATAACTGACAAACTAACAAACTAACTGCAGACTAGATAACTAACTGACAAACTAGCAAACTAACTTACAAACTAACTAACTAACAGCAAGTTAACTAACTTAATAAAACTAAGTAACTAACAGACATATTAACTAACTTACTGCAAACTAACTAACTAACTGACAAACAGACTAATTTACTGCAAACTATCTAACTAACTGCAAACTAATTAACAAGGTGCAAACAATCTTACTAACTGAAAACTAACTCACTAACTGACAAACTAACTAACTAACTGACAAACTAACTAACTAACTGCAAACGAACTAAATAACTGCAAATTATCTAACTAACTGCAATCTAGCTAACTATCTGCAAATAATCTGTCTAACTGACAAACAAAATAACCAATAGCAAACTAACTAACTAACTGCAAACTAACTAACTACCTCACAAACTAACAAACTAACAGGAAACTAACGAACTAACTGACAAACTAACTAACTATCTGACAAACTAACTAAATTACGGCAAACTATCTAACTAACTGCAAACTAGCTAACTCTCTGCAGCCAATCTAACTGACTGACAAACTAACAAACTATCTGCAAACTAGATAACTAGCTGGCAAACTAACAAACTAACTGACAAACTAACTAACTAACAACAAACTAACTGACTGACTTAAAAACTAACTAACTAAGTGACATATTAACTAACTTACTGCAAGATAACTGACTAACTGACAAACTAACTAACTAACCGCAAACTAACGAAAAAACTGACAGACTAACTAACTTCCTGACAAACTTACTAACTTACTGACAAACTAACTGAAAAACTGCAAACTACCTAACTAACTACAAACTAGCTAACCATCTGCAGACAATCTAACTGACTGACAAACTAACAAACTAACTGCAATCTAACGAACTAAATGACAGACTAACTAATTTACTGCAAAATAACTAACTAACTGCAAACTAACTAACTAACCGCAAACTAACTAACTAACTGACAAACTAACTAGCTAACTGCAGTCTAACTAAATAACTGACAAACTAACAAACAAACTGCAGGCTAGATAACAAACTGACAAACTAACTAACTAACTGACATATTAACTAACTTACTGCAAACTAACTAACTGACACACTAACGAACTAACTGACAAACTAACTAACTAACTGACAAACTAAATAAAAACTGCAGAGAAACTAACTAACTGCAAACTAACTAACTAATTTACAAACTAACTAACTAACGGACAAACTAAGTAACTAACGGCAAACTAACCAATTTACTGCAAAATAACAAACTAACTGCAAACTGAATAACTAACTGCAAACTAACTAACTAACTTACAAACTGACTAACCAACTGAAAACCAACTAACTAACTGACAAATTAACTAACTAACTGCTAACTAACTAACTAACATACAAACTATCTAATATAATGCAAACTGACTAACTAACTGGCAAACTAGCTAACTATCTGCAAACAATGTAACTAACTACAAAGTAACTAACTTCCTGCAAACTAACTAATTTAACTGAAGATATCTAACTAACTAACTGGCAGTCAAACTAAATTACTGCAAAGTAACTAAACAACTGCAAATGATCTAACTAACTGCAAACTAACTAACTAACTTACAAACTAACTAATATAATGCAAACTAACTAACTAACTGCAAACTGACTAACTGACTGACAAAATAACTAACTAACTGCAAACTAACTAACTAACTGACAAACTAGCTAACTAACTGGAAACAAACTATCTAACTGACAAATTAACTAATTTACTGAAAACCAAGTAACTAACTGATAAACTAACTAACTAACATACTATGTAAATAACTAAATACCTAACAAACTAACTGACTAACTGCAAACTAACTAACTAAATGACAAACTAACCAATTTACTGCAAAATAACAAACTAGCTGCAAACTGACTAACTAACTGCAAACTAACTAACTAACATACAAACTGACTAACTAACTGCAAACTAACTAATTTGATGCAAACTATCTAACTAACTGCAAACTAACTAATTTGATGCAAACTATCTAACTAACTGCAAACTAACTAATTTGATGCAAACTATCTAACTAACTGCAAAGTAACTAACTGTTTAAATATCGATTAAAATGCGATAGTTAATTGAAATCCGAAATAATTCGTTACCCGGTTTGTTTTCGGTTACGCGACCAACCAGGAAGATTCTAGGTCGACGCGTCCGCTATTCGAAACATTAGAGGACAGCAAAACACGGTTCTCGAGGTTTTCTGTAAAGTCACGCGAACGATAAAGTAACGTTCGAGTTCGAACAAGCCAAGTTCAACGCACAGGCATAGAGAAGGTACGACAATTAGAAATTATACAAAGACGGACGAGAGACGCCACGCAGCGCCACGCGACGAAGGATTTCCCCTCTCACGCGCACACTTTTGGCAGCTCATGTTCGTCCGTCACTTGCTATCGAGCCACTGAACGGAGCATATCGATAAGCGAGCACGCTATCGAGAAGTTTTAAAAAATCTCCGAATCGGTCGAGTTTTTCGACCCTTCGTTGAGAAGCTTCTCCAAAATTAGCCTCCTTTGTCGCGAGTTTCTAGATCAACGATCTAGCTCAGTGCGACACAACATAATAATAAAATTAAAGCGTCGAGTTATTCGAGCTTCCAAGGGCTGAACGGCTCCACAGGTCAGGGCTTACTGAAAATCCCCTGGGTGGACCCACCGTCTCCCCACGGATCGAGTCATAAACTCGATCATTCCTGGTTTTCGAACGGTTACGAACCCACAGACCAAGGGTAGAAATAAAATACCCTTGAGGTGGATTCGCCGTCTTCTAGCCGAAGCGCGGGACATCTAGGATCTCCCAGCTTACGGCAAAATTATCAGATCACGTCCCAAAATCGCTCGCCTGGTACGGCCGCAGTGCGTAGGACGTCGATTCTAAAAAGAACGTGGTATCCGGAGCAACTGTAAGTCGCCCAAAGGGCGCCGTTGTCAAACCGGTACCGCACCGTGCCCATACGCACATAACCAGACGGTGAAGGGCCGAGGATAAGGGCGACGGTTGGAATCTTACAACCTCCCTCTGTTCGCTCCTCCTACGACAACCAAGAGTAGCAGGCTTGAAAGATAGCGGAATTAGCATCTTGTCTAAAGAAACAATAAGCGAGCGATTCCCGATTTAAAGGGAACGCTCTCACACATACAGTCCACTAATATAGCCGCGTATCGCGGCGACTGAGATTCCCGCTCCTGGGTGCGACAAGCACAAACCAGGCGCGAGCGCGAAAGAGAAAGACATCCGACGTGAGTCACGTTGTCAGGTATTTAACGCCTATACAACTTCTTACAGAAGTTTTTTGTTTCCACAACTTATTAAAATAAACGGCTTAGTCGAGATATTCGACTAAGCGAAAATAAATTGAAATCTGTATTCTTTTCCTGACGTTCCTTCCCTCACGATCCGGACCACCGTTAGGCGAGGTTTTTTCAAACCTACTCCCCCTAACACTAACTAACTGACAAATTAACTAATTTACTGCAAACTAAGTAACTAACTAACAAACTAACTAACTAATATACTATGTAAATAACTAAATACCTAACAAACTAACTAACTGACTGCGAACTAACTAACTAACTGACAAACTAACCAATTTACTGCAAAATAACAACCTAGCTGCAAACTGACTAACTAACTGCAAACTAACTAACTAACTTACAAACTGACTAACTAACTGCAAACTAACTAATTTGGTGCAAACTATCTAACTAACTGCAAACTAACGAACAAACTGACAAAGTATCAAACTTCCTGACAAACTAACTAACTAACTGACAAGGTAAATAACTAACTGACAAACTAACTAACTAACTGCAAACTCACCAACTAACTGACAAACTAACTAACTAACTGCAAACTAGCTAACTATCTGCAAACAATGTAACTAACTACAAAGTAACTAACTAACTGCAAACTAACTAATTTAACGCAAGATATCTAACTAACTAACTGGCAGTCAAACTAATTTACTGCAAAGTAACTAAATAACTGCAAACGATCTATCTAACTGCAATCTAACTAACTAACTTACAAACTAACTAATATAATGCAAACTAACTAACTAACTGACAAACTAACTAACTAATATACTATGTAAATAACTAAATACCTAACAAACTAACTAACTGACTGCAAACTAACTAACTAACTGTACAAACTAACCAATTTACTGCAAAATAACAAACTAGCTGCAAACTTACTAACTAACTGCAAACTAACTAACTAACTTACAAACTGACTAACTAACTGCAAACTAACTAATTTGATGCAAACTATCTAACTAACTGCAAAGTAACTAACTAACTGACAAATTAACTAATTTACTGCAAACCAAGTAACTAACTGACAAACTAACTAACTAATAGACTATGTAAATAACTAAATACTTAACAAACTAACTAACTGACTGCAAACGGACTAACTAACTGACAAACGAACCAATTTACTGCAAAATAACAAACTAGCTGGAAACTGACTAACTAACTGCAAACTAACTAACTAACTTACAAAATGACTAACTAATTGCAAAGTAACTAACTAACTGACAAATTAACTAATTTACTGCAAATTAACTAATTAACTGACAAACTAGCTAACTAACTGGAAACAAACTATCTAACTGACGACCTAACTAACTAATAGACAGGTTAACTAATTAACTGACAAACTAACTAATTTAATGCAAAGTAACTAACTAACTGACAACCAAACATATTTGCTGCAAACTAACTAAATAACTGCAAACTATCTAACTAACTGCTGTTACGTATGCCGAACGTTTCGTTCCCCAATTTTTCTATACCACTTGCGTGCATTAGGAAAACGCCCTGCTACTTATCTACCCTTTGGAATGTAGAGTCAGTTCCCACGAAATGCAGCTGCTCGGTGACTAACGAAATTCAGAGATTACCAAATATGGTAATGTCTAACGTACATCCGAATCCTCCCCCACAGATTTTTGGGTATATAAACCCCTTCGTTACCTTACTCGGGGGATCAGAATCGTACAGTTACGTTGGAGTTAACATCACGTCTCGTTACGCTGTCCACGGTTCTGACAGTCAGTTGCATCTCGTGAGATCGGGCTACAGTACCCTTTCGTATCAATTTTAAACCATATAGTTATATGGTATAAATTCTATTACGGTCTCTATTGTCAGCCGACTTACCCCCGCATCGCCAGTGCGTTAACACCGTGCAAAAATCATTCTTAGGTAATTATAATCAATTCTTTGAACGCGACATATCTTACACAAGACACTTGTATCCTACTGTTTGTTTAAGAATATATCTAGTTTCATTATTAAATCAGAGTTACTTATCACCTTTAACCCATCATTATATAAAGCGATTAATGTTAGTTAAACGTTCCCACAATAATATAACCTAACCGCTCGGGTTATATTATATTTAATAATTGATGTTACGAGGTCAATTAACATATCCTTAATCCAAATACAAATTTTTAAAACCTAGTGGCTCCTCGATTACGCATCGAGTTCGTCCACGCAATCTAATACCATTCTAGAGGTTCCCCGATTACGCATTGGTTTCGTCCGCATCCTACATCTCCCTGATTACGCATCAGGTTCGTCTGTGATTTATCCAACCTCCCAGCAGCTCCACGGTTACACATCGAGTTCGTCTGCGTTTGTTCCAACCTCCTAGCAGCTCCCCAATTTCTCATTGGGTTCGTCTGCGTCGTTATCAACCATCCTAGTGACTCCCCGATTATGCATCGGGTTCTTTCACGACATTACACCCTCCTACGGCTCCCTGGTTTCGCACCAGGTTCGTCCGTTAGTGACTCCATCCTAGAGGCTTCCTGATTACGCATCAGGTTCGTCCTCGTTATCAACTATCCTAGCGGCTCCCCGATTTCGCATCGGGTTCGTCCGTGCACCTCACTAACAAATTGATACCATATTCCATAATCTCTTTTGCACTCGCAGGCCGCGCGCGCTGCAAGGCCCTGGCTCCTAACACTGCAAACTAGATAACTTACTGCAAACAAACTAACTAACTGCAAACTAACTAATTTAATGCAATCTAACTAACTAACTCACAAACTAACTAATATAATGCAATCTAACTAACTAACTGACAACCAAACTAACTAACTGCAAACTAACTAAGTAACTGACAAACTAACTATCTAACTAACAAACTAACTAACTAACTGACGCACGAACTAACTAACTGCAATCTAGCTAACTATCTCCAAACATTCTAACTAACTGCAGACTAACTAACTAACTACAAACAATCTAACTAACTGCAAACTAACTAACTAACTTGCAGACTACCTAACTATCGGCAAACAGTCTAACTAACTGCAAACTAACTAACTAACTCCAAACAATCTAACTAACTGCAAACTAACAAACTAACTGACAAACCAGCTGACTAACTGACAAACTAACTAACTAACTGACAAACTAACTAACAAACTGCAAACAAACTATCTAACTGACAACCTAGCTAACTAATAGACAGGCTAACTAATTAACTGACAAACTAACTAATTTAACGCAAACTAACCAACTAACTTTCAATCAAACAAATTTGGTGGAAACTAACTAAATAACTGCAAACTATGTAACTAACTGACTAATTAACTAACTAACTGCAAACTAACTAACTAACTGACAAACTAACTATCTAACTGACAATCTAACTAACTAACTGACAAACGAACTAACTAAATGCAAACAGTCTAACTAACTGCAAACTGACTAACTAACTACAAACAATCTAACTAACTGCAAGCTCACTAACTAATTGCAAACAATCTAACTAACTGCAAACTAACTAACAAACTGACAAACTAACTAACTAACTGACAAACTAACTAACTAAGTGCAAACTAAGTAACTATTTGACAAATTAACAAACTAACTGGAAACCAACTAACCTACAAACTATCTAATATCATGCATACTAACTAACTAACTGACAAACTAACTAGCTAACTACAAACTAACTTACTAACTGACAAACTAACTATCTAACGGACAAACTAACTATCTAACTGCCAAACTCAGTAACTAACTGACAAGCGAACAAACTAACTTCAAACTACCTAACTATCTGCATACAGTCTAACTAACTGCAAACAAACTAACTATCTGCAAACAATCTAACTATCTGCAAACTAACAAACTAACTGACAAATCAACTAACTAACTAACTTACAAACTAACTAACTAACTGCAAACTAACTAATTTAATGCAAACTATCATACTGACTGCAAACTAACTAACTAACTGACAATCAAACTAACTTCCTGCAAACTAAATAAATAACTGCAAAACATCTAACTAACTGCAAACTAGCTAACTAACTGGAAATGATCTAACTGCAAACTAACGTACGAACTGACAAACTAACTAACTTCCTAACAAACTAACTAACTGCAAACTAGCTAACTAACTGCAAACTAACTAACTAACTGCAAATAATCTAACTAACCGCAAACTAACTAACTAACTGACAAACTAACTAACTAACTGACAAATTAACTAACTAACTGAAAACTAACAAACTAACTTACGAACTAACTAATATCATGCAAACTAACTAACTAACTCACAAACTAACTATCTGACCTACAAACTTACTAACTAACTGACAAACGAACTAAATTACTGCAAACTATATAACTAACTGCAAACTAACAATATAACTGCAATAGTAGTATAGCTAGGGGGATTCTAACCCATGGGGCAATGAGGGTCGCGTGCGGCGAGGGGAAGGTAGGGCGCTCGGGGGAGTGCGGCGCGGAGAACTTTAGGCGCGGGGCCTGTGGGGAGTGGAAGAGTGGTTGCGCGCACACGAGCCGTGGAGTGGGGGATGTCAGGGGATTAGTCCAGACCGAGCCGCCGCGGAGACCTCTCCAGACCTGGCCCGCCGTCGGAAATTTTTTAAGAGGGGGGAATGATCCCCGAAAACTTTTCATACCGAACCGAGGGACGGGATGGCCCCCGAAAATTTTTTTCAACACCCACATTCATTTTTTTTTATTGTCTTTTCGGCGTTCTCGGTACGTTTGTTGAGATCTAAAAAAAAAAGAATTACATAATGTTCTCCTAAGAAAATATTTACAGCTAGCGAAAAAAAAAAAGAACACATCATTCGGCTCGTAAATCTATTCTTTCTATTTATTATTCTAGTACTCTTATAAATTCAGATTTTTATAGTTCACTGTGGTTAGGTTTGGTCAAACTCTTGCAAAACGCGTTATAGAAAATGGTTAATATCATTACGAAACACAAGAAATAAAGTTTCATACTGTATACTAAATGCGAAAATTTACTCGAAAAATTGCAGTTCCTCTTTCATCCAGAGTCGAGTCGAGTCTCGCGCAACGATGCGGTTTTCGCGCTTTGTCAGCGAAGTACGTTATCTGCTACGTGCCTTTCGAAGAAGTCGTTGCTACGCGAATATGCAATATCGTGTTCGCGACACGCTGCGTCCAACGGATTAAAATATAAATTAAATCGACGGTCCAGCCTTAGATTTATGCGAGGAGAGAATGTGGAAGACGGGTAAATAAAATTGGAGAAATAATATATGTTTTAAATGATACTATATTGTTACAATAGAAGAATATATTGTTTTTTGAAACGTCGAATCTTAGAATTATGCGAGGAGATAAGGTGGAAGACGGGTGAAATAAAATTGGAGAAATAATATATGTTTTAAATGATACTATATAATTTTTTGTTATGTTTAAAGGAAAAAATACAAAAATAAATAAAAAAATCGGATTAAAATATAAATTAAATCGACGGTCCAGCCTTAGATTTATGCGAGGAGAGAATGTGGAAGACGGGTAAATAAATAAAATTCGAGAAATAATATATGTTTTTAAATGAGACTATATTGATAGAAGAATAGAAAAAAATAATTTAAAAAAATTCCCCCCCTCCACTGCCCTACCGGGATGGCGATAACGATCCCGATGATGACCATGATAGCCGCGGTGAGGGTGTGTTGGGGGGGGGGGGGGTCGATGACGGCGAACGGTGCCGCGGCCGCCGCGCATCTATCCACGGTGGCGATGGTGGCGATGGTGGAGAACGCCGTCGGGGCCGCCGCATGGGCCGCAGTCGCCTAAAAGGCACCCACGGCCCACGTAACCGTGCGGCCATTTCTGGCCCCACTGGTCGTTGTTGTTGCGGCGGTTGTGGTGAGCCCTAGAACATACAATCATTGGGATAATATTAACACATTAAGCATTAATCAATCAAAAAACAATACAAAGTATTACATACCGGCGGCGGCGAGGGAGGCGGCGAGGAGGGTGGCGAGGCAGCCGGTTGGAGCCTCTGCGAATTCTAGAATATAGAAATGATATATTACTTACGATGCGATAATTGTATGAAAATAAAATTGTGTACGTACCTCAGACCTGCCCTACATATCGAATGCAAATGAGCTCGCTGCATCTCCTGCCTCTTGAACGTAAACCTTTATCTTGAAAGATGCATAGATTTGCAAAGTAGGATGTCTTTGTTCTTCATGTTCTTCGAAATCTACACCCTCCTTGCACGCCTTTCGCCGAAGTCGTTGCTACGCGAATACACAATATCGTGTTCGCGACACGCTGCGTCCAACGGATTAAAATTACTTCGAACCTCTATCATACCACTTTGAACGCGTATCGAACATCTGTCATACCACTTTGAACATCTATCGTACCACTTTGATCATGTATCGAATGTGTATTGAACCACTCTGAACATTCATCAAACGTCCATCAAACGTCTATCATACCACTCTGAACATGTATGGTACCACTTTGATCGTATATTGAACCGCTTCTACATAATAGTAATTATAACTATAGTCTTAATCTAGCGTACATCATGTGCAGGAGGTTAGGTTGGGGAGGGTGAAGAAACAAAATTTTTATATATTAAAAATTGATTATATTTATTTACGCATTTCTCTCTGGCGTTTAGACCACCAGTTGAATATTTTAAATACATTTTGCATGGCACAATGCTTTGCGTGTCTGTCACATCGTAAGGTATTAAGTGCATTTAGCTTTTTTAGAGATATGGTATCCTCGTAGTCCATGTCCAGTGTCTCAATGATCACGCTCGCTCGCGCATTTTCATCGAGGAAATCCGCAAGCCACTCTCGTTTCTACAGCCCTTTAACATATGCGGTATGCGGTGCGTCATCTTCTTCATCGACAACAGCTTTCGTAATTAGCTGTTTAGCCATACTGTACGGAACGTCTCCATCTTCCCACCGTAGTCCGTGATGTTTTGCCGTCAACCACCGGATGCATGATTTGTCAGATTTCGTAAGAAGATATTGGGGCATCGAACTCCCAAATATATAATGCGAGAGAATTGTTCCTTTTCGTAGGACAGCCACTTCCTTCTCGACAAATCTTCCATCAACACTGAACCCTTGCAGGTCAACAAATGTTGGTACGGTCATTATCGGAACAATTTAGAGATCCGTTCACTTCCAAGACAGGCGGGAGAATGCGATCTTTCTCGTAAAGCATCTCGATTTTCATGATGCAAATTTGTACGAATTTGGCACACGAGACGGCAAGTAAGTAGCGTTGGGATTTAATTGATTTTGCGCACCACGTTTGTCAGCGGATTGTATTCAACCACCCGATCATGCAAAATGAGACAGTAGGCCGTAGTATTTGCTGGCACATTCTCTTTACAATCGAATTCTATGCGCACGTCCACGGTGCTATTCTTGATCGACTCATTTTGTCGCGAGCAGTCAATCACCACGAGGGGGCCAAATTGTTAAAATTGGGCAACGCTAAATAATGCCTCGTTGCAACTATGTCCGTAATACGATTTACGGAAATGCGTATACATGCTAAACAAGATGGCGTGTCTATTCTTGTCAAAGTTCAAGTTCATGTCATCGTACGGATAAAATTCCGAGTTGAGAAACAGTTTTACATTGGTCAATTTGCAGTGGTCAAACCGAGTAGCATCTTCGGTCATCACATTCTTTCGAGCAGCCTGTAGAGCAAAGAGAACATATCGCGGCTTCTCCAGCTGTGCGGCTGCCTTGGCGGCCCACGAATGCTTGGTGGTGCTCAGTAAGAGAGGATACTCGTACAGATCCCACGAGCGAAAACTAATGCTCAGGTTTTGCCCACATTCCAAAGCATGTAGCAGCGATAGCTTATTAACATCGTTTAGCGTCACATGAGGCATCCGCCATTGCACTTTAAGTAATTCAATTTCTGGTTCCAACGTTGGAGACCCAATTAGAGAATTGTTATCGTTGCGCGATCGTATTAAAATCAATTCGTGACGCGCATTAATAACCATGCGTTTGTAGTCCTCGCAAAATCCCAGCAAATATTTGAGCGGGACGCAAAAATTGAAATGATTTTTCACTACCAACTCATCGCGTCGTTTCAAGCCCCATCCAGCATTCTCCATATTTTTGTCTTCATCGGATGTCAGTGATACATAATTTTTAAGCGTGCTGGATTATTCCAACGTTTCTGTTGCGATCAATCTCCACACCATTCCGCTCATATCGAATCTCATCAAATATGAACGCCATGCAATTATTTCCCCAACATCACCGTTGAAGCATCATTTGGCTTATGTATCGTCAATTTCCTCCACGTAGAGGAAACTTTCACACGGCAATGTGTATAAATCTTGCTGTTGTATAGGTATTTTTATCTCATCACTGTGTCCAAACGTTGTGTTAACGTATGGGTTGTATGTGTGAGTCTCGAGCTTAACAATGCGATCATCACACGTCGGCTTCCCTCCAATGCTTAGAATGTCAGCCATTTTCAACTTAAATGCGCACAATGAATCCCAATGATTTCAAAAATGCAATGTTTGCAGCACTGAGCCTCTTCGTTTTAGCGTACTCAGGGCTGTTGTTGTTGTTGTTGTAGACAATTTCGTTTGGAAGAAACGAGTTTCTGGAGTCGTTCAACACAAGCATCTCATTCGTTCGCACCACAGGTATTATCGTCGTCGCACGTGCAGTCTGATGGTAATCTCTTCACCTCGAAAATCCAGCAATCGTCCGTTTTGATCCACAACGCGTATCGTTAAATCCGTAATAATCCTTGCGGTGATTGGAAGGTAAATGATCTGTGCGGGCGTTTCCGATATCTTATATCCGGGCGGGTCTCTCGGAGAAAATTCATGTATCGTTTGTACACGCTTCCCATTGTTGTACGCGCCAGCGGTCACACTACATTCAATGCGAATAATGTTTACGCTCATGATATTAATCGGGTCGTCCGATTCGTGCCACTGCCCCGGTTCTAATTCCCGATTCGCCGAGAATCCCAATAGCGATCCATTGTTATTGGGTTTCGTAAAGTCTACGGCAAACGAGCAGTACAGCTCGCTTTTCATGGTGTTGTTGTTGGGGCGTAACACTATAGGATACATATCATTGTCACCATCATCATCGGTACCATCGAGATTTTGAGGATATCGCTCAAGTAATCGCTGCTTCAAATACTTGGCAATGGCGTCTAGTTCGTAGGAGCCGTGGGGATTCGTAATGTATTCGTGGCCAGTGTCGACGCTGTTGTTGTTGTTGGTGTCATAGTTTGTGGTGAAGTAGAATTTATCGTTGCTCGAGTCGATGTTGGGTATTGTATGATACGTTTCAAAGGTTGTTAGACCAAGCTCGTAATCATCGTCGCTCAAATCTATGGGTGGAAAGTAGCTTACAACGAGGGTGCTACTCTTGCCAGTTAGAGTCAATGTTAACGACATATTCCGAGAAACTGCTCGACTAGTACTGAATCAGAGTGGCGGGGACAATCCTTAAATTTGGTGCCAATCGTTTGTAGAAAGCGTAGACATAGTTGTCCACAATTGCTCTGATCATACTCCTGATAAGACGTTCGATTGTATTCAATTTTCACATCATCATTATCCAAATATTGTGTCAATTCCTTAGGCGGTCGAAGATTGCCAAAGCTGTCGAAGTATACAGCTCGATGCCCTCTCTTCGCATACGCCACCCAATGAGTCCCCGGTCCCTCGACATTGTCCAAATTCACGATACCGCTCTCGCTTCGACGTACTCCTCCGGCTGGTAGCGCGTTGCGCATAAAAACACCTCTAAAGAATGGAATACGAATACGTTTTACAGTCCTTTTGCGGGGTTTTGTTTTCATCCCCATTCCGATTTTCGTCTTGGCCTTCATAGCTGCCCAAACAGCTGTAGCAGCTCCTCTTTCACCCAGAGTCGAGTCTCGCGCAACGACGCGTCTCCGCGCTTTGTCAGCGAGTACGTTATCTGCTGCGTGCCTTTCGCCGAGGTCGTTGCTACGCGAATATGCAATATCGTGTTCGCGACACGCTGCGTCCAACGGATTGATGCCTCGATCACCTCTAGCCAATCGTTTTGCCAGATGAGTTCCTGGACCACAAAACTGATATCCTGGGATATGTAATTCGATAGGTAGCGCGTTTATCGCTCGATTTAACAAACCACCGCCTTTCTTTATTCTCGTCGGCAACATTCGCTGCAGTTTTTAATCAGCGGTGCTGGACCGTCGATATGCGTTCGCTGCCAAGGGCGATTATAATGTTCCAGACACCGACCATACTGCCGAACCTCAGAATCGGCTTTTATATGCTCGTGAGTCTGTCCCACAACTGGTCAATGTGTCTGCCAAATTCGTGAAGTAGAATAATCTTTGGTATATATATCAGCTGCTCCAGAGGTTATGTCTCGAATGTCGCAATTATCCGGCAGAACGAGAAGCATTTCGAATACTGAGCTGTTTTGCTTCGACGCGGACCTATAAATAGGACGCATAGTCGCTTCGATGTGTCAAAAATCATTTTCGCAGTTTGCAGCGAGGATGCGATTCGTGCGACAACCTGTGACTATACGCGTGACAAATTTTGATGATAAATCGCAAATGATGTCCTCAAAAACAAAACGCAAACACGGTAGCATGCTGCCAAACACTATCCGCAGCCTCATTTGCGGCCCATCAAATTGCGGAAAGACCAATGTGCTGGTAAGCTTGTTGGAAAGTCCTCACGGCGTTCGCTTCGAGAACGTGTACGTGTATTCCAAGTCGTTGCAGCAGCCGAAATATCAGTATTTGGAGAATTTATTGGCTCCGATAGATGAAATTGGCTACTTTTCAAATAACAGTGACGTCATCCCACCGAGCGAATCGCTTCCGAATTCCATTTTTATCTTTGATGACGTGGCATGCGACAAGCAAGATACGATACGAGAATACTTTGCAATGGGGCGCCATTCGAACGTTGACTGTTTCTATCTCTGTCAGACGTATGCAAAGATTCCCAAACATCTTATACGTGACAATGCAAATCTGCTGATTCTGTTTAAGCAGGATGGCACCAACTTGAAACATGTATACAACGATCACGTAAACACTGACATGTCTTACGAGGATTTCTGCGCTTTGTGTCGCAATTGTTGGCAACGGGAGTACGGTTTTGTGGTGATAGACAAGGATTGCGCGATGTAAAATGGACGTTATAGAAAGGGATTTAACGAGTTTGCGGTACCGTGAGGTGGTCAATCGTCATCGACACGTCGGTGGAAAAGCAACGTCTGCGGCACAATGATTGATATCGATAGTCTGGAGATCAAGGATCGCGAGAGAATAGCGAAGGAAATTGCAAAAACCAGTGATTCCATTCGCAAGAAACGTCAGGCTTTGAAGACTGGCAAGATGGAGGAAGATATCGCGTTGGAGAGATACTTTAAAACTGTTGTCGATCCCTTAAAACATATTGTGGAAAATACAACAGCGACAAAAGCTGACATGCCATCGCTGACGAGCACGAACGTTGAATGGAATGAAACATTAACACATAAACCAAAAATCCAACCGAAAGGGAACACATCGCATAAGAGACCTCCACACCAGTTCAATTGAAGCGGAAACAACCGAATGTCATGTCAAACGATTCCCCGGTTCCGCCTGCACCAATAAATACATTTCCCGATGTACAGTCGATCGCAACCAATGCTGAAGACGTTTACGAAACTTCTGCCGATGAGTCATTTGCAACATCTATTAGGCATGAACTCCAAACATCCGAGGGGCAACAAACATTTCGCAATCATTTCGGTCCGTTGGGGCAAAAATACATGCGTGCCATCCTAAGTGGTGATAGGGATACGATCATGGATCATGTGTATGGAGTATACTTTGACAATAGTGGAACGATGCTTGGGGACAAGGCTTTCGATATGGACAAGGATGATAATATAATCATAGATGGTGTAAAATATGGAGGAACTCCCGGTCTTTATGAACTTATTTTCAAGAGAATTCCCGACGACGCCATATACACAGATGCTGATAGTCAAAAATACAAAAGTATACTACTGACAACAAATGCTCACAGACGTGGCCATAACGCACAAAATTACATAATGGGTAACAAGGGATACAAGTATAAACATGTAATTGCGCTGCTACTACCCCGTGTATCTGCCAGTAAGGCAGGGAAAGGCCTGCCGGTTCCGCATGTCATGACGGTAAATGATAACAAGATCGATTACGTGCACTGGGACGATCCCAACGAGCTGGTGGATCGACTCCGTTTGTTTGAAGCGTCGTGTCAGGCGGGTAACAACTCGCATGGCCATGAAATTCTATCGATTATCGAGGAACTCCGCGAGGTAGGCCTCATTATAAATTAAACCGCGCACCGATGATGTGCACTGTATGCGTTGAGATGCCGATCAATAAATTTGGAGTATCGTTCGAGAAGAGCGGAGCAGCTGGAATGGACTATTACAAATGGAGCGGTTTTGCTTCGAAATTATATGCGAGACAATGCTCTTTGCGTGGCAGGTGCCGACTTTGATGCAAAATCACGCAAGATACGACGCGTAGCTCAGCCGACAGTTGACAGCGATGCCGTTAATAAACTATATGTGGAAAAGAGCATTAAACTTTTGAGAGAACAGCATGAAGAATTGGAGAGGAAGCTGGTCGTGTTTCAGAGAGACATGTTGACGTTGCAAAACAGCGTTCAAGAGATATCACGCGCATTGAATCCGCAGCGACAATGCGAAGGAAAATCATGCGAGACGGTTGAACTTGACCAGAATTTCCTCGAGCCGATGGGGAGCACATAATATATGTACACGATAATTGTCGCATCATTCGTGTCAAAGACATCTCTGCGATCAAACATGCAACCAATATCGAAATCCGAGAGTAATGAAAGCCATAGTCTCAAGAAGCGACAACTTGTTGAGGAATTGCATGCTCCAGCTCGAAGACATTTCCCGCGGAGACACGTCATAGTGCATGGATACGATGATCTGTGGCAAGCTGACGTTGTAGAAATGCGTCCATACTCGCGATTCAACCGAGGTCATCACTATATACTCACGGTCATCGATGTGCTGAGCAAGTATGCATGGGCGGTACCGCTCAAGACTAAAGGTGGTGCTGAGGTGACTAAAGCGTTTGCAAAGATATTTAGAGATCGACATCCGAAAAATTTGCAAACCGATCAAGGAAAAGAATTTTACAACGTTGATGTGCAGAAACTCATGACAAAGCATGGCATTAATCATTATTCGACGTATTCGGTGATGAAGGCCTCCGTCGTAGAACGTTTCAATCGAACTTTGAAGAACAATATGTGGAAACTGTTTACGCTCAATGGAACCTATAAATGGGCTGATGCACTGCCGCGCCTACTTGCAGAGTTTAACGCACGAAAACATAGAACCATCGGAATGCGTCCTTGCGATGTTATCCCTGCGATCGCCGATAAGCTGCTAGCTACGGTATACAGCAACATAAAGATCGCTACTCCAGCGAGATTCAAATTGGGCGAGTTTGTGCGCGTGAGCAAATTTAAAACCATCTTCGATAAAGGCTATACACCGGGTGGACAACGGAGGTGTTTAAAATAGCCAAAGTACAGGCAACTAATCCCGCGACGTATCTGCTGCTCGATTCCTTTGGAAAACCTGTTGCCGGAGGATTCTACGAACATGAGCTGCAACGCGTCACAGATCCTGATGTGCATCTAGTGGAAAAAGTGTTGCGTAGAAAGGGGGATAAGGTGTATGTCAAGAGGTTGGGCTTTGATAAATCACACAATTCTTGGATAAATAAAAATAATGTATTGTAAAATAATACATGGTTCAATAAAATACAATGATGCATATGCATATACATGAGTGGCGACTTTTATTTTACACATTAATCCCACTATTTATATGAATGAGTTAATAAATACTAATTTCTATACATTTGCGGACAATTTGTAAACAATTTTATATTATACAATAAATTCCACTATTTATAATAACTACAATAATAATAATTTCTATTTACAACGGTATATTATAATGTCCCCAGGGCAGAGTGTCGGTCGAATCGGGTACGATATATCGCTTGTCGTCATACGGACTTAGAGCGATTTTGGATTCCGAAATGGTGTACACTTTGTGCAATTTAGACCGTATGCATGATTGTCTGCGAACCATTTCGATCTCTTTGCGCAAACACTGCGCGTAGTCGACGAAAGTTATCGTTCTGGCTATGACGTTGGTCTTGACGCCTTTCGCCTTCTTCGTATCTTTTTTGCCGTCTACGCGAAGTGCATACATTTTCGCTCTAAGACCTATGAATTCAGTCATTATCGCACCGTTATTTTCATCCTTCATCAGCCCCGGAACCTTCTTATTTACGCGTGGCATATTATATGTGTCGGAACAGCCGTCTCTCTGACCATTCCCTCTGGGCGACACATATTAGGTCCTCTCGGGCGACCAAGCCTTTGTCTTGAAGATCTACGCATTTCTATTACTCTTAAAACTTTCAACGAAACTAATTAAACAAACTGAAACTATAACTCAAACACTTTTTAACAACACAAAAGAATGCACAACGATAACGAATGAGTCCTTTACAGGGTGTTAGAATGCTAGGAGTTATCCTGGCCTAACGGGGTCCGGATTACGAGGGAAAGGACTTTAGGAAAAAGTATATTAAAAATTGATGCACTTGATTTATATTTTCGCTTGGTCGCTTATCGCGGCCAAGCCGTTTATTTATTTTAAATTTTAATTTATTAGTAACAAAAAGAATAGGAAAAAAAAACCACCTCGACGTCAGCCAGACGTTGGGGGGGGAAAAAAACCTACGGCTGCCGCTCACTCTCAGCCCTCGTTGTTTGGTCTGTAACAAGGAAAGACAAGGCTGGATTTTAATACCTTGTAACGCTTGTTGCGTTGCCCGTCTCGCTTTATTTCGCACGCACCTGTCTGTGCTAGTCGCACTCAGGAGCGGGAATAACAGACCGTGCTCGTCGAACTGAGCGATGTCTATGTGGACTGTATATGTGAACGTTCTCGTAAACGGAGAAACGTTCGATCGCAGTGCGGAAGAAGAGATTTAATTTCTCAATTCTCCGCTTTTTTTTGCGATGGTTGAAATGCCGCAGGAATGGACAACAGGTGGAGGTTGTAAGGCTCCAAATGTTGCTCAAATCCGCAGTTTCTCACCGTTCTCGTATGCGCACAAGGCGCGGTGTGGTGTAGCCCTTAACGGCGCACGAAACGTCTTACGTTTAAAGGAGCGTACACCACGGTGCTCTTTTGCGGTGCTCTGCGCACAGGGTACGTACACACTGGCGGTCAAGGAGCGTTGCTCGAGCGTGTCGGAAGCGGGAAGAATCCGGTTTTCTCCAGCTCCGACACGAGAAACGGCAAGCCCACCGGGGTATCGACCAAAGGTTACCCTGTGGGTGAAAATTCAAAACCGTGCGGACAATTCTATGTCGATCACGACCGCGTCAAATGCAGCAGTACGTGCGACAATTTGCTCTTCCACGGCCGCGAAGCTCAAGCGCTACGTGGAGAAAATCAGCCTCACACGACCGCGTCGAATGCAGCAGTCCGTGTGAAGGTCAGTACTGAGTAGGCCGTAGCCACTGGCTGAAACTGTACTTCCGACGACCGCTGAGTTCAGCGAGACGTTGGAAAGTCAGCCTCACGACCGCGTCAAATGCAGCAGTCCGTGATATAATCAGTCTCTCACGACCGCGTCAAATGCAGCAGTCCGTGGAGCCGTCAGCACTGACTGGGCCTTAGCCCTTGGCTGTGACTGGAGTTATCGACATACGTGAAACGAGGATTTTCCTCGATTCGCTTCACGGCCGCGAAACTCAATCGCTACGTGAAGCTGAGACGGAAACCCACAGTCTGTTTGGACTGAAATCTCGACAAACGGGAGCCGAGTTTCCTCGATTCGCCTCTCACGGCCGCGAAACACAAGCGCTACGTGAAGAATTCGGCGAGATTTATATAGTCATTTAATCGGGGCTGGAAAAATGCCTCACCGATTTAATTAATGGCGAGCAGCATTCGATTAGTCTCAACGAAAGGTTCGAGTGTTCTCAGAACCCTTTTTCGGAGAATCTGGCTTCGTCGCGGAACGGATTCGTTCGTCGATCTGCTCGCTGCGAGGACCAGAATTCGAATCTCGAAGCGAATAGACATCCGCAGTCACGGCCACGGAAGGGGTAATCACCCTCTCGCGGCGCTATCCCTGCTCTTCGATATCTATCTCTTCTCAATTTTAATATTTCGATACCCTCTCTGTTTATGGATCTTCGACGATCGATCCCAAGTATACGGTATTGGGTCGATCCCGTGACTGAGAGCAAACAAACTCGTGTGTGGTTCTTCTAACCTGTATTGGTCCGTGTACCGATCTACGCATCAGAGAGTCTCTGGAATGTCGTGTACGCGAAAGCAAAAACTATACGAGGAATTTACGGTTCTCAGTTATGGTTCACGTTAAATTAGATAATTCTCTTAACGGTTCTCAAACCCGTCAATTAACGCGATATTTAAACACAGGGAATCTCTTTTTCTATTTCTTTACCGCACGTCTTTACAGTCTGGCAACCGTTTCAGTTCTGTTCTTTTCTTTTCGAATACTTCTTTTTTCAAACGTTTCGGTAACCAGACAACCAACTCGACTACCTTCAAAGGCCACATCCAAACGTCAACGCCAACCTGACGCTCGTTTGCGTTACCGATGGCATTCCTTGCATCGATTGAATTTAAGAATCGATTAGAGCCAACATAACTTTATTTACACAACGTGAAGTAACATTCAATTAGAGCAGAAGCTTTTTAATGGATTCCGACACGGCCATCTTGACAGTTACCCGTCCTCGGGTGCTCACGTGAGATCATCTGTAGAAAATGAATACTCCGAATAATGATTTAGTTAGGCTGTAGAGGCACACTAGAATTGAAAACACTAACTGGGCGGGTAAGAATTTTGCTTTAAATTCATAATCGCAATTTCTATCTAACTTTGAAACTACCATTGTTCGGTAAGTTCCCGTAGAAATCATTCCAACCTTAATTCAAGCTCTATCTTTTAGACAACACCACACTCCTCACTGAAGCTCAGACCAGTGCTTCGGTCTACATGTGCGCAAAGTGAACCAGTCCTTCGGTTACTTTGCCGCAGCTAGTCCTTCAGCTGCCCTGCCAGTCCTTCGGCAGTATTGTGTAACTAATTTCTTTTTTTGTTACCACGAGCACATGTTCTACAACTCAGTCCTTCGGTTGTGTATGACTCCCGCCACAACGCTACAACGCTGTGGTGCAGTCAGCTAGCAGTGAGTTTGTGTTAAAGCCCATTTTTCTGAGATCAATCAGAACCAACATCAATGTCATTTGCTTCGACAAAGTCTTTTTCTAATTCTACAGGAACCTGATGATTTGGCATCTTTCTCACTCGGTCATGAGGGTACTTGTATGTTCGATTTGAATTCAAAGCTTTTAATAAATATCTGTCTCCACTCAACACGCTAATGATTTTAAAAGGTCGCTTTAAATTTTGCAGCTAATTTTGTTTGATTCCTTTCTTCATTTTCTAGCAGAACATAATCTCCAACAGAAAATTTCTGTAACTGAGCTCTGGTACTATCGAATCTTTCTTTGTCATAGTTAGCATTTTCGTTTATACTCTGTGTCGCCTGTTCTCTCACCTCGTTAATGTTCACTATTGGCTCATCAATATCTAACGTCATTAAGTTTAACGGTCTGGCGACCTTTCCCAGCATTAATTCTAAAGGACTTGCTTTGGTCACCCGATTGACCGTAGCATTCATGGCAAGTTGAATTTCACCAAGAGCATCCTGCCAGGAATGATCTTTACTAACTTCCACTGCTGTCAGCATACTCTTGAGAGAGCTCATGACCCTTTCTACTTGACCATTAGCCCGGCTACCACCGGTGGCAATAAGATGTAATTGTATACTATGTCTGGCACAAAAGCTTGAAAACTCTTTACTAACAAAGCAACGTCCTTGATCAGAGATCAACCTGTTAGGGGCACCAAACAGAGCAACCCCCGACTTTAAAGCTTTTATGCTACTATTGCTATCTATACTGGTTGTATGATGCGACATTACAAATTTAGTAAACGCATCAATAAGAACAAAAACGTACTCCTTAACATTATTTTAACCGCTAAGCTTGCCAGAAACATCTAAATGAACAGTGTGCCAAGGAACAGGGACCTTGGGGATTGGATGTAATTCTGCTTGAACTCGTCCGGAACTTGGTTTAGAGATTTTGCAAGTGATACAATTATCGACAAATTTGCGTACGTACTTAGCCATTCCTTGAAACCAATAATGATCCATACACCTTTTCTAATGTTTTCTTCCACCCCAAATGCATTATAGATTCATGAACGTTATTGATAACCGACCATTTAAATGCCCGTGGAACGATAGGAAGGCTACGAGTACGACCATTCCGTTGGATTCTACGGCAAAGGATATTAGAGCGAAACTCATAGGTTTTCCGGATTTCTTCCGGTAACATTTCATTACGAAAATCAGACGCAATCTTTGATATCTCTTCGTCCTTCTCCTGCTCTAACTGCAACCACTCCTTTGATAATTCAGCCAGATCAACACGTTTCTGCTCGACGCGAAAATTAAAATTTTGGGTCTCTAAGGGAAGAGGGTTTCTAGACAGGAAATCTACATGATTCATGCGACTACCCTCACGATAAGTAATATCAAAATCAAAGGCTTGCAAGTAAGCCCACCAACGGTGCACACGTGGGGACAAATCTTTTTATTTTTGGAAGCCTTAACCGAGGTACAATCAGTAATAACCACAAAATTTCGACCATAAAGGTAATGCCGAAAATGCTTCACCGCATTGACCACGGCCAACGTCTCCAGCTCATATGAGTGATACTTTGATTCAGCAGAGGAAGTGCGGCGACTGAAATACTCAATTACCCGTTGTTTACCATCCACCTTTTGAATCAACATTGCCCCGTACCCATCCGAGCTTGCGTCAGTATGCAACTCTATCGGTAGGTCTGGGTTAAAAATTTCTAACACCGGTTCGCTTGTTAAACGCGCAATTATTTTCTGTCGTATTTCTTCAAATACCGGCTGCCAAACGAAAGTATTATTCTTGCAACTAGTGAGCCTAAACAGCGGAGCCATAGTTAAAGAGAACTGAGGAACGAATTGCCTAAAATATGAAGCCAACCCAATAAACTGCCTAAGTTGAGAGACCGTCTTAGGAGGGTAATTTTGTTAAGGCTTCTATTTTGCGAGGATTTGGAAACATTTCCCATTCTCAATCACATAACCTAAAAATTCGATACGTTTTTAAGGAAAGAACACTTAGCGAGATTCAAAGAAAACCCTGCCTTTGTCAACACATTCAGTACCATACCGAGACGCTCTAAGCCTTCTTCTATACTAGTGGACAACACCAAGACGTCATCGATGTAACATACGACGAAGCTAAACGCCAAATCTCCAAGGGCTTTTACAATAGCTCGCTGGTAGACCGAGCTGGCATTCTTTAACCCAAATGGCATAGTCAAATATTCCCATTGACCCTCAGGCGTAACGAAGGCCGTTTTTTCAATGGAACTGGCTTCAACCGGGATCTGGTGGTAACCACTCAACATGTCCAGACTGG
Source organism: Colletes collaris (assembly GCA_030068185.1). Taxonomy (NCBI): domain Eukaryota; kingdom Metazoa; phylum Arthropoda; class Insecta; order Hymenoptera; family Colletidae; genus Colletes; species Colletes collaris. The sequence continues at coordinate 83,550 of JASGYR010000012.1, forward strand.
AAAACCACCGAGCACCTCCCAATCTAGCTATTTGATCTGAGATCAAAGGAAGAGGGTATCGGTCAGCAATAGTATTACTATTAAGTTCCCTGTAGTCCACGCACATACGATCAGAACCATTTTTTCTTTACTAGCAAAATTGGGCTAGAAAAAGGCGAACAACTTGCCTGATAACACCGGCATCCAACAGCTCGTGAACCTTTCCTCGAACAACTACCTTCTCCTCAGGACTCAATCTATATGGTCTGCGCTGAACAATTCTGCAAGGATCTACAAGTCGGATCTCTAGCTGTCCCGAGTTAACGCGAGATTTTGCTACTCACTTGGGAAAAGAAACGGAATACTGTTTTAACATTTATTTTAACTGGGCCCTGTATTCAACGGGAATGTCGGTGTCAATGCTATTAAATTTAATTTCGTTACCGTCCGAATCTTTTATCTCGCAAACATTGATTTCCTTCATCTTTTCATACCGGGAAAGAACTATCTTATCCGACGTCATGCTTACGCTAAAACCCTGATTCAAAATTTCGCGACCAATCAAAATGTCATTACTATTAAGAAATTAGTCGGGGACATACGATGGAAAAGTATTTCCAGGTGTAAACGATCAATTTGGACCCTTGACAAAATTTGAACCGTGCTGAAAATCGACGTCTGACCTATACCCGTAAGCATCGCATTGTCATAAGATCGCTTACCAGAAAATTTCAAAGCAACGCTTTCCTAATGAGAGAGCATTCGGCACCAGAGTCGTAGTGGAAACGAAACGACTCACCGTTGCAGACCAGCTTTCCACTGGGGTTACCTATTTCGCAAACATCAATCCGCTGCTGAACCGTATTTGTCGGAGCTGCGCCACCGCTACCCTTGCCTGCTCCTTGTCGACACTTGGAGGCGTAGTGTCCAGTCGCACCGCAACGGAAACATGTTACACTCGATGTAGCTTGCGATTCCCCCGAAGTCACTGTTGAAGAATTGACGCTCGAGGTTTTCTTCACATCCCTCCTGAGACGACAATCCTTAATCCGGTGCCCCGGCTTTCCGCAAAAGTGGCAAGTGTCTTTTGTGGGTGGGAACGGTTTGAACCGCTTATTGCCCGCCGGACCATCCTTGGTAAAGGACGGTAAAGCTACCGCTGCCTTCCTCTTCAAAAATGAGAATGCTTGCAGCTTACGGTGCAGCTTGTCCCTTGTGTTAATTTCTGTGGTAAAGGCCATTCTTTGCAGCCGTCCGTCAAACTGTGCCGTGTGCGCCAGAACCATTGCTACCGCGATCTGCTCCGTTGACAAATTCTGCCATCGCAAAGTGAGCATGGTCATTAGCCGTGCTGCATACGCAGCTAGACACTCTCCTTCCTTCGGACGATCGCTGAACAGGTTGATAAGAGTGGCTGCGGGTGTCTCAACACAGTCATAATGCACCAAAAACTGCTGTTTAAACTGCGGCCAAGTCATCCCGGCAAATGATACTTGGGACAACCATGAAGAGGCACTCCCCCTCAGGGCATGGCTAACTGCCATGACTAGGGCTCCGCCTTGCAAATCTTGATCTGATAAGCACAGTTCCGCGGTAGCGCACCACGCTCGCGGGTCGGCTTGAGGCTGGTCCGGGTCGAAAATAGGAAGAGAAACGTGTCCCTTACTTGATGTGGATTTAATCCCTTCAATAAGACTCCTCAAATTTTGGTTCTGGGTTTCCAAAAGTGTGCGGAGCAGAGCCTCACCCGGCTGCGGCATCGCATTCGCGCTGACCTGAGCTTGTGTGTCTTCATGCGACTGATGTTCGCCAATCGCTCCTGGCTCGCTTTGTGCCCGAGGGTATCCCACTTCTGATGTCGGAACAGCCGTCTCTCTGACCATTCCCTCTGGGCGACACATATTAGGTCCTCCCGGGCGACCAAGCCTTTTGTCTTGAAGATCTACGCATTTCTATTACTCTTAAAACTTTCAACGAAACTAATTAAACAAACTGAAACTATAACTCAAACACTTTTTAACAACACAAAAGAATGCACAACGATAACGAATGAGTCCTTTACAGGGAATCTCTTTTTCTATTTCTTTACAGCACGTCTTTACAGTCTGGCAACCGTTTCAGGTCTGTTCTTTTCTTGTCGACTCCGTCATGTTCAAACGTTTCGGTAACCAGACAACCAACTCGACTACCTTCAAAGGCCACATCCAAACGTCAACGCCAACCTGACGCTCGTTTGCGTTACCGATGGCATTCCTTGCATCGATTGAATTTAAGTATCGATTAGAGCCAACATAACTTTATTTACACAACGTGAAGTAACATTCAATTAGAGCAGAAGATTTTTATTGGATTCCGACATATGGATTGTCGGTAGGATAATCGCTTGTGTCGAATCTATCGATATTGTGCTTCATAGATTCGTAGATATCGTCGCACCGAATGTGATAAATAAGACTGTCAGTGTCGGTTTATAGAATTTTACAATTTTGCCCGTGTTTAGGAGACATGTACTCGTGGTGAAATTCATACAAACAAAGTTTTGATGTGTCCAGAATGCACATACCCACGAATATCGGTTTGTTGAATTTCACCTCGAGTTTTCGCAATTCAACAGCTACTAAATTTTCCGAAAAAACACTTCTGCTGTGGAAATTCGGTTTCGCGATCATTGCCTCCGCGCCATATCGCCCTTTCCAATGTGTCACAAGTTTTACATCCACATGGTTACGTACATTTTCCATAGTTTTACCGAATACTGCGTTGTTCATCAATTTGTACAAATTCTTTTCAAAGTCGTTTGTCGCGCTTGTTCTAAATCGTGTGTTGAGTTCGATGTAATCGCGAAGCCAGGGAGATTGAGCGAATTGAAGCACGCGGTGTATCTTTGTAATACGAAGACCGTGACGCGTGCACTGCTGCAGGTTGCGATAATGGATTATGTAACGCTGCTTATCGTATACCGTCGCGAGTAACTTGTCCTGCCTGCTGCCAGGTGGTTTGGCACGCGTCGGACAGAACGGCAGATCTGCATGAGCATCGTGCAGACGTTGCGGATATTCCAGATCTACCTCGAGAATGTATCCCGTGGGCGAATCGACACCGATTGAAGATACGTCAAAATTTACAACATCTTCGACCCATTGTAATTTAGCGTATGGTAGAGGCTGACACATTGCCCATCCATACAAATTGTTCACGTCAAAGTACATCAAGTACGATGACTCTTCCGATGCGTCGTAAGATGACATGTACTTGTTATTGGCATGTGCGTATCTTCTGGAACATTGACTTAAGCACCCGCGTATACCGCGTTCGATAAACATGACCATATCGATGTCTGTGAGCAATTCGAATGTAATTTTGATATGTTTTAGCATTGCATCCCATGTGAAACCAGGTAGAGTATAGTAATGCGCTGAATCTAATCCGTAGCTCTTGATACAACTTTCGCGAAAATTTTCAAAAATATCTGCCAATAACAAGACATCAGTTTTCAAATACAAATCGCTGTATTCGCCCAAGGTTCTAATCTCGAAACGCTGCCAGACTGTCTCGGCGTGTGCGTAATCGGTCTCTGATACAGTCTCACCCGTTAACGAACTGTGGAATGACTCGCACGGTGGTAAGCATGGATCCTGCAGCTTGTTCGCGCAATCAAGGTATTCATATGGAAAGACACCCTTTCGCGTCAATAAATTGAAATCTTCAGTGGATAATGTTCCAAATTGGGATCGCAAAATTTTTAATTGATCTGTGTTAAGAAAAAGATGCTAATTTGTCGAGACTGGTATTTAGAAATTTGTATGAATCGATGAATCGTAATTTAATATAATTTTGCGAGTCTGATTCATCCGTATCTTCAACATGTTTTGTGAAAGAAATATATTTTCTTTAGTTATAGGTAATACATCAATGTGACCTTCGAAAGCGGTAGCTATTTCCTCGATAATGAAATGCGAGTCATAGCCGGATAAATTATGGAAAACTATGGGGATGTAAAACACATTTTATAATTTAAATTGCACTCGAATGTGCTGGGCCTCTGAACCGTCCGGACAGATGGCAATGATCGCGAACTCGTACATCGCTAGCCTTGAATGGTTCTTCGCATCTATGACAATGTGCTGCATTGCGAAATGTCGTCAAGTGTTCGGGAGTTAAATCCAGCATGGGAACATTACTGGTAAGAATAGGTTTGGCAAAGTTTGCAAAATTTTTAAGTTCGTCGACGAACCATGAAACACAATCTGTGTCGCGGCGACATCGATACATCGACAGTGATGTATCATATGAACAATGCATATAATATGCAATGCTGTGTACATTGTGGTGTTGATATGTATGTAATTTATTATCACCCGCTTGGTTGTCCAACGTTTTTGCGATGATGCACTCCAGATCTGCATATACTCGAAAGGGAGCCGCTCCTTCCTATCGTGGTTGCTGAAATTGAGCAGATTGTCGCCTTCGCTGGGCAGCAGAATGGCGCAGTTGTTTATCTGCCCGCAGTCCAGCGAATGCACCTCCAACTTCTCGGTAGATCTGAAGTAGTGCATGCATCTGTAAACCCCAAAAAAATTTATTTAATTTCACATATATTTCAACATTTTTTAAACATTTCATAAATTTTTATACATACCGATCGCAGATGAATTTCTTGGCTTTGTGCCTGCTCAGCTGCATGCCCACCAGCCTGGACAAGTCCTTAATGCATGCAAAGTGCCCTACATCGCCGTGCTCTTGATTCGGCGTGTAAAGCAAGTTTACATGTCTATCCCTCTTCTGGCTGGTGAGGTGCAGCGGGAAGACTGTTGGCCCCTTCTTCATCTTCTCCTCGAAGCTGTAGACATTGACGGAGATGTCGTTCAGCCGTTCAAACTTCCCAATATACCCCAGAGACATTGGGAACTCAATGCCCTGGAGATTTAGGATCGACGTATACTGCGGGTATGAACCTGGACGTTCAGGAGATTTTGTTGCTGGATGAAGAGCTGCGACAACTGCCCACGCGAAACATGCGTTGTCCGGAGGATTGTATGCTTATTGTTGCCCTCTTCAGCATGATTTCTCGCGGCAACTTGAAGTGACACCCCGCGCGGAGTGGATTATACTTATTGACATTGACGGTCAGATTCATGATTCTCGCCAATGCCCATCCGCTGTCGCGTTCCTGGAACTCTTCCAGCGATGCCAGGGTGGATTCGACGACGCATCGCTGGTACCACTTCTGCAGATCGGATGTGTGGAAGAGTTCTCAGTTTTGGGTGTTGATGCTTTTACAAGCATGCTTGTCACCTGCCACAAATTCGCCGTTGAACACCGTGTTCACTTTGAGGTTTCGATGTTTCCTCAAAGTGTCCCGAACATGCTCCAGCACAATGGTCTCTGCATCCTGGAGGAAGTTGCGCGGTTCGATATAATTCGAATTTAGGATGACACCTGTTAATACGCGAGTATCGAACGCAGTGTGTATTTCACGCCCAAAAGTCCCGTACTCGAATGTCCGGCACCTTCACGCGCGAAACGTCTGCGCACCAAATGTTTCAATCCTTCGAGTCGCGCGATTCGAGCAACCAACGATTGTCGAACACCGATCGATAATCGCGGGCGTTTCACGCGGCTGTGTTCTTCCAAAGATTCGATACACTCGTTGTACCGTTCTTCCCACGCGAGGTACTCTTCCTGCGAAATCAATCGTTCGGATTGATCCAACAATTGGCGTTCTACTTGTGCGAATTGTTCCATGATTGTAAATGGAATGTAAATGGAATGTAAATGTAAATGTAAATGTAATATCCTTTTTTTCAATTCAACTCGTTATAACTATTTGAGGCCTTGTGCAGTTTTTAGCGTGCTTTTATTCCAGCACAGCTATTTTGGTATCCCTGCCTAACTCTTTCGGTGTCTCTCCCCTCCCTCAAATGCATTGCATGCCAACATGGTTCTATGCAGTTTCTGCTGATATCGCATAATTCTTTCCATGATATTATATTACATTCAACACGTGTCGAGACTTTTATCCTTGGAGGCCCAAGTTACATGCAATCGCGCGATATGCTGCGATGTTAAGATTGAACAAAAGCATTATGGAAAAAATAAATGGTAGTTTTAGAATAAAATATTCAGCGCTTCCACAGATATTATATTACATTCAACACGTGTCGAGACTTTTATCCTTGGAGGCCCAAGTTACATGCAATCGCGCGATATGCTGCGATGTTAAGATTGAACAAAAGCATTATGGTGGGAAAAATGGTAGGTTTAGAATAAAATGTGGTGGGGATTGCACCTCTATTTAAGCCGTCTCCCCGGACGCTATTAAATCAATCGCTCAGTAGCTTCGCTGAATTTTCGACGGAACAAATAGTGCTCTGAAAAACAATGTGTAGTACGAGTGCCGTGGGCTATTACGTTCCAATCAGGCAAGATGATGGTGTATCTCCATGCAAGGAGAATACATTTAACAGGTAACCTTTCATAATTTTTTATTTATTTATTTATTTATGTTTTTTCATGAAAAAAGGTAATTTTCATGATTATGCTTTTAGGCCACGCCAACCATCGCGTGTCATGGTCAGAAGATACGCATTAACATCCACGGGCTGCAAATATTTGGAAATTGGAATCAGCGTAGGACCTACAGCCGATGTAGAAATTCTTCTCGGTGATAGTCGTGGGAATCATCTTAGAATACCATAGCATACATGGAACTCACTATTCGACTGCTGTACAACCATCGAAGAACGTGCACAATTGCCTGGATCATCATTGATGCAGATTGATGAATTAACGGTGGAATTTTGTCGGATGTTTGATTCGTCGATTGTAAAGATGACAATTGATAATAAGTCGCTGTATTTCAAACCGAATACAGTAGCATTTTTATTTAATCATGAGCCATGTGTAAGCTATGTGTATCCGAGGCTCTATCAAACTGTAGAAGATGTGAGGAAAAAATTTATAACTTTTGTTAACGTGTTGCAACAGAGCAATGCTGTCATCGAAACATTAGATACGCGTAGTGCTGCTAAAATCATACGTGACAGCGAATATTACTGCAGGGATTATCTTGTAGATTGCGAACTGTTAGCATGCGCCATCAATGATATTGTAATTGAAGCTCGTAAGAAAAAACGTAACAATATATTACCGAAACATTAGATACGCGTAGTGCTGCTAAAATCATACGCGACGGTGAATATTACTGCAAGGATTATCTTGTAGATTGTGAACTGTTAGGATGTGCCATCAATGATATTGTAGTTGATGCTCGCATAAAAAAAATGTAACAATATAGTGTCATTTAAAACATATTATTTCTCCAATTTTATTTACCCGTCTTCCACATTCTCTCCTCGCATAAATCTAAGGCTGGACCGTCGATTTAATTTATATTTTAATCCGTTGGACGCAGCGTGTCGTGAACACGATATTGCATATTCGCGTAGCAACGACTTCGTCGAAAGGCACGTAGCAGATACCGTACTCGCTGACAAAGCGCGAAAACGCATCGTTGCGCGAGACTCGACTCGACTCTGGATGAAAGAGGAACTGCAATTTTTCGAGTAAATTTTCGCATTTAGTATACAGTATGAAACTTTTTATTTCTTGTGTTTCGTAATGATATTAACCATTTTCTATAACGCGTTTTGCAAGAGTTTGACCAAACCTAACCACAGTGAACTATAAAAATCTGAATTTATACGAGTACTAGAATAATAAATAGAAAGAATAGATTTACGAGCCGAATGATGTGTTCTTTTTTTTTCGCTAGCTGTAAATATTTTCTTAGGAGACCATTATGTAATTCTTTTTTTTTTAGATCTCAACAAACGTACCGAGAACGCCGAAAAGACAATAAAAAAAAATGAGTGTGGGTGTTGAAAAAAATTTTCGGGGGTCATCCCGTCCCTCGGTTCGGTATGAAAAGTTTTCGGGGATCATTCCCCCCTCTTAAAAAATTTCCGACGGCGGGCCAGGTCTGTAGAGGTCTCCGCGGCGGCTCGGCCTGGACTAATCCCCTGACATCCCCCACTCCACGGCTCGTGTGCGCGCAACCACTCTTCCACTCCCCACAGGCCCCGCGCCTAAAGTTCTCCGCGCCGCACTCCCCCGAGCGCCCTACCTTACATACAAACTAACTAACTAACTGCAAACTATCTAATTTAATGCAAACTATCTAACTAACTGCAAACAAACTAACTAACTGCAAACTAACTAACTAACTTACAAACTACCTAATATAATGCAAACTAACTAACTAACTGACAAACTAACAATCTAACTGACAAACTCACTAACTAACTGACAAACGAACTAAATAACTGCAAACTATCTAACTAACTGACAAACTAACTAACTAACTGACAAATTAACTAACTAACTGTAAACTAACAAACTAACTGACAAACTAAATAACTAACTGCAAACAAACTAACTAACTTACTGACAAACTAAGTAACTAACTGCAAACTATCTAACTAACTGACAAACTAACTAACTAACTGACAAATTAACTAACTAACTGTAAACTAACAAACTAACTGACAAACTAAATAACTAACTGCAAACAAACTAACTATCTGCAAACAATCTAACTAACTGACAAACTAACTAACTAACTGACAAATTAACTAAGTAACTGCAAACTAACTAACTAACTGAGAAACTAACTAACTGACAAACTAACTAACTAACTGACGAACAAACTGTCTAACTGAAACTCACTAACTAAATAACTGCAAACTGTCTAACTAACTGTAAACTAGCTAACAATCTGCAAACAATCTAACTAACTGCAAACTAACTAGCTAACTGACCAACTAACTAAATAACTGCAAACTGTCTAACTAACTGCAAACTAGATATCTATGTGCAAAGAATCTAACTAACTGCTAACTAACTGCAAGCTAACTAACTAACTGACAAACTAACTAACTATCAGCAAACTAACTATCTGACTGACAAACTAACTAACTAACTGCAAACCAACTATCTAATTGACAAACTAACTAACTAACTGCAATCTCACTAACTAACTAACTGACAAATTATGTAATTTACACCAAACTAACTAACTAACTGACAAACTAACTAACAAACAGCGAACTAACTAATTTACTGCAAACTATATAACTAACTACAAACTTACTAACTAACTGCAAATAATCTAACTAACTGTAAACTAACTAACTAACTGACCAACTATCTATCTAACTGACAAACTAACAAAGTAACTGCAAACTAACTAATTAACTGACAAGTTAACTAACTAACTACCTTACAAAGTAACTAACTAACTGCAAACTAACGAACTAACTGATAAACTAACTAACTAACTGACAAACTAACTAACTAAATGCAAACTAACTAACTGACATACATACTGACTAACTGCAAACTAACGCACTAACTGACAAACTAACTAACTTACTGACAAACTAGTTAACTATCTGCAAACAATCTAACTATCTGACGACCTAACTAACTAACTGACAGACTAACTAACTAACTGCAAACTAAGTAACTAACTGAAAAATTAAGTCATTTACACCAAACTAACTAACTAACGGACAAATTATCTAACTAACTGACAAATTAACTACCTAACTGCAAACTAACAAGCTATGTGACAAACTAAGTCACTAACTGCATACAAACTAACTAACTGACAAACTAAGTCATTTACACCAAACTAACAAACTAAATGCAAACGAACTAACTAACTGGCAAGCTAACTAACAAGAAACTAACTAATTAACTTACAAACTAACTAACTAACAGCAAACTATCTAACTGACTTACATACTAACTAACTAACTGCAAACTATGGTACTAACTGCAAACTGACTATCTAACTAACAAACTAAATAACTAACAGCAAGCTAACTAACTAACTAACTGCAAACTAACTAACTAACTGCAAACTAACTAATTAACTGAGAAACTAACTATCTAACTGGAAACTATCTAACTAACTGACAAACTAACTAACTAACTGACGAACAAACTGTCTAACTGAAACTCACTAACTAAATAACTGCAAACTGTCTAACTAACTGTAAACTAGCTAACTATCTGCAAACAATCTAACTAACTGCAAACTAACTAGCTAACTGACCGACTAACTAAATAACTGCAAACTGTCTAACTAACTGCAAACTAGATATCTATCTGCAAAGAATCTAACTAACTGCTAACTAACTGCAAGCTAACTAACTAACTGACAAACTAACTAACTAATTGCAAACTAACTGACTGACTGCAAACTAACTCACTAACCGGCAAACAATCTAACTTTGTTAAAAGTAATGAATATATACTTTTAACGTGTGAGTCCGGATAGAGGTGTGGGAGTATTATAGGGGAAGTGAGTCGGACAAAAATGGTTTTCTTTTCGTCGGTCTTAAAGACCGACCTTTTATTACAAAATAGACAATAAAAAACAGAAAATCAAATTAACAGTTATCAGAAAGCAAAATTAACGAGATTGTTCTAAGAATATGAATTAATATTCGGCCTCGTGTCTGGCTCGGTCGCCGAACTCGGAAGATTGAGGCAGGTCAGGATTCCTAAGAACAGAAAAACACGACTATGTGTTAGACACACGTACACGTTATACGTATCTTCGTCGCGCTTCAGTTTGCTCGCGCTCCTGGCTTCGTAATTCGAACGCACCGGAGCGGAGAATTGTACACTTTCGTAAATTACGAAATATAAGTGGACTGTATTTTTGGCTAGGAAAGGATTAAACTTCTTTTCCTCGCCGATTCAGTGGTCGACTGCCCAGTGGACGGGGATGCAAGAGGAGGTTGTAAGGCTCCTAATGCACTGTTCCCGTGAATATGCACACTGAGTCTGTGCGTCGAGTCGCACGGCAGTGCACTGCACGACCGTCAATCTGCGGCTTCTCTTAACACGTTCCAACAGATGACTGATTTGGCCGAGAGTTACACTGCCGCGAAGCCCGACAACACGTTGTTCACTGCACGAATACACTACTCGACGTGATACGTTGCAGTATTTTGAACTACGCGGGGCCTGACCCACGACTCCGTTACTTCTCCGCACTGGTGCTCCTCTAAACGTTACACCGGCGGGATCTGTGTAGAAATAAGGAGGCGAAGACCGAAAAATCACACGTCCAAAATGGACGTGGACCTGACTACAGTGAGCCCACCAGGAGGTACACCACGTAGGTGCCTCCCCTTTTGGTGTCTCCTAAGCCGAAGGGCAATCACACAGAAGTATGGGTGGTATCGCCGACTTCTGTATGATTCAACGTGTATACGTTGGAATCGACCTTTAAATTCCGCACAGGAGGGTCCGAACACCCTATTGGTGTATTCTCGAGCCCTCCAAAATATGCAGTAAATTTAAATTAATTAGACTCGATCGAGATTTGCTCGAACGAGAAGCAGAGTGAACTTGCACGAATCGAGATGCGAATCGTGTTTTCCAAGCAAGGTGGGAATGAATTTCCGACAGCTTTTCGAGCAAGGCTCGCTACACCCTTTGAACAGCAGTCTTTATGGCTTTCTCGCAAGAGGTTTTTCCCTCTTCAATCGAGATTAACTTCTGATCTAAATATGATCGGGTGCCGATGCGTCTCGGTCAGAAGTCGCCGTATGTATGATACGGATTGACAGCCGAAGACGTCGCCGCGGTACTCTTACTGGTCGTTCCGTGGCGCTGTCTGATTTTCGGCCGTCTCTCCTTGTCACATTATTGGCGCACTACTCTCACGGTACTGACGTCACTAACACCGTTAGCACACTCGAATCGAAAGGTAATGAGCCGTTACCGATGCCAGAAAAACTAATAATACACACGTTTTTCAATCACCGTTCGCTATACAAATCCAATTAGAGATAATCTCTTGGTTATTGTACGTTAACAGGATTAACGGTAATTGCGGCCGAGGCTAATCGCTCGGCATTATGCAATTTTAAACATACCGCCCCCTTGCACGGTCCGTGCAATGAACTGAGGAGCGATTCTACCGAATGGCCGCGACCCGAGTGAGAGTAGGCGCATGCAAATTTAAAAAATGCAATCTACTTACAGTTGTTGGGGGTGGGGCCGCTGGTGGTTTTCCTGCAGTACTTGCAGGGAATTGGGACCGCCTGCAGGGCCTCCAACGGAATCATCTTTCCCTCGGATTGTCGGTTGGGGTTGGCGGGCCTCCGCCTACACCTTTCCTTCCGGCTCTCCGGTTTTTGGTCCGGTGTTCCGGTCCCCTCGGCTCGGCGGCGGGGTTTGGCGTTGCCTTGGCCGCTTTTTGTCCGTCGCCTGTTTCGGCTGCCCGGCGGATGTAGGCGCAGCCGCTGCAGCTGACGCTGCAGGTGGAGTCGGCGTCGGTGGCTTGTCCTTCCGGTGGTCGATGGACTTCAAAGTCCCGTCCTTATACCACCGGAGGACGTAGCACCCTCCAGGGATGAAACTCTTCCAGCGGCGGCTGGTCCGGGGAATATGTCCCGGCACGGTTATGTCCCGGTTGCCCACCGGAAAAATCAGGGGCTCCTCTAGGCCCTTGCTGGTCGAGGGCACTGGCTACATCTCCTCGACTTCCGGTTTTTTATCACTGGTTTCCGCCAGCCCTCCCAGCTGGAGAATTCGCTCAAACGCGACGTCGAAACCCGGTGAAGAGATCGCGGTTTCCGGGGTCGCGGGGCTCGAAATCGGACCTTCGCCTTCCATGCTTAATCACGAACTGATCTTTTCCGGCGAAGAGTCGTTCAAATTTCGATTTAGGGGCGTTAGCGGAGGCTAATTGTCCCCGTGCCTAAGCGATAACGAGATTGGTGGATATTACCCCCTACTTTCCGTTTTCGCATAGGCGACAAGTGGCCGGTGAGAATCAACCGTTCTCACCTTCCTAAATCCTTGTCTTTTTCGAACTTGAACGGTTTTGTTTAGATCCCCTGTTCGGCTTCGGGAACCGTTGCCGAAAGGTGACTCAAACGAAAACTCAGCCACAGGCAGTTTACACAATCGCGTAATTGGTCGTGTATATGTGGATTTGGCTGTACGTACTTTCACTACACGTACATGCCCATCCTTTCCCGGAAATACTTCCTCTATTCTTCCCATTTCCCACTGATTTGGGGGAGGAGAGGATTCTGTACCAAGAACAAGATCGTTCTTTTTTTAGGCGTGTATTTTCCGTCTGCCATTTGTAGCGGTTCTGGAGATGCGTGAGATAATCTCTCGTCCAGTGTCTCCAGAGCTGCTCGTGGAATTTGCATTGCTCTCCATCTTGTAAGATGCAGAAATATTTGCATTTTCCACGGATTGCATTAGGGGTGCCAACGTAGGCCCTCCGATTAGGAAGTGGGCCGGTGTGAGAGGCGCGTAATCATCTGGGCTGTCACTCCAGAGCGGCAATCGGTCGCGAGTTTAAACTGGCTTCGATTTTACAGAGTAACGTCTGTAATTCTTCGCTCGTGGGAGTGAGATTCTCCTATGATGCGCTTCAAATGATGCTTCACTGATTTGAAACCAGCTTCCTGCATCCCACCAAAATGGGGGCACTGGGTGGATTAAATTTCCACCGAATGCCCTTCTGGCCACATTCGTTTCGCATTTCCGGCGTTTTACACACCATATTGAAATGTTTTCTTAATTCACGATCTGCACCGACGAAATTTGTCCCGTTCTCACTGCGTATGCAGGACGGGATTCCTCGTCCGGGCAATGAATCGCTCAATGCAGCCAAAATGCACTCGTCGTGTAATCGTGGACGAGTTCAATGAAGTATAGCTCTTGTCGCGAAGCAGACACAAACCGCTATGGACGCTTTATGAGCTGTTTTTCCTCGGCCCGCGGAGTCGCGGACTTTGTACGGTCCCGCATAATCAACTCCGCAGTTTACAAAAGCCCGGGCTGGACGACTTCGTTCCAAGGTCAAATCCTGCATGATCTGCGTGGAGGTTTGTGCCCTCCATCTCACGCATTTCATGCATTGATGAATGACCTTTCGAGCCGTGGTTCTGCAACCGAGGATCCAAAATTGCTGTTTTAATATGGATATCGTCAGCTGCAAGCCCCCATGCAACGTATTTACGTGGCACTGCCGGATTATCATGGTGGACACATGATGTTTTGGCAAAATTATGGGGTGCCTCGCTTCCCATGCCAGCGTCGCATTCTCCAATCGTCCACCTCCCCTTAAGACATCGTGGGCGTCTAGGAACGGGTTCAGACGTGTTAATGGAGATTTCGAGGGAAGTTACCTGCGCTTTTATAATCACTGGTACTCGCCCGCGAAGTGCGTTCGCTGTATGTAGCGGACGATTCCTTCCTTGGCGAGCTGCCATTCTGGAAGCTTCGACAATGTGTGCATCGAACGACCTTCGCTCACCTTGCATCGGTCTTCGTAATCGGAGACAATATGCAGTTACGCGAAGTAGCTTACTCCAGGTTGAGAATCGAAACACGAATTCCCATTCTTTCTCTGGAGTTGCAACGTGGGCGTGCGGAATGCGCTTGCCCTCGCTCGTATCGATGGAATCAGGCGTTTTCGGCCAATTTTCTTCAGATTGTCTCAACCATGCTGGTCCAGAAATCCATAGCTTCGACTGAATGAGTTCCGCTGCTTCGACACCGCGCGAATTCAAATCCGCGGGATTGAAGCGGGTGGGAACGTGTCTCCATTCAGCCTTCGGAAGCAAGGTTTGGATTTTTGATACTCGGTTGGCTATCACAACCTTCCAAGTCGACGCATGTTTTTCAACCAAGCAAGTGTAATAGTGGAATCTGACCAACAGATTATGCGGTCAATTTTTATGGAAAGTGACCGTCCCACGTGCACTATAAGCTCGGTAAGCAGTACAGCTCCATTCAATTCGAGAATCGGAATCGACTGCGTTTTTATCAAGGTTGTGTAAACTTCCTCGGTCATGGTCGTTACGCGTAAATACGTAACGGCCGAGTACGCTCCGAGCGAAGCATCGCAGAATCCGTGTAATTCCACCGAAACGTGTGTTTGCTCCGTAACGGATCCATCTGGGAAATTTTACTTTTCCAAACTGCTCCAATCCTCGCAAAACGTGTTCCACGTTTTTAACGTATTCGCGGAGACATGATCGTCCCACTGGATTTTTCCAGCCATTGGGATTGCATCAAAATCTTCGCCCGAATTACGACTGGTGATAACCAGCCGAGCGGATCGTAAAAGTTTGGCTATTTCGGAAAACAAAGTTCGTTTTGTAATCGGACCTGCAGCCGGTTGAAACCGTTGCAGGTTGAAATAGAAGTAATCACCCGATGGTATCCATCGCAATCCGAGCACCTTGAGTTCGGTGTCATCGAATAAGGTGAGATCGACAGCGTGGGAGTGAGAACTTTTGTGGGATGTTTCGCAGTAATTTCTGTGAATTGCCAGCCCACTTTCTCAATTTAAACCCGCCGCCCTGTAGGAGTTCGCAAACTTGAATACGAATTTTTTCCAATAGGGTCGTATCGGGTGCCCCCATAAATACGTCATCAACGTATATGTCTTTCTCAAGTATCGGAGCGGCGAGAGGAAATCTGTCACCGTCCCGTTTTTTCAGCTCGAGAAGAGTACGCATCGATAAATATGGTGCACACGCCGTTCCGTACGTAACGGTGTTTAATTCGAAGGCTTGAAGCCCTTCGGTTTCGGGCGTGCGCCATAAGATGCACTGAAATCGACGATCCTGCGGGGCGACGAGAATTTGTCGGAACATTTTCTCGATATCGGCCACCAACACGTATTCGTACAGCCCTCCATCTCGTCAAAACGGACGTGATGTCGTTCTGCAATTTCGGCCCTACGTGTAGGATGTCGTTTAGGTAGTTTCCCCCACCCGTACGGCTCGTCGCATTAAACACGACTCGCAGTTTGGTAGTTGCACTCTCCGTACGGATGACCGCTCGATGCGGAATGTAGAGTCTGGATTTTTCAGAGGGCTCGATACGAGTCATGTGTTCCAACGACTCATACTCCGTGAGAAATTCTTGATATTCTCGTACGAGGGTCTGATCCTTGTCCAATTTCCTTCTCAACCTTGTCAATGCGGAGAGGGCGATACGGAGTGAATCTCCCAATGCACCTTCCGGTTTCGGATGATTAAACGGCAATCGGACAATAAATCTTCCCGTTGCATCCCGTGCGACAGTGTTTTGGAAATGAGCTTCGCACTCTTCCTCTGCTTTTGTAAGCACCGAGGTCGAGGGAATTTATTCAATTTCCCAGAACCGTCGAATCGCGTGATCCAGCGATTCGAATATGTTGCAATGCAACGTTCGCACGTGACCCTGGGCCTTGCTCGCTGCATCTATCGGTCCGGATAATATCCAGCCAAATGCAGTTTCTTGTGCAATAGGCCCTTCGGGAGATATTCGACGGAATCCCGACCGAATAACTTGAGCGTACAAATCTGCGCCGATCAAAACTTCAATGTTTTGGCCAGACGCGGGCTCGGGATCGGCGAGCTTCAGGTTTCGCAACGCGTCGTTTTCGAGCGCGTTTACTGATGGCGAGGCATAACTCGTGATTTTTGTCACGACGTACGCTCTCGCCGAAACCACAGGAGATTACGGAAGCCGTTCCCAAATCCAGCCCTACGCTGTACTCTGATTTTTGGGTCCGACCACCCCCAAGCCCGATACCGTGGCTGAGGTTTTCTTCCTCGGGAGGTTGAGGTCATTCCTCAATTTCGCCGAGATGAAGGGATGTTTCCGGACCCTTGATCTAACAGCGCGCGCGTTAAACGCGACGCACCGTTTTTCTCCGTACACTCGTACGATCGCGGTTGCTAATAGCACCGGCCTCGGTACGTCTGTACTTGCCGTACAGTGTGACGTAGTGGCCCGTGACGTAGCTGCTTGCGCGTTCGAGGTATCGGTGCCGGCTTTCGCCTTAGCCGTACGGCGCTGTGGTTGGGCGTTATCTCGCCGTTCCTCGCGCTTGCCGTTCGAATATTTCGATTTCGGCTTTTGGCTTTCCGCCTCTTTTTCGCGTTGTTCGAAATGCAACAGGATGTGATGCCTGTCACTGCATCTCGAACAACCTTGTTGGCTCCGGCAGCTTCTTACGTCGTGATCCAGGGCCAGACAGGCTATACATCCCTGACTGTCGCTTTATGATCTGGTAACGTACCAGTGCGGAGAAACGCTTAAATGTGCCGCATTCCGAGAGTGCATGCGTTTGTCCGCAAATCGTGCACTTTCGCTGCGCAGGGGGAATCCACGACGGTGTTATGACTCCGTACTCGTGGCTTCTGTTCCTGTTTTGAGGCAATTTTGCGGTTATGTTCGTCAATTACGGACATAGCCCGCGCCTCCTGATCGAGGAATCTGAATATCTCCTCTATCATCGGATATTCCGTTGACATTTTGAGGATCGTTCCCATTCCCCTTGCAACGCGGCATCAAATTGGCTCGCTACAATATGCGTGAGCAGCCAGCTAAAGCTGCTCTTCCGCCTTTCCTTTTTAGCAAGGATAGCGAGTGCTTGCCGAAAGCCTATGGTAACCTGCTGGAACACTCGACAGGTCGCCCTTTCGGATCTTTGTCAATCTCAGAATCCGATCAAGTAGCTTGATCAGTACCAAGCGTGGGAGCCCGAATTCTGCTTTCAGGGTCGACCACGCTACTGAGAAATTTGAATCCGTTATCGCAAGAGATGCGATAGCGGCTGCGGCTCTCCCGGTTATACAGGTGTTTAGGTATTGTAACCTTTGCACATCCGTTAACGTGGGGTTGTTTATTACTCCGGCGGTAAATAGGTCCTCGAAATGTTCCCATTTCGAAGGATCCCCGTCGAATTTCTCCAACCTCATCTTCGGGAGTTCGATCGGTATTGTTTGCTGGATTTCCGACATCACCGTTCTTGGACCTGTGGTGAGTCGGGTTATTTCCGCGGCCACATAGGCCTGGAACTCCAGAAACTCGTTTTCGGTTTCCCCATGAAATCCCGTTGGAACAACTCGTAATCGTGTCGTTTCCCAGGAGGGAGAAGCCTACACACGACCATATACTGATCGTTCATCTGTTGCCACAGAGTTTTAACGTAATCGAGCCTTTCTTCCAGAATTTTCTGGGTATATTTGGCTCGACCCATCTTTGTGAGGTTGATGGATGCCCTATTTATCCGTTCCATCCCTCTGGTCAGGTTCTCGAGTTATGCCCCAAGGTCAGACCAGTCGGGATCGTTCGTAACGGACATAGTTGTTGTGAAGGTTTAAACGCTTCTAAACAACCGTACACACGGAAGAAACTCACGTGTTATACGTCCAACACTTCCCTTTCTCCGATTACCTCAATATCCGGCTCGAAGGACCTTATGTTAAAAAGTACTGAATATATACTTTTAACGTGTGAGTCCGGATAGAGGTGTGGGAGTATTATAGGGGAAGTGAATCGGACACAAATGATTTTCTTTTCGTCGGTCTTAAAGACCGACCTTTTATTACAAAATAGACAATAAAAAACAGAAAATCAAATTAACAGTTATCAGAAAGCAAAATTAACGAGATTGTTCTAAGAATATGAATTAATATTCGGCCTCGTGTCTGGCTCGGTCGCCGAACTCGGAAGATTGAGGCAGGTCAGGATTCCTAAGAACAGAAAAACACGACTATGTGTTAGACACACGTACACGTTATACGTATCTTCGTCGCGCTCGTTTGCTCGCGCTCCTGGCTTCGTAATTCGAACGCACCGGAGCGGAGAATTGTACACTTTCGTAAATTACGAAATATAAAGTGGACTGTATTTTGGCTAGGAAAAGGATTAAACTTCTTTTCCTCGCCGATTCAGTGGTCGACTGCCCAGTGGACGGGGATGCAAGAGGAGGTTGTAAGGCTCCTAATGCACTGTTCCCGTGAATATGCACACTGAGTCTGTGCGTCGAGTCGCACGGCAGTGCACTGCACGACCGTCAATCTGCGGCTTCTCTTAACACGTTCCAACAGATGACTTATTTGGCCGAGAGTTGTTCACTGCACGAATACACTACTCGACGTGATACGTTGCAGTATTTTGAACTACGCGGGGCCCTACCCACGACTCCGTTACTTCTCCGCACTGGTGCTCCTCTAAACGTTACACCGGCGGGATCTGTAGAAATAAGGAGGCGAAGACCGAAAATCACACGTCCAAAATGGACGTGGACCTGACTACAGTGAGCCCACCAGGAGGTACACCACGTAGGTGCCTCCCCTTTTGGTGTCTCCTAAGCCGAAGGGCAATCACACAGAAGTATGGGCGGTATCGCCGACTTCTGTATGATTCAACGTGTATACGTTGGAATCGACCTTTAAATTCCGCACAGGAGGGTCGAACACCCTATTGGTGTATTCTCGAGCCCTCCAAAATATGCAGTAAATTTAAATTAATTAGACTCGATCGAGATTTGCTCGAACGAGAAGCAGGTGAACTTGCACGAATCGAGATGCGAATCGTGTTTTCCAAGCAAAGGTGGGAATGAATTTCCGACCTTTTCGAGCAAGGCTCGCTACACCCTTTGAACAGCAGTCTTTATGGCTTTCTCGCAAGAGGATTTTCCCTCTTCAATCGCGATTAACTTCTGATCGAAATATGATCGGGAGCCGATGCGTCTCGGTCAGAAGTCGCCGTAAGAATGATACGGATTGACAGCCGAAGACGTCGCCGCGGTACTCTTACTGGTCGTTTCCGTGGCGCTGTCTGATTTTCGGCCGTCTCTCCTTGTCACATTATTGGCGCACTACTCTCTCACGGTACTGACGTCACTAACACCGTTAGCACACTCGAATCGAAAGGTAATGAGCCGTTACCGATGCCAGAAAAACTAATAATACACACGTTTTTCAATCACCGTTCGCTATACAAATCCAATTAGAGATAATCTCTTGGTTATTGTACGTTAACAGGATTAACGGTAATTGCGGCCGAGGCTAATCGCTCGGCATTATGCAATCTTTAAACACTAACTAACTGCAAACTAACTATCTAACTGGCAAACTAACTAACTAACTGACAAACTAACTAACTGACAATCGAACTAATTTACTGCAAACTGACTAAATAACTGCAAAACATCTAACTAACTGCAAACAACCAAACTAACTGCAAACTATCGTACTAACTGACAAACTAACTAACTATCTGTCTAACTGATAAATTAACTAAATAACTGCAAACCAACTAACTGACTAACTAACTGTCAAAGTAACTAATCTACTGCAAACTATCTAACTAACTGCAAACAATCTAACTAACTGCAAACTAACTAAATAATTCCAAACTAACTAACTAACTGCAAACAAACTAACTAACAGGCAAACTAACTAACTAACAGACAAACTAACTATCTAACTCATAAACTAACTAACTAACTGACAATCTAACTAAATAACTGCAAACTATCTAACTAAATGCAAACTAGGTAACTATCTGCAAACAATCTAACTAACTGCAAACTAACGAACTAACTGAAAACAATCTAACAGACTGACAAACTATCTAACTAGTATAATGCAATCTAACTAAATAAGTAACAAACTAACTATCTAACTGACAATCCCTAATTAAATAACTGCAAACTTTCTAACTAACTAAATGCAAGCTAATTATCTGCAAACAATCAGAACTAACTGCAAACTAACAGACTAACGACAAACAATCAAACTAACTGCAAATTCACTAACTAACTGACAAACTAACTAACTAACTAACTCACAAAGTAACTAATTTACTGCAATCTATCTAAGTAACTGCAAACTAACTGGCTGACAAACTAACTATGTAACTGCAAACTAACTAACTAACTGCAAACTATCTAACTAACTGCAAACTAACTAACTATCTGCAAAAGTAACTAACTAACTGCAAACTAACTAACTAACTGCAAACTAACTAATTGACAAAGTAACTATCTAACTGCAAACTAACTAACTAACTACGAGCAATCTATCTGACTGCAAACTGAGTAACTATCTGACAAACTATCTAACTAACTGACAAACTAACTAACTAACAGCAAACTAACTAACTGACTAACTGACAAACTGACTAACTATCTGACAAACTAACCAACTAGCATCAAACTATCTATCTAACTGACAAACGAACTAACTAACTGCAAAGTAACTAACTAACTTACAAACTAACTAGCTAACTGCCAACTATCTATCTAACAGCAAACTAGCTAAGTAACTACAAACCATCGAACTAACTGCAAACTAGCTAAATAACTACTAACAATCTAACTATATGCAAACTAACTAACTAACGGCACACAATCTAACTAACTGCAAACTAAGTAACTAACTAACTTGCAAAATAAATAATTTACTGCAAACTATCTCACTAACTGCAAACTATCTAACTAACTGCAAAGTAAATAACTAACTGGCAATCTAACTACCTAACTGCAAATTAACTAACTAACTTACAAACTAACTAACTAACTTCAAACTTACTAACTAACTTCAAACTTACTAACTAACTGACAGACAAACTAACTAACTAACTGCAAACTAACTAACTAACTGCAAACTAACTAACTAACTGACAAACTAACTAATATATTGCAAACTAACTAACAAACTGACAAACTATCTATCTAACTGACAAACTAACTAACTAACAGACAAACTAACTATATAACTGAAAACTAGCTAACTATCTGCAAACAATCTAACTAACTGACAAACTAAATAACTAACTGCTAACAAACTAACTAACTGCAAACCAACTTGTTAAAATAGGTGCGAGTTGTTATCGCTCTCACCCTTTAACGTTGAGTCCGAATTACGAGTGGGAATGTGTGGGAAAGTGAATCGGTACACTGTAAATTTCTTTCGCCTAGTCTGGTAGACTAGATCGTTTATTTAAAAATGTTTGAAATTTAATAAAAAAAACAAGATTAAATAAAACAAAAATGAAGAAATTTATAATTTTAAAATCGCCAGGAAAAACCGAGCCCGTTAGCGGGCTCGTAACTAACCTGGCCGTGGTCTCTGGCCACTACGGCTCGCGTCTCTGTCGTCTGCAACAAAAAGAGACTGAAATTCGGCTGTAAATACTTGACAACGCTCGTCGCGTTGTCTGACTCGCTTCAATCCACACGCTCCTGTCTCTGTTTATGATAAACAGGAGCGGGTTCCTTCACAGCGATACGCAACTGTGTTAGTGGACTGTATACTTAAACGTTTCTCGTGTGATCGAGAAACGTTCGACTGCAGTTCTGGAAACTGTTAATAGCAGATGGGGAAGACAAGATTTGAGCCTCGATCTTCCCACTGCTGCTGGCTTGAATTTTGGCTGGAGGTGACTACAGTTGGAGGTTGTAAGGCTCCAAAAATTGTCCACTCCGTGATTCAGCGTCGTTTCCTGGTCCGTACGGGACCGGTGTGATGCAAGCCCTTAACTGCGCTAGAAGCGTCTGAAGGTTAAGGTGCTTACACCACGGTGCCCTTTTGAACGTCGCTCTACACCGAGTGTCCGTACACACTGGTGATGAGTGACCGACGTTCGAGCCAATCGAATTCAGCCGAGAGCAGCCAGGGAATACGCCAAATAAGGCCCTATGGGGGTGGTACTCAAACTGAAATTTCGACCCTCGGAAACGACGATCCCACTCAGGGTATACGCCAAAAGGCCCCTATCAGAGTGTTTGAATCGCACAAAAATTCAAGGAAAACCGAGAAGTTTTTCTCGGTTCTCGTTGCACGACAGCTGATTACAGCGGTACGTGCCTTCCACACAACGGTGGCGACAATCGAACACTATTTAAGTGTTACGATGATTGTTATCAGCCACCGGTTGTTAACGTGGGAAATCGCTTATGATTTGAAACAATTGACGCAACGGTGGCGATAATCGAACACTATTGAAGTGCACACACGATTATGATCAGCCACCGGTTGTTCACTGTAAATTGTTTCAATGCTGCGTTTGATTCCAGAACGGTTCTGTTCACACAACGATCACTAAACTCACGAAACCGTGAGGTACGAAATCCGACTAGGTTAATTCTTTCGAATTTATCACAGTCTTAATTTCGTTCCGTTTCGGTTCTGTGGTGCAACTATACAATTAAACGGATTTAATTGCGCGTATATCGTGATCGCGGTGTTGGACGAGGTCGGCTTGGAAGATGCGAACTCGTCGAGAACCAGATAGCAAGTGATCGTAGAGACAGACCCTCTTGTGCGCGTTCGCGAGAGGGGAGATTGTCTGTCTCGTATTAATCTTGTATCCTCTCTGTTATTTCGGCGTAGTAACACCTGTTCTCATGGAACCGTTACTGGGCCGATCGCGTGACTATGATTGAATGTAAATTTGAATGTTTTCTATACGGTATTGATTCCGAAGCAGGTTACGACGCAGAGAAGGCTCTGCAATGTCGCGAACACTGAGGACAACACAGTATAAGAAATGTCCCCTTTTTTCCATAGATCACGCGAGAATTTAACCGCCGTTTCTTAATAACGAATTAACGCGTTATTTAAACACAACTAACTAACTTACAAACTAACTAACTATAAGACAAACTAACTAGAAAACTGCAAACTATCTAACTAACTGCAAACTAGCTAACAATCTGCAAACAATCTAACTAACTGCAAGCAATCTAAATAACTGCAAACTAACTAACTAACCGGCATACAATCTAACTAACTGCGAAACTAACTAACTGTCTCACAAACTAACTAACTAACCGACAAACTGACTAACTACCTGACAAACTAACTAACTAAATGCAAACAAACTTACTAACTGACAAACTAACTAACTAACAGCAAACTATCTATCTAAATGACAAACTAACTAACTAACTGCAAAGTAACTAACTAATTTACAAAGTAACTAACTATCTGCCAACTATCTATCCAACAGCAAACTAGCTAACTAACTACAAAGAATCTAACTAACTGCAAACTAACTAACTAACTGCAAACAATCTAACTAACTGCAAACTAACTAACTAACTGCAAACTAACTAACTAACTGCAAACAATCTAACTAACTGCAAACTAACTAACTAACACACAAACTAATTAAATAACTGCAAACTATCTAACTAAATGCAAACAATCTAACTAACTGACAAACTAACTAACTAACTGCATACTAACTAACTAACTGACAAACTAACTAACTAACTGACAGACTAACTAACTAACTGCAAACTAAAGAACTAACTAACAAACTAACTAAGTAACACACAGACTAACTAACTAACTGCAAAGTAAGTAACTAACTGACAAACTAACTAAATAACTGACAACAATCTAACTAACTTCAGTCTAACTAACAAACTGCAAACAATCTAACGGACTGCAAACTAACTAACTAACTGCAAACTAACTAACTAACTGCGAAATATCTAAGTAACTGCAAACTAGGTAACTTACTGCAAAATAACTAACTAACTGCAAACTAACTAACTGAATGCAAACTGACTAACTAACTGACAATCTCACTTACTAACTAACAACCTAACTAACTTACTGCAAAGTAACAAACTAACAGACAAACTAACTAAATAACTGAAAACTATCTAACTAAATGCAAACTAGCTAAGTATCTGCAAACAATCTAACTAACTGCAAACTATCTAACTAAATGCAAACAATCTAACTAACTGCAAACTAACTAACTAACTGACAAACTAAATAACTAACTGCTAACTAACTAACTAACTGACAAACTAAATAGCTAACTGCAAAGTAACTAACTAACTGACAAAATAACTAATTAACTGCAAACCAACTAACTAACTTACAAATTAACAAACTATCCGACAAACTAACTAGAAAACTGCAAACTATCTAACTAACTGCAAACTAGCTAACTAACTGCAAACAATCTAACTAACTGCAAACTATCTAACTAACTGCAAGCAATCTAAATAACTGCAAACTAACTAACTAACCGGCATACAATCTAACTAACTGCGAAACTAACTAACTAACAGCAAACTATCTATCTAAATGACAAACTAACTAACTAACTGCAAAGTAACTAACTAATTTACAAAGTAACTAACTATCTGCCAACTATCTATCTAACAGCAAACTAGCTAACTAACTACAAAGAATCTAACTAACTGCAAACTAACTAACTAACTGCAAACAATCTAACTAACTGCAAACTTACTAACTATCTGCAAACAATCTAACTAACTGCAAACTAACTAACTAACTAACTTGTAAGATAACCAATTTACTGCAAACTATCTCACTAACTGCAAACTATCTAACTAACTGCAAACAAACTATCTGACTTACAAAAGTAACCAATATAATGCAAAGCAACTAACAAACTGACAAACTAACTATCTGACCGACAATGTAACTAACTAACAGACAAACTAACTAAATAACTGAAAACTATCTAACTGAATCCAAACTAGCTAACTATCTGCAAACAATCTAACTAACTGCAAACCATCTAACTAACTGCAAGCAATCTAACGAACTGCAAAATAACTAAGTAACTGACAAACTAACTAAAACACTGCAAACTATCTAACTAACTTACAAAAGTAACTAATATAATGCAAACCAACTAACAAAGTGACAAACTAACTATCTAACTGACAACCTAACTAACTAACTGCAAAGTAACAAACTAACAGACAAACTAACTAAATAACTGAAAACTATCTAACTAAATGCAAACTACCTAAGTATCTGCAAACATTCTAACTAACTGCAAACTATCTAACTAAATGCAAACAATCTAACTAACTGCAAACTAAGTAACTAGCTAACTTGCAAGATAACCAATTTACTGCAAACTATCTCACTAACTGCAAACTATCTAACTAACTGCAAACTAACTAACTAACTGGCAAACTAACTAACTAACTGCAAACATACCAACTAACTTACAAACTAACTAACTAAGTGCAAACTAACTAACTAACCGGCAAACAATCTAACTAACTGCAAATTAACTAACTAACTGACAAACTAACTAACTAACTGCTAACAAACTAACTAACTGCAAACTAACTAACTAACTTACAAACTAAATAAATAACTGCAAACTGTCTAACTAACTGCAAACTAGCTAACTATCTGCAAACAATGTAACTAATTACAAACTAACTATCTAACTGACAAACTAACTAAAACACTGCAAACTATCTAACTAACTTACAAAAGTAACTAATATAATGCAAACCAACTAACAAACTGACAAACTAACTAACTAACTGCAAACTAACCAACTAACTGGCAAACTAAGTAATTCACACCAAACTAACTGACAAACTAACTATCTAACTGACAAACTAAATAACTAACTTACAAACTAACTAACTAACTGACAAACTAACTAACTAACTGCAAACTAAATAACTAACTAACAAACTAACTAACTGCAAACTAAATAACTAACTTTTAAACTAACTAATTAACTGCAAGCAATCTAACTAACTGCAAACTAACTAACTAACTGCAAACTAACTAACTAACTGCAAAATATCTAAGTAACTGCAAACTAGCTAACTTACTGCAAAACAACTAACTAACTGCAAACTAACTAACTGACTGCAAACTGACTAACTAACTGACAATCTCACTTACTAACTAACAACCTAACTAACTAACTGCAAAGTAACAAACTAACAGACAAACTAACTAATGCTAAATAATTGAAAACTATCTAATTGAATGCAAAACTAGCTGAGTATCTGCAAACAATCTAATTCTAACTGCAAACTATCTAATCTAAATGCAAACAATCTAACTAACTGCAAACTAACTTACTAACTGACAAACTAACTAACTAACTGCAAACTAACTAACCAACTTACAAACTAAATAGCTAACTTCAAACAAACTAACTAACTGCAAAATAACAAACTAACTTGACAAACTAACTAACTAACTGACAAACTAAATAACTATGCTCAAACAAACTAACTAACTTACAAAAGTAATTAATGTAATGCAAACCAAATAACAAACTGGCAAACTATCTATCTGACTGACACAGTAACTAACTAACAGACAAACTCACTAAATAACTGAAAACTATCTAACTAACTGCAAACAATCTAACTAACTGCAAACTAACTAACTAACCGCAAACAATCTAACTAACTGCAAACTAACTAACTAACTGCAAACAATCTAACTAACTTACAAAAGTAACTAATATAATGCAAACCAACTAACAAACTGACAAACTAACTATCTAACTGACAAACTAACTAACTAACACACAAACTAATTAAATAACTGCAAACTATCTAACTAAATGCAAACAATCTAACTAACTGACAAACTAACTAACTAACTGCAAACTAACCAACTAACTGGCAAACTAAGTAATTCACACCAAACTAACTGACAAACTAACTAACTAACTGCAAACTAAATAACTAACTTACAAACTAACTAATTAACTGACAAACTAACTAACTAACTGCAAACTAAATAACTAACTTACAAACTAACTAACTAACTCCAAACTAAATAACTAACTTACAAACTAACTAACTAACTGCAAACTAACTAACTAACTGCAAACTAACTAACTAACTGCAAACTAACTAACTAACTGCAAAATATCTAAGTAACTGCAAACTAGCTAACTTACTGCAAAATAACTAACTAACTGCAAACTAACTAACTGAATGCAAACTGACTAACTAACTGACAATCTCACTTACTAACTAACAACCTAACTAACTTACTGCAAAGTAACAAACTAACAGACAAACTAACTAAATAACTGAAAACTATCTAACTAAATGCAAACTAGCTAAGTATCTGCAAACAATCTAACTAACTGCAAACAATCTAACTAACTGCAAACTATCTAACTAACTGCAAGCAATCTAAATAACTGCAAACTAACTAACTAACTTATAACCTAACTAACTAACAACCGCAAACAACTAACTCTCTAACTAACTGCGAAACTAACTAACTAACAGCAAACTATCTATCTAAATGACAAACTAACTAACTAACTGCAAAGTAACTAACTAATTTACAAAGTAACTAACTATCTGCCAACTATCTATCTAACAGCAAACTAGCTAACTAACTACAAAGAATCTAACTAACTGCAAACTAACTAACTAACTGCAAACAATCTAACTAACTGCAAACTAACTAACTAACCGCAGACAATCTAACTAACTGCAAACTAAGTAACTAACTAACTTGCAAAATAACCAATTTACTGCAAACTATCTCACTAACTGCAAACTATCTAACTAACTGCAAACAAACTATCTGACTTACAAAAGTAACCAATATAATGCAAAGCAACTAACAAACTGACAAACTAACTATCTGACCGACAATGTAACTAACTAACAGACAAACTAACTAAATAACTGAAAACTATCTAACTGAATCCAAACTAGCTAACTATCTGCAAACAATCTAACTAACTGCAAACCATCTAACTAACTGCAAGCAATCTAACGAACTGCAAAATAACTAAGTAACTGACAAACTAACTAAAACACTGCAAACTATCTAACTAACTTACAAAAGTAACTAATATAATGCAAACCAACTAACAAAGTGACAAACTAACTATCTAACTGACAACCTAACTAACTAACTGCAAAGTAACAAACTAACAGACAAACTAACTAAATGACTGAAAACTATCTAACTAAATGCAAACTAGCTAAGTATCTGCAAACATTCTAACTAACTGCATACTATCTAACTAAATGCAAACAATCTAACTAACTGCAAACTAAGTAACTAGCTAACTTGCAAGATAACCAATTTACTGCAAACTATCTCACTAACTGCAAACTATCTAACTAACTGCAAACTAAATAACTAACTGGCAAACTAACTAACTAACTGCAAACAAACCAACTAACTTACAAACTAACTAACTAAGTGCAAACTAACTAACTAACCGGCAAACAATCTAACTAACTGCAAATTAACTAACTAACTGACAAACTAACTAACTAACTGCTAACAAACTAACTAACTGCAAACTAACTAACTAACTTACAAACTAAATAAATAACTGCAAACTGTGTAACTAACTGCAAACTAGCTAACTATCTGCAAACAATGTAACTAATTACAAACTAACTATCTAACTGACAAACTAACTAAAACACTGCAAACTATCTAACTAACTTACAAAAGTAACTAATATAATGCAAACCAACTAACAAACTGACAAACTAACTAACTAACTGCAAACTAACCAACTAACTGGCAAACTAAGTAATTCACACCAAACTAACTGACAAACTAACTAACTAACTGCAAACTAAATAACTAACTTACAAACTAACTAATTAACTGACAAACTAACTAACTAACTGCAAACTAAATAACTAACTTACAAACTAACTAACTAACTGCAAACTAAATAACTAACTTACAAACTAACTAACTAACTGCAAGCAATCTAACTAACTGCAAACTAACTAACTAACTGCAAACTAACTAACTAACTGCAAAATATCTAAGTAACTGCAAACTAGCTAACTTACTGCAAAACAACTAACTAACTGCAAACTAACTAACTGACTGCAAACTGACTAACTAACTGACAATCTCACTTACTAACTAACAACCTAACTAACTAACTGCAAAGTAACAAACTAACAGACAAACTAACTAAATAACTGAAAACTATCTAACTGAATGCAAACTAGCTGAGTATCTGCAAACAATCTAACTAACTGCAAACTATCTAACTAAATGCAAACAATCTAACTAACTGCAAACTAACTAACTAACTGACAAACTAAATAACTAACTGCTAACTAACTAACTAACTGACAAACTAAATAGCTAACTGCTAACAAACTAACTAACTGCAAAATAACAAACTAACTGCAAACTAACTAACTAACTGACAAACTAAATAACTATGCTCAAACAAACTAACTAACTTACAAAAGTAATTAATGTAATGCAAACCAAATAACAAACTGGCAAACTAACTATCTGACTGACACAGTAACTAACTAACAGACAAACTCACTAAATAACTGAAAACTATCTAACTAACTGCAAACAATCTAACTAACTGACAAACTAACTAACTAACTCACAAACTAAGTAATTTACACCAAACTAACTAACTAACTAACTGCCAACTAAATAACTAACTTACAAACTAACTAACTAGCTGCACAATATCTAATTTAATGCAAACTAACTAACTGCAAACTAACTAACTAACTGACAATCAAACTAATTTACTGCAAACTAACTAAATTACTGCAAAATATCTAAGTAACTGCAAACTAGCTAACTAACTGACAAACTAACTAACTAACTGACAAACTAACGAACTAACTGACAAACTAAATAACTACCTGCGAACAAACTATCTAACTGCAAACTAACTAACTATTGTAATGCAAACTAACTAACTAACTAACAAACTAACTAACTAACTGACAAACTAAATAACTATCTGCAAACAAACTAACTAACTGACAAACTACCTAATTTACTGCAAAATAATTAACTACGTGCAAAAAACCAACTAACTTACAAATTAACTAATGTACTGCAAACTAAGTAACTAACTGAAAACTAACTAACTAACTGCAATCTAACTAAGTAACTGACAAACTAACTAACTAACTGCAAACTAACTAAGTAATATAATAAGGCGGGATCTAACCCCGGGGGTAGTGAGGGGGGCGCGGGTCGCGGAAGAAGTGTCGGCGCGCGGGGAGTGCGGCGCGGGGAAACTAGGGTGCGGGGCCTGCTGGGAATGGAGAATAGTTTGCGCGCGAACAAGCCGAGGAGTGGGGGGTGGCGCAATCGTGGAGGGGATTAGTCCAGACCGAGCCGCCGCGGAGACCTCTCCAGACCTGTACCACCGTCGAAAATTTTTTCAGACGGAGGGAATGATCCCCGAAATTTTTTTCAGACTCCGAGTCACTACCGGAAATTTTTTTTTTCGAGGGGAGGGACAACCTAGGTCCACCCCCGCGCGAATCGATATGTAGCGAATCAATGCCGCATCGATCGGAGAAAATGACATTGATATGCAATATTTGCAATTGTATTTATTCTAAAGCAAATCATTTTTCAAAATGTTTATTTCAATCTTCACGTCGCAGCGTATCGCGCGATTGCATGTAATTTGAATCCCCTCGAGCAGACGCACCGAATGACATCATTTAGCTGCATGAAGAACGCCCGAATGAAATATAAGACTTTTTGAAACGTTGCATCTTAGAATTAGGTGGCGAGGAGAGAGATGGTGGAAGACGGATAAAAATGGAGAAATAATATATGTTTTAAATGATAATATATTGTTATGTTTTTTCTTACGAGCATCAACTACAATATCATTGATGGCGCACGCTGATCAATGTCGCCCATGTCGAGTGTGGCAACAACAACACATTTCCTCGAGTATCGCCAAGAATAATTTCCACAGCGGACACAGGTCCTACCGCGATTCTAATATCCAGGTACTTGTATGCCGTGGATGTGAGGGCAAACCTCCTCCCCAGTATATAAGGCGTCGAACGTTGTTTATTGCTATCGTAACATATAGAAAAAGTATGTAAAGAATGAAAGGTAAGTAATAACGCTAAGGAAATGATGATAATAACACTTACTCGCAACTTATGCACGCCGTTTCGCGAGAAATGTAGTAATACATGTTTGTAGAATCCAATAGATAACGTTTCACGACGACGGCGACGACGATACTATCAAAACGAGTGTGCAGCACATAAAAAAGTGTAACGATGCATCAAGGGAAGCGAGGTGCGGGGAGAGGAATTTTTATGTCACGTGTTCTTCTGCGAAAAGTGCAACTTTTGCAAAAGCGTTTTTAGATTACCTTGAACACGTCCAAACGTGCAAATTCTATGACATCACATTCGCGGTACGAATCGACCGAAATCATGTGTATCATGCGAATTTTTTGTCACATGTTCTTCTTCTTCTGCGAAAAGTGCAATGTTTGCAAATACCATTTATATTACCATGTACACGTGCAAAAATGTAGCCTCAGCAGAACGTATAACATTGACGAGCATTATGGGCGCGGGAAAAGAAATTAGATGCCTTTAAAATATGATATATTTATTAAAGCAACAAATGATTATAAAACATTAGTTTTATCGAGTCGCCGATAAGAAGATGGAGAGGCATGTCAATTTGTTGTATTTAGAAGGAGCAAACGACATGGGACATTTCGCATGGATCAAGAATTTATCTCGTCTCGTGAGCACGCAATTGAGTAAACATAATAGTCGAAAATACTTTTGTGATAGGTATGTATAAAAATAAATTTACCTTCAAGGATGAAAGTCTCGACACGTGTTGAATGTAATATAATATCTGGGGAAGCGTCGAATCTTAGAATTATGCGGAATCAGCAGAGACTGTGTTGAACGATCTTGCACACTAATTCATCATATGCATGAATCACGGGACAGAATTATACGATATCCGCAGAAACTGCATAGAACCATGTTGGGACGGATTGTCATTTTTGCATGCAATGCATTCGAGGGAACACCGAAAGAGTTTGGCAAAGATACCAAATGGGCGTGGTGTTATAAAAACACGCTCTAAACTGCGCGTAGTCTCAAATAGTTGTAACACGTTGCATGGAAAATACGATACATTTACATTCCATTTTCAACCATGGAAGAATTCGCGAGAGTAGAAGGTCAATTGTTGGATCGATCTGAACGATTGATTTCACGGGGACAGTTCCTCGCGTGGGAAGAACTGTGCAACCAGTGTATCGAATCTTTAGAAGAACACAGCCGAGTGAAGCGCCCGCGATTATCGATCGGCGTTCACCAATCGTTGGTTACTCGAATCGCGCGACTCGAAGGACTGAAACATACGTTGGGCGGCCGTTTCGTACGCGAAGGTACTGGACATTCTAGCAGAGGACTTTTGTGGCGCGAAATAGACACTTCGTTTGATAATCGCGTATTAACTGGTGCCGTCCTAAATTCGAATTATATCGAACCGCGCAACTTCCTCCAGGATGCAGAGACCATTGTGATGGAGCATGTGCGAGACGCTTTGAAGAAGCATAATCTCAAAGTGAACACAGTATTTAATCGTGAATTTGTAGCGGGTGACAAACGCGCGCGCAAAAGCATCAACACCAGAAACCGCGAACTCTTTCACGCATCTGATCTGCACGAGTGGTACCAACAATACATCACTGAACCCATCCTGACATCACTGGAAGAATTCCAGGAACGTGACAGCGGATGGGCGCTGATACAAATCCTCAATTTGACGATTAACGTGAACAAGTATAATCCACTCCGCGCGTTGTGTCACTTCAAGCTGCCGCGAGAAATCATGCTGAAGAGGGCAACAATAAACATACAATCCTCAGACAACACATGTTTCGCGTGGGCAGTTGTCGCAGCTCTACATCCAGCTCAAAAATATCCTGAACGTCAGGTTCATACCCGCAATATACATCGGTCCTAAATCTCCATGGCATTGAGTTCCCAATGTTCCTGGAGCAAATTGAAAAATTTGAGCTGCAGAACAACATCTCGATAAACGTCTACAGCTTCTCGATGGAGAAGAATGGAGTCTTACCACTGGGTCTCACCAGCCAAAAGAGGGATCGACATGCCAACCTGCTCTATACGCCGGAACAGGGAGGCAGCGTTGCAGGACATTTTGTCTGGATCAAAGACTTATCCCGACTAGTGGGCGCGCAGTTGAGCAGACACAAAAGAAAAAAATACTTCTGTGACCGGTACGTATAGAAATTTATGAAATGTTCCCAAATAAAAAGATTGAATAAAAATATTTTTTTTTGTTTTTGCAAATGTATGCACTATTTTGGCTCTGCCGAGTTGGACCACAATTGACTGCCGCGAGATAAACAACTGTGCCATCCTGTTGCCCAGCCAGGACAGTAAATGGCTCAGTTTCGATAATCGCGGTAGGAAGGAACGTCTCCCCTTCGTAATATATGCCGATCTGGAGTGTGTCCTGCAAAAAACGGTGGACACCCAAAAGGATGCGGAGAACCGCAAATTGTGCATGTACCAGAAACATGAGGTACATTGTATTGGTTATTATATACATTGCTCGTAATACGATGCATCGCTGTCGACGTATCGATGTCATCGCGATGCGGATTGCGTTTCATGGTTTGTCAAAGAGTTGAAAAATTTTGCAAATTTTGTTAAACCCATTCTGGCAAAGAACACACCCATGCTAGATTTAATAACTGAGCAGTTGTCGGTATTTCGCAATTCGACACACTGTATATTTGTGAAGAATCATTCGAGGCTACAGATATACGAGTCCGCGATCATTGCCATCTATCAGGGCAGTTTAGAGGCCCAGCACATTCAGAGTGCAATTTAAATTATAGAAAATGCGTTTATATCCCCATAGTTTTTCATAATTTATCCGGCTACGATTCCCATTTTATTCTCGAAGAAATAGCTACAGCATTCGAAGGCCACATTACTGTATTACCCATTACTAAAGAAAAGTATATTTCATTTACGAAAAATGTCGAAGATACGAATGAAGAATCAGACTCACGAAATTGTATTAAATTGCGATTCATCGATTCATACAAATTTTTAAATACCAGTCTCGACAAATTAGCATCTTTTCTTAGCACAGCTAAATTAAAAATTTTACGATCTCAATTTGAAACATTATCCTTCGAAGATTTCTATTTATTGACGCGGAAGGGTGTATTTCCATAAGAATACCTTGATCGCGCGGACAAACTGCTGGATCCATGCTTACCGCCACGCGAGTCTTTCTACAGTTCATTAACGGGTGAGACTGTATCCGAGACCGATTACGCGCACGCCGAGACTGTCTGGCAGCGTTTCGGCATTAGAACCTTGAGCGAATACAGCGACTTGTACTTGAAAACAGATGTCTTATTATTGGCAGATATTTTTGAAAATTTTCGCGAAAGTTGTATCAAGAGTTACGGATTAGATTCAGCACATTATTATACTTTACCTGGTTTCACATGGGATGCTAAGCTAAAATACACTAAAATTAAATTCGAATTACTCACCGACATCGATATGGTTATGTTTATCGAACGAAGGTATACAGAGAGGGTTAAATCAATGTTCAGGAAGATACGCACAAGCCAATAACAAGTACACGCAATCCTACGACGCATCGGAACAGTCATCGTACTTGATGTACTTTGACGTAAACAATTTGCATGGTTGGGCAATGTGCCAGCCCCCTGCCATATGCAGATTTTCAATGGGTCAAAGAAGTTGAAAATTTTGATGTGTCTTCAATCGCTGCCGATTCGCCCACGGGATACATTCTCGAAGTAGATCTAGAATATCCGCAACGTATGCATGATGCTCATGCCGATCTGCCGTTCAGTCCGACGCGTGCCAAACCACCTGGCAGCAGACAGGACAAATTACACGCGACGGTATACGATAAGCAGCGTTACGTTATACATTACCGCAACCTGCAACAGTGTACACAACACGGTCTTCGTATTACAAAGATACATCGTATCCTACAATTCGCTCAATCCCCCTGGCTCCGCGATTACATCGAACTCAATAAGCGGTTTAGAACAAACGCGACAAACGATTTTAAAACAAATTTGTACAAATTGATGAACAATGCAGTATTCGGTAAAACTATGGAAAATGTACGAAATCATGTGGATGTAAAACTTTTGACACGTTGGGAAGGGCGATATGTCGCGGAGGCAATGATCGCGAAACCGAATTTCCACAGCAGAAGTGTTTTTTCGGAAAATTTAATAGCTGTTAAATTGCGAAAACTCGAAGTGAAATTCAACAAAACGATATACGTGGGCATGTGCATTTTGGACATATCCAAAATTTGTTTGGATGAATTTCACCACGAGTATATGTCCCCACTCTATGGACAAAATTGTCAAATTCTATACACAGACACCGATAGCCTCATATATCACATTCAATGCTAGGATATCTACGAAACCATGAAGCGGAATATCGATAGGTTCGACACACGCGATTATCCTATTGACAATTCAGATAATATGCCGAATGTAAATAAGAATGTCCCAGGGCTGATAAAGGACGAAAATAACGGTGCGATAATGACCGAATTCGTAGGTCTTAGAGCGAAAATGTATGCGCTCCGCGTAGATGGCAAAAAGATACGAAAAAGGCGAAAGGCGTCAAGAGCAACGTCATAACAGGGACGATAACTTTCGACGACTACGCGGAGTGTTTGCACAAGGAGATCGAAATGGTTCGCAGGCAATCATGTATACGGTCGAAATTGCACAATGTGTACACCATTTCGAAGCCAAAATCGCTATAAGTCCACACGATGACAAGAGGTATATCGTACCCGATTCGACCGACACTCTGCCCTGGGGACATTATAGAATACCGTTGTAAATCGAAATTATTTTATTTATTAACTCCTTCTTACAAATTGTGGAATTATTGTGTAAAAAATAAAATTGCTCACATCAATATGTATCATTGTATTTATTGAATCATGTATTATTATGTTACAGTACATTATTTTTATTTATCCAAGAATTGTGTGATTTATCAAACCCCAGCCACTTAACATATACCTTATCTCCCTTCCTACGCAACACTTTTTCCACTAGATGCACATCAGGATCGGTGACACGCTGCAGCTCGTGTTCGTAGTATCCTCCGGCAAAACGTTTTCCACACGAATCGAGGAGCAGATACGTTGCGGGATTAGTTGCCTGTACTTTGGCTATCTTGGAACACCTCCGTTGACCAATTCGGCGTATAGTCTTTATCGAAGATGGTTTTAAATATGCTCACGCGCACAAACTCGCCCAACTTGAATTTCGCTGGAGCAGCGATCTTTATGTTGTTGTATACGGTGGTACGCAGCTTATCAGCGATCGCAGGGGTAACATCGCATTGACGCATTCCGATAGTTCTATGTTTTAGTGCATTATACTCTGCCAGTAGACGCGGTAGCGCATCGATTCATTTATAGGTTCCATTGAGCGTAAACAGTTTCCACATATTGTTCTTCAAGGTTCGATTGAAACGTTCAACGACGGAGGCCTTCATCACTGAATACGTTGAATAATGATTAATGCCATGCTTTGTCAAGAGTTTCTGCACATCAGCGTTGTAAAATTCTTTTCCTTGATCGGTTTGCAAATTTTTCTGATATCGATCTCTAAAAACCTTTGCAAACGCTTTAGTCACCTCGGCACCACTTTTAGTCTTGAGCTGGACCGCCCAAGCATACTTGCTCAGCACATCGATGGCGGTGAGTATATAGCGGTGACCTTGGTTGAATCGCGAGTAAGGACGCATTTCTACAACATCAGCTTGCCACAGATCATCGTATCCATGGACTATGACGCGCCTCCGTGGGAAATGTCTTCGAGCCGGGGCATGCAATTCCTCATCACGTTGTCGCTTCTTGCGGCTATTGTTTTCTTTACTTTTGGATTTCGATAATGGCGACATGTTTGATCGCAGAGGTATCTTTGACACGAATGAAGTGATAATTATTGTGTACATGTATTATGTGCTTCCCATCGTCCCAAAATAATTCTGGACATGTTCAATCGTCTCGCATGATTCTCCATCGCAATTCTGCTGCGGGATAGGATTCAATGTCTGCGATATCTTTTGAACACTGTTTTGCAACATTAGCATATCTCTCTGCCCACACAATCAGCTTCCTCTCCAATTCTTCCTGCTGCTCTCTCAAAAAGTTTAATGCTCTTTTCCACATATAGTTTATTGACAGCATCGTTGTCGGCTGCGGGTTGTGCTACGCGTCGTATCTTGCGTAATTTTGCATCAAAGTCGGCACCTGCCACGCAAAGAGCATTGTCTCGCATATAATTTCGAAGCATACCGCTCCATTTGTAATAGTCCATTCTAACTGCTCCACTCTTTCTCGAGCGATACCCCAAATTTGTTGATTGATTATCATCTCAATGCATACAGTGCACATCATCGGTGCGCGGTTTAATTTATAATGAGGCCTACCTCGCGAAGTTCCTCGATAATCGATAGAATTTCATGGTCATGCGAGTTGTTACCCGCCTGACGCGACGCTTCCAACAAACGGAGTCGATCCACCAGCTCGTTGGAATCGTACCAGTGCACGTAATCGATCTTGTTATCATTTACCGTCATGACATGCGGAACCGGCAGGCCTTTCCCTGCCTTGCTGACAGATACACGGGGTAGTAGCGGTGCAATTACATGTTTATACTTGTATCCCTTGTTACCCATTATAGGATTTTGTGCGTTATGGCCACGTCTGTCAGCATTTGTTGTCTGTAGTATACTTTTGTATTTTTGCCTATCGGCATCTGTGTATATGCCGTCGCCGGGAATTCTCTTGAAAATAAGTTCATAAAGACCGGGAGTTCCTCCATATTTTACACCATCTATGATTATATTATCATCCTTGTCCATATCGAAAGCCTTATCACCAAGCATCGTTCCACTATTGTCAAAGTATACTCCATACACATGATCCATGATCGTATCCCTATCACCACTTAGGATTGCGCGCATGTATTTTTGCCCCAACGGACCGAAATGGTTGCGAAATGTTTGTTGCCCCTCGGATGTTTGGAGTTCATGCCTAATAGATGTTGCAAATGACTCACCGGCAGAAGTTTCCGTAAACGTCTTCAGCATTGGTTGTGATCGACTGTACATCGGGAAATGTATTTATTGGTGCAGGCTTAACCGGGGAATCGTTTGACATGACATTCGGTTGTTTACTCTTCGATTGAACTGGTGTGGAGGTTACGAGCGAATTTTCCGATGATATGTATAATCGTTTTCTATTTCTCTTATGCGATGTGTTCCCTTTCGGTTGGATTTTTGGTTTATGTGTTAATGTTTCATTCCCTTCAACGTTCGTGCTCGTCAGCGATGGTATATCAGCTTTTGTCGCTGTTGTATTTTCCACAATATGTTTTAAGGGCTCAACAACAGGTTTAAAGTATCTCTCCAACGCGATATCTTCCTCCATCTTACCAGTCTTTAAAGCCTGATGTTTCTTGCGAATGGAATCACTGGTTTTTGGTTCGCTTCGCTATTCTCTCGCGATCCTTAATCTCCAGACTATCGATATCAATCATTGTGCCGCAGACGTTGCTTTTCCACCGACGTGTCGATTACGATTGACCATCTCACGATACTGCAAACTCGTTAAATCCCTTTCTATAACGCCCATTGGACATCGCGCTATCCTTGTCTATCACCACGAAACCGTACTCTCGTTGCCAACAATTGCGACACAAAGCGCAGAAATCCTCGTAAGACATGTCGGTGTTTACGTGATCGTTGTACACATGTTTCAAGTTGGTACCATCCTGCTTAAACATAATCAGCAGATTTGCATTGTCTCGTATAATATTGTTGCGCCGGGACGAGGTGTTTCGCGCACAACTCATATTAACACGGAACAGATTAACGTAGAACTGAGAACGTGAACCAACTAACAAGAACAAGCTTTATTCGAACAGTGCACAATTCTAATACGTCAGCTCTCTATGAGATCTCACGTAGTTCTGATCTTTCGAATCGTTGCCGGTTCCTCTGGCAACCGGAAGGAACGGAGCTCTCGCTTCCGCTCGTTCGGAGGAGCAGGTTTCACATCGTTGCGGAACAGTCTTCACGTTGCCGCAACGATGCATCTTCAGTCCGTCGCAACACTGCTCCCCGTCTTCAAAACGCGGACGTCCCGACCGCGGCAGATTCAGCTCGGACAGGCAACTTCAGTGTGTGCCTCCAACCTCCAAATCTGCCTCGAGTTTAAAACACCTCTGTCTGTAAAGTAAATAAACGAATAGATCGAACGTTTACCTGAGTGGCCTTTACCAGACAGTTAGCGCCTTGACATTTGTCCTCCGTCTCAAGGAAAACCACTCAAAAACCTTGAGCAAGACGCCGGTGCAACTTCCTAAATTCCTCTGCGAGAATGAAGAGACCCCGACTGCTCCTCGCCCTTCCCCTTGAATACTTGCGACTTGCGCGCTTCTTTCTTGACGTCTTCTCGAATGTGAGTTCCCCCAACTAAACGGAACAGCCCCCCTAGAGATGTTCCCCAATCATCAAGGAGAATTTCCTCGATGAAATGGTTGTCCGGAACATACTACGACTTTGCAGTCCGGCCACCAGAACTCCATCCAGATGGAGCCCCGGCTGTGGGGTAACCCTCCCGGTGAGGATTACGCTTCCACGACCGTTTGCGACACGCAAAGAAGAGAGGCTGTCCGCCGCCAGCAAGTAACCCCCACCCTAGCCTTCTGCGACGAAACGTCCTCTTCTTGGGCGAAGATGTCGGCCATCCTCCTCGATCCTCATCACCCTGTATCCTTACAGGAAACCTCCCGTGAATCGTACCGAGCGAGTCGATTCACATGTACGACCCTCGGTTTGGACTTCGGTGAACGAGCTATTCGATAAATCAACTCATTAAGCCGATTTTTTACCTCGTAGGGTCCCTCTCAGTCGTACTGAAGCTTCGGGCATCTTCCCTTCGTTCTTCGAGGATTGTACAACCACACCTTCTCTCCAGGAACAAAGGAAATTGATCTCGAGAACGAATCATACCACGACTTCGTTCTCTCCGAACAAATTCGCATCCGCTGTCGAACGAATTTATGAATTTCTTCTATTCTTTTTCTGGTTCTCTCGATGTGACCATCTTCTTCTTTCCCCTTAGAAGAAACAGCTCCCCTTAGAAGATCCAGAGGAAGGCGCAGCTCCCGTCCCGTGAGGACCATCGACGGCGTATTCTGTGTCACTTCATGTTGCGAAGAACGATAAGCCAGCAAGAACGTTGGAATCCATTCGTCCCAGTCCTTTGGTGTTCTGCAACAAACTGAGACAGATATCGCAACAGGGTTCTTATCATCCGCTCTACGAGCCCGTCCGACTGAGGGTGTAAGGAGTTGTCCTCGTCTTCTTGATTCCAAGTATCTTCATTGGCTCCTTGAAGATGCTTGACTCAAAACTCCGACCCTGATCGGAGTGCAGCTCGAGCGGAACTCCGTGTCGGCTTATCACTTCCTTCAGCAACGCTGTGGAAATTGTTGTCGCTCGCTGGTTAGGAAGTGGAATCTCTGGCCACTTCGAAAAATAATCCATCACAACCAGCGCAAATCTGTTCCCAGCGGAAGACCTCGGCAGGGGACCAACAACGTCGAGCGCTATCCTCTCAAAAGGTGCTCCTACGTTATAAACCTTCATGGTTCCTCTTCCCTTCTCCGCAGGTCCTTTCCTCGCGGAACAGCTATGGCACCGGCGACACCAATCCTCCACATCCCTTCGGTGGTTCGGCCAAAGAAGCGTTGTCGAATTTTCGCCAAAGTTTTCCTCACCCCGAAGTGACCTCCAGAAGGCGTATCATGGCATTCCTGGAGGGCTTCGGTAATCTTACTCTTCGGTACCACCAATAGCCGACTGGCCTCCTCTCCGCCAGCAGATTCCCACCTCCGGAACAATAAACCATGATGTACCTCCAATGAATCCCAGGTCTTCCAGAAGTACTTCGCTTCAGGGGAAAGTGCTGAAATCTATTGCCAAGTGGGTTTATTCTCTTCAATCTTCGACTGCCGAATAAATTGCAGATCCTCGTCCTCTTCCTGGGCCTTAATCCAATCTTCCGTCTTCGCAGATATACAGATGGTTCTGAAGACAAGATGCTCCTCTTCGCGACCTTGCTCCAGACGAAAACAGCGCTTGCAATCCAAAACTTCACATGGTCTTCTAGAAAGGCTGTCTGCATTCCCGTGGTTCTTTCCCTCACGGTGTTTAATCTCGAAGTCGTACTGTTGAAGACGCTCTATCCATCTTGCAGTCTGTCCTCAGGATTCTTAAAAGAGAGGAGCCACCTCAAAGAAGCATGATCCGTCCTCACCAAGAACTTCATTACATATAGTTAATGGTTGAAATGCTATATGTATTTCACTATAGCTAACAGCTCCCTCCTTGTCACGCAA
This sequence comes from Colletes collaris, assembly GCA_030068185.1. Lineage (NCBI taxonomy): Eukaryota > Metazoa > Arthropoda > Insecta > Hymenoptera > Colletidae > Colletes > Colletes collaris. The sequence continues at coordinate 125,457 of JASGYR010000012.1, forward strand.
TAATTTCTTTCCGCCTTTCCCAGCACCTTCGAGAAATACGCAATCACCTTTCTCCTGGCCATCCTGAAACTGAGAAAGGACTGCTCCAATTGCATTGTTTGAAGCGTCAGTGTCCAGGATGAAATCCGCGTTAGGTAAGGGGTAAGCCAAAACAGGGGACTTCGCAAGATGCGTCTTCAAGTCTTCGAAAACCCCCTGGCATTCTTCTGTCCATTGAAAAGGAACTTTACTCTCCGTCAAGTGATACAAGGGCTTTGCAATTGCTGAAACGTTTCGAACGAATTTCCTGTAGTAAGTGCAAAGCCCCAGGAAACTTCGCAGCTCCGTCTGATTCTTGGGAACCGGCCAGTCTCGTAACGCCGCTATCTTTTCGGGGTCCGTCCTGACGCCCCGCTCGGAGACCAAGTGACCGAGGTATTTAACCTCTCGGCAAAAGAAATTACATTTCTTCGGGCTCATGACCAATCTCGCTTTGCGCAGGCGGGTGAAAACTCTTCTCAAATTTCCAATCTCCTCTTCAAAACTCCTTCCAAAAATTATCACATCGTCCAGGTATACCCGACAGATTTTCCAATTCAAATCCGCCAAAACTGTATCCATAAGACGTTCGAAGGTAGCAGGAGCATTGCATAGTCCAAACGGCATTACCTTGAATTGCCAAAGTCCGGTACCAACACAAAATGCAGTCTTCTCCTTATCCTCTTCATGTACTGCAATTTGCCAGTAACCGCTTTGCAAATCTATTGTCAGTAGGTGTATAAGGGGAGTTCTGAGCCATGGTCCCAGAGGGGGGTGCGGGGGAGGGGGGAATCGAGGGCCAGGGGGGAGTGGGGTGGGGGCCGGGGTGCGGGGGAGGGGGGAATCGGGGGCCAGGGGGGAGTGGGGCCCGACCGTGGGGGGAGTGCTGTGGTGGGGGGTCGGTAATTAGGTCGGTAATTAGTATCAACGGTCGGTAATTAGGTCGGTAATTAGTATCAACGGTCGGTAATTAGGTTGGTAATTAGTATCAACGGTCGGTAATTAGGTCGGTAATTAGTATCAACGGTCGGTAATTAGGTCGGTAATTAGTATCAACGGTTGGTAATTAGGTCGGTAATTAGTATCAACGGTTGGTAATTAGGTCGGTAATTGATATCAATGGTTGGTAATTATCAGAAAGAGATAATTGTCAGATGTCGGTAAAAGGGGAAAGAAATTAGATGTCTTTTTACTATTTTTTTATAAAAGTGATATATTTAATCTTTTATTACAATTCAGTGAGAGTATAAATTATTTGGTAATTATCAGAAAGAGGTAATTGTTAGATGTCGGTAAAAGGGGGGAAGAAATTTTTGCTTCTTTTTTTATAAAATTTATATATTTAATCTTTTATTACAATTCAGTGAGAGTATAAATTATGTAATTACAAAATTAGATATATTTTTTATTTAATTATTAATGGCATCGTATAACATATTATTCACTGCAAATGTCAACAGCTCGCAATCCGCAGGAGAATTTTTATCATAATATTCACGAAGGATTTTGACGGCCTCATGTTTATGCGCAATACTGTTCCGTTTTAATATAGTTACAAATTGTTTATATTGAGAGCTGACATAGTGCGTATTTTGACACAGCCATGAATACGCGTGCTCAACACACAGTTCCAGTTCGAATAAAAATAATACAGTCGATGGTTTCATATACATGTAGGCATCATACAATTTCATTTGCACAAGGTTCATGCCACGCATTGTAACCACCGTAAGCACCAAATCACAAATCGTTAATGGCGTTGGAGAAGGAGCTGATTTTACATGTTGTTCGATATCCTCGCGTTTCTGAATCAATGTCGTCCATGTCGAGTGTGGCAACAACAACACATTTCCTCGAGTATCGCCAAGAATAATTTCCACAGCGGACACAGATCCTACCGCGATTCTAATATCCAGATACTTGTATGCCGTGGATGTGAGGGCAAACCTCCTTCCCAGTATATAAGGCGTCGAACGTTGTTTATTGCTATCGTAACATATAGAAAAAGTATGTAAAGAATGAAAGGTAAGTAATAATGCTAAGGAAATGATGATAATAACACTTACTCGCGACTTATGCACACCGTTTCGCGAGAAATGTAGTAATCTCATGTTTGTAGAATCCATAACGTTTCACGACGACGGCGACGACGATACTATCAAAACGAGTGTGCAGCACATAAAAATATGTGTACCATGCGAAGCGGGTGGGGCATAGTGCGGCGGGGAGAGGAATTTTTATGTCATGTGTTCTTCTTCTGCGAAAAGCGCAACTTTTGCAAAGCGTTTCAGATTACCTTGAACACGTCCAAACGTGCAAATTCTATGACATCACATTCGCGGTACGAATCGACCGAAATCATGTGTATCATGCGAAGCGGGTGGGGCATAGTGCGGCGGGGAGAGGAATTTTTATGTCACGTATTCTTCTGCGAAAAGTGCAACTTTTGCAAAAGCGTTTTTAGATTACCTTGAACACGTCCAAACGTGCAAATTCTATGACATCACATTCGCGGTACGAATCGACCGAAATCATGTGTATCATGCGAAGCGGGTGGGGCATAGTGTGGGGGGGAGAGGAATTTTTATGTCACGTATTCTTCTGCGAAAAGTGCAACTTTGCAAAAGCGTTTTAGATTACCTTGAACACGTCCAAACGTGCAAATTCTATGACATCACATTCGCGGTACGAAACGACCGAAATCATGTGTAACATGCGAAGCGGGTGGTGCATAGTGTGGGGAGAGGAATTTTTGATGTCACGTGTTCTTCTGCGAAAAAGTGCAATGTTTGCAAATATCTTTTATATTACCATGAACACGTGCAAAAATGCAACCTCAGCAGAACGTATAACATTGACAAGCATTATGGGCGCGGGAAAAGAAATTAGATGCCTTTAAAATATGATATATTTATTAAAGCAACAAATGATTATAAAACATTACTTTTATGGATCCATGAATTGTGCGAGTTATTGAGTCCTAACCATTTTACGTACACACTGTTCCCCTTTTAACATAATACTTTTTCAACCAGATACATGTCGGAATTAGCAACTCGTTGCAACTCACGAAAAGTGTAAGTTATGTAAAAGCGTTTACAGATTACCTTGAACACGTCCAAACTTGCAACTTCCACAAAGCATATAACATTGCAATCGACGACGGGGATTTCTTTAATATATCGGGAGCATCACCGAGAGTATCATCGGGGACACAGATTTTTGTAATATATCGCAAGCATCACCGAGAGTATAATCGAGCACAGATTTTGTAATATATCGCAAGCATCATTGTGTACGACAACGCAAAAACGGTAGTATGAGTCATCAAGAGCAGGAGCTGTACGAGCAGGCCGCTCAATTAAGGTCGAAGGATGAATACAATTTATGGGAACATCGATTTGATGATTATCTCAGTTCGTTGGAGGAACGAAGTCGAATAAAGAGACCGCGACTCTCAATCGGTGAAAAACAATCACTGATTGCTCGTATCGCTAGATTGGAAAGTCTGAAAGATTCGACACGCATTCGATTTGTACATGTAGGGTGCTGGACACAGTGCAAGACTCAGATGGCGTGAAATTGATACGGCTTTCATTAACCGTATATTGACCGGTGTGGTGATAAATTCTAACCATATAGAGCCCCGCAATTTTCTCGAAGATGCTAGGGACATTGTACTCGATCATGTGTGGAACATTGTGTTGAAACATGACAGTGTAAAAAATAAATACTATATTTAACGGTGAATTTGTGGCTGGTAATAAATGTGCAAACAAAAGTGTTAACACAAAAATTGTGAACTGTTTCGCTTGTCTGACCTACGCGAATGGTATGATTTACGCGTCATCGAACCCATTCTAGCATCCTTAGACGAGTTTCAGGAACGCGATAGTGGAGTGGGCGCTGACGCGTATACTTAATTTAACTGTTAATGCAAATAAATTTATGCCGATGAAGGCAGGATGTACCATACAATTACCGCGTGAGATACAACTAAAGAAAGCTGTAATCAGCGTATGCTCAACGGACAACGCATGTTTCGCATGGTCAGTGGTGGCTGCTCTGCATCCAGCCAAAAATCACATATATCGGGCATCGACATATCCTCATTATACAACAGTGTTGAATATCCAGGATATTGAATTTCCAATGACTTTGAACCAAATTAAAAGTTTGAACATATTAACAACATCTCCATCAACGTCTATACCATTGAGAATAAGAAGGTGCTACCGATACGAGTCGCCGATAAGAAGATGGAGAGGCATGTCAATTTGCTGTATTTAGAAGGAGCAAACGGCGTGGGACATTTCGCATGGATCAAGAATTTATCTCGTCTCGTGAGCACGCAATTGAGTAAACATAATGGTCGAAAATACTTTTTGTGATAGGTATGTATAAAATAAAATTTTTAAATATTTTTTCTTAGATAAAAATTATGTCTCTTATCACGGATAAATCCCAAAATTATGTCTCATATTGCAGATGCTTGCACTACTTTAGTTCAAATGAGAAGCTGGAAGCTCACACCATGGATTGTGAGAAGATGAATGATTGTGCAATCATATTACCAAATGATGATGGTAGGAAGTGGCTCAGCTTCAGCAACTACAGCAGGAAAGAGCGTGTTCCGTTTATCGTGTATGCCGATCTGGAATGCATCCTGGAGAAAACGGATACTGATCGAGAAGCGCCAAGATACACATATCAGCATCATCGTGTATTTAGTGTGGGATACTATGTGCGGTGCTCGTACGACGACTCGTTATCTACGTTTCAATATCGTCGCGATCCTGACTGTGTGTCATGGTTTGTGAGACAACTCGCAGATTTGTCGCATCGTGTAAAGTCCATTTTATCGACCAATGTACCCATGGAAAATTTATCAACTGAACAATTGCAAAATTTTAATACTGCAGCACACTGTCACATATGTGAAAGACCGTTTGCACAAGATGACAAACGGGTACGCGATCATTGTCATTTGACCGGTCGGTACAGAGGCCCCGCACATTCAAATCACAATCTAAATTATAAAGACGCATTTGTCATCCCCGTGGTTTTTCACAATTTATCCGGTTATGATTCACATTTTATTATCAAGGAGATAGCCACGGCATTTGAGGGCGACGTCACTGTATTGCCGATAACAAAAGAGAAGTACATTTCATTTACAAAATACATTGAATGCACGGATGAAGAATGGAACTCGCGCAAGCGCATAAAATTGCAATTCATCGATTCGTTTAAATTTTTAAATACAAGTCTCGAGAAATTGGCATCTTTTCTTAGTAAAGATAAACTTCAAATTACACGGTCTGAGTTTCAAAAATTATCTACGGAAGATTTTGATTTATTGACACGGAAAGGGGTGTTCCGTACGAGTACATTGACTGTGTCGAAAAAGTTGGAGCAATCATGTTTGCCATCGCGCAATTCATTTTACAGTTCCTTGACTGGCGATACAGTATCCGAAAATGACTACGAACACGCCGTCAACGTGTGGACGCGGTTCTCCATTCAAACGCTCGGCGAGTATAGCGATTTGTATCTAAAGACTGATGTTTTGCTGTTGGCAGATATTTTTGAAAATTTTCGCAATAGTTGCATCACAAGTTACGGACTCGATCCTGCGCACTATTATACTCTGCCAGGTTTTACGTGGGATGCCATGCTGGAAGCATACACGTATCAATTTCGAACTTCTTACCGATATCGACATGGTCCTATTCATCGAACGTGGTATACGCGGTGGTTTAAGTCAATGTTCCAACAGACGCGCACGAGCCAACAACAAGTACATGCAGTCGTACGATGCATCGCAACCGTCGTCATATTTAATGTATTTCGATGTAAATAATTTGTAACGGCTGGGCAATGTGTCAACCATTGCCATACGCCAATTTTCAGTGGGTCAACAACAAAGATATAGATGTAATGGCCATAGCGTTAGACTCAACGATGGGGTATATTTTGGAAGTCGATCTGGAGTATCCACAACATCTGCATGATGCACACGCAGATTTACCGTTCTGCCCAACGCGCGATAAACCGCCTGGCAAGCGCCAGGAAAAGCTCCTCGCAACTCTATACGATAAGAATCGTTACGTAATACATTACCGCAATCTGCAGCAATGTATTCGTCACGGCCTTCGCGTAACTGAAGTTCACCGCGTATTACAGTTTTCACAATCGCCATGGCTTCGTGATTACATCGAACTAAATACAAAGTTTAGAACTCTTGCCACAAATGATTTTGAGAAAAATTTATACAAGTTAATGAACAATGCAGTGTTTGGTAAAACTATGGAGAATGTGCGCAATCATGTAGATGTAAAATTAGTAACAAAATGGGAAGGGGAGATATGGTGCGGCGGCATTGATTTCTAAAACAAATTTTCACAGTCGCAGCATATTTTCGTAAAACTTAGTTGCAATCGAGCTGCGCAAACTTTCAGTAAAATTGAACAAACCAATCTATGTGGGTATGTGTATACTAGATATATCTAAGGTTTGTTTTTATGAATTCAATCACGACTACATGTTACTTCCACACATAGCGATAAATGTAAAATGATGTATACCGATACAGACAGTTTAATTTATCACATCGAGTGTGACAATATTTATGAACTTATGATACGAGACATTGCTCGATTTGACACGAGCGATTATCCATCAGATAATCGATATGGTATTCCGCTTGTCAATAAGAAGATACCAGGTTTAATGAAAGACGAAAATAATGGTGCGATTATGACCGAATTTGTTGGACTGAGAGCAAAGATGTATGCCATGCAAGTCGATGGCAAGAACGATACGAAGAAGGTGAAAGGTGTCAAGAGTAATGTTGTAGCACGAACTATAACATACGATGATTATGTGCAATGTTTGATGGGCGAGGTTGAAAAGATTTGCCACCAATCGTGTATAAGATCCACGTTGCATGAAGTGTACACGATATCAGAAACAAAAATTGCTCTGAGTCCACACGACGACAAACGATATATTGTACCATATTCAACTGAGACCTTGCCATGGGGCATTATAAAATACCGTCCTTAGGCACACCAGTATACATATGTTTTGTAACTCAAACACAGACCTCGGTAACATTATCTCGCGAAGAACGCAAAATTTGCAGAATGCTGTGGGGAAGCTTGGAGCATGCAATTCTACTAACGTTAGCAGATACAAGCGAGTGTCACCGCTGTTCCTAAGAAGACCAAGTCCTCCCCACCTGAATAATTTACTATATAAACCGTTGTACAGCCAACCCGCGTCATTTTCAAAAGTGTGTCTGTGAAAAACGTAAAAAGTAATACAAGTGAGAAGTGAAAATGGTTGCAGATAGATGGGACCTCGGTATGTAAGCAGATAGAATTTATTTTTTATCAAAAAATAGTCCAACCTAATATTCTAATATGATCATTCTCATCCCCACAGCTGGAATCGCCACCTATGATGATCGACACATCATCAATACATATGCGGAGGCGATGCTGCCTATAGATGTATACCACCTCATCAGGCAACGCACCTGTTTGCGAGGAGGCATGTGTTGGAAAGACACCGATGAGGAGTTCGAATTTGCGAGGGGTGTTTTCATACACTTCAGCCACGGGAAGCTGCGGAATACATAAGAGAGCCCGTGCATCTGCTAGTGGCGGGCTATGCACGGGCCCATGCCCTAGCCACCTGTAGGCTATGCCACAGCCGCATGTATTCGAGGGGTAATTTCGAGAATTGTGTAACATGCGTTACAGCAGTACTACATACCCCGCCCATGGCAATACCAGCGTGTCCAATCATTATATGTGATTATTAATATATTTTTTTTCCATTATAAACATATATGCAATAAAAAAACAATTTATATACATGGTACTATGATCAATGTCACCCCCACCGCATTTCCCCCATCCCTCATCACACATCTCATTTCATTAACTTATATAGTATGTTAAAATACATGGTTCAAAATGGCATGATACAAAAGTGGTACCCCTACATTGTTAACTGATATGGAGTAGTTGAATAATCGGTTTAAAGAAGAAGGAGAAGTGATACATGCAATGGAAGAATGGAGATGGTCAATGATACATGCATGGAAGAATGGAGATGGTCAGCAAAAGATTTCGAAGAACAAAGACATCCTATTTTGCAAGCTATGCATCTTTTCCGAGATATACGTTTACATGCATGAGCCTGGAGATGCAGCGAGATCAGTTCTCAGTCGACATTTGAAGATGGTGAATACACGTGTTGCGCCTGAATTTGGTGAATTGCCCTGGCGAGGTGATGAGGAGGTATGTACATACCAATGTTTATGGAATTTATTTACATGTGAATATTATATCAGTACCAATGTTTATGGAATTTATTACATGCGAATATTATATCAGTTTTGTGGGTTCTAGAACGATACGTCTCCACCACCCTCCCCATCGCCGCCGGAGACGCCGCCGCAACATAAGCCATCTCCGAGAGAGACCGCATCACCGCCGGAGAACATAGCTGAGCGAGTGGCGAGAATTAGCACATTTCTTTCGCCCAATTTTCGATGGCCGCGAATGGCGAGGCCGATCATAACCGGCGGTGACGACGATAGGCCGCTAAGGCTACCTCACAACATCCCGCGGCTTGCGTCTCCGCCACCTTCGCCGCCGCCGCCGGAGGAATAATTTTTTTTATTTTTTTTGTATCTTTTATTTTTTTTATTTTTTTATTTTATTTACTTTATAACCAATAAAATATATATATCCAATTCAAACATATATTATTTCTCCAATTTTATTTATTTACCCGTCTTCCACATTCTCTCCTCATATAAATCTAAGGCTGGACCGTGTACGATGGAGGGAAAGAAATTAGATCTCTTTAATGATGTAAATTGTTTTAAAAATACATTTATTTCTGATTTTAAACCACCAATTATATAATTTGAATACATTTTGTAATGCGCAAATCTTTCTTTGTGGAAAAAACAATCCTTTTCATGGATGCTACATCGAAATGTATTATCGGTATCAAGTTCTTCTAAACGCCCGATATCTTCATATACAACATCCATGGTCTCGATTGGCACATGTTCCTCCACCAAATCTACCAACCAGTCTCGTTTTTGGGATCCTTTCACATATACGAGAGTACTTGGATCGTCACCCACAACTGCCGCTGTAATCAATTGTTTTGCTTCGCGGTGTGGAACGAAACCATCCTCATTCCATGACAATCCATGAACGTTCTTCGTCACCCAAGCAGCTTGGGATTTGTCGGCTACAGACAACGCACTCCAAGTAAATGGTCTTTGGAATATATAGTGTGCGATAATGCTTCCTTTTCTCAGCACTGCAACTTCCTTTACGACAAACTTGTCGTTGTGGAAGAATCCTTGTATGTCAACAAACGTTGGTACCATCGCAATAATATCTTTCAAACTATACCACAATATGATGTATCCAGCTCTTAAATACTACAGATACTGCTGACGCTGCAATTTATGTGATTCTATGCATAACGTTGGACAGTGGACAGTATTCGACGACACGATCATGCAAAATAAGACAATACGCAGTAGTATTTGCTGGTACGTTTTCTTTACAATCAAATTCTATTCGCACATCTACGGTTGCGCTCTTGATTGATTCGTTCTGTCGCGAGCAATCGATTACTACAAATGGTCCATACAACGAAAAGTTGTCTCTGTTGCAAAGCGTTTCGTAACAGTCGTATCCGTAATAAGCTTTACGAAAACGTGCATACATATCAAAAAGAATAGCATATCTGTTTTTATCAAAATCAAGATTCATGTCATCGTATGGATAAAAGTCAGAGTTTAGATAAAGTTTCACGTTGGTCAAGTTACATTGCATCAGAAGTTGCTCGCATCTTGAGACATGATTTTCTGTAGACCAGTATGCAGTGCAAATAATACTAATCGCGTTTTCTCCAGCTGAGTTGCAGGTTTAACGGCCCACGAATGTTTAGTTGTACTTTGCAATAATGGGTACTCGTACAGGTCCCACGAACGAAAACTCATGCTTAGGTATTGCCCGTTTTCCAAAATCCGCAACATCGATAGTTTATTCGTATCGTTCAGTATAATGTGAGGCATTCGCCACTGTATCTTTAGTAATTCGATCTCTGGCTCCAGCGTGGAATTTGCAACGACGCTGTTGTTATCGCTGCGAGCGCGTATAAGAATGAGTTCATGACGAGCATTGATTACTATACGCTTTGTAATCTTCGCAAAAACCCAACAGCATGTTTAGCGGTACGCAAAAGTTAAAGTAACCTGTCGGTATGTTTGACTGTGTGACCCATCCTGCATTCCGTAAAATTAGCGATTTATCAAATGTCGATGACACGAAGGTTTTGATGGTACTTGTTATTCCAACGTTTCTGTTACGATCGATCTCCACACCATTGAGTTCATATCGAATTTCATCAAACATAAACGCAACACAATTATTTCCGAGATATGCTTCCAACTCATTGTTTGGCTTCTTTACTGTGAATCTTCCTTCAACGTATAGAAAGCTCTCGCTTGGCAACGTGCATAAATCCTGCTGTTGTATAGGTATTCGTATCTCATCACTGTGTCCAAACGTTGTGTTGGCGTATGGGTTATACGTATGAGTCTCCATCTTGACGACGCTGTCGTCAAAGATCGGTTTGTCTCCAATGTTTAAGATATTAGCCATTTCGTACAACAAAACCCAACGATTTCAGAAATACAATATTCGATGCGGTGAGTTTCGTGGGTGATCCAATTGCCTTCTCGCCTGATGGTTTTAGACAGTTAATATTCGATACAGTGAGGTGTGCCGACGATTGAATTGTCTTCTCTTTGTTTTCACGTGTTGTCTGTTTCACCTGTTCCGCTTCATTCAGCACAAGCATCTCCTACTACAGCCGTTGTCTCCGTACATGCAGTCGAACGGTGATCTGTTCCCCTCGAAAATCGAGCAATTGGCCGTCTTGGTCCGCAACGCGAATCGTTAAATCCGAAATGCTTCGCGCAGTGATTGGGAGGTAAATGATCTGTGCTGGTCTTTCCGATATCTTATATCCGGGTGGAACGGTAGGCGAAAACTCATGTATCGTGTGCACGCACTTGTTATTGCTGTAAGCACCAGCTGTCACGTTGCATTCAATGCGAATAATATTTACATTCATTATATTGATTGGTGCATCCGATTCGTGCCATTTCCGCGGTTGTAGCACCCGATTCGTCGAAAATCCCAGCAACGAGCCGATAGTATTGGGTTTGGTAAAATTTATGCTGTAATCACACTTGATTTCGCTCTTCATCGTATTGTTGTTGGCTCTAAGCATCATGGGGGTTCCCTTCATTACTCCTGTGAAAGCGATCGTTGCAAATACATGCGAATGTCGTCCAGCTCATAAGATCCCTCGGGAATAATGATTTCCTTATCATCGTTATCATAGTAAAATTTATTATTCGACAAATTTATATTCGGTATAGTGTAATAAGTCTCAAAGTCCATAAGACCGAGCTCATAATCATCATTGCCCAAATCGATGGCTGGAAAATAGCTTACTGTGAGAATGCTACTTTGACCGGTGAGCGTTAGCGTCAGCGACATGTTCAAACGGATACTGGAGTTAAGTTTAGCAATGACTGCCCTTAAATTGATTGTCAACCGACTGTAGAAACTGTAAACATAGCTGTCCACAATTGCTTTGATTGTAGCGCTGATAAGACATGTGATTATACTCGATTACGCTATTCTTCAAATATTGTATCAGTTCCCTCGGTGGCTGAAGATTGCCAAAACTATCAAAATATATGGAACATGTTCCCTGTTTTGCATACGCCACCCAATGAGTACCTGGTCCTTCAACAGTATCCAAATTTACGATTCCGCTCTCGTTCCTGCGTACCCCATCTGTTGGTAAAGTATTGCGCATAAAAATACCTCTGAAATATGGAATACGCATGCGCTTTGCGAGTTGCTGTAGTTGTATGTTGGTGGTTACGCCTTCAGGCATTTTAATTTTGACGTTTTTTCTCTTTGAGACTCCCCGCCCACGTTTGTACGGCGCGAGATAAAGTCCATGACCTTCCATGGTAAGATTGTGACGTTTCATTTCTTCCAGCTGACGCTGCATTGCCTTCTTATCGTTCACAGCCTTCGCGACTCCTGCCGCCCCTCCGACCAATGAGCCGAGAACCCCCAATAATGGTAAAATCGGTAGGATACCGCCACGTTTTGCCATTGGAAGTATTCGTTTCTTCGAACCACTCTTCTTTTTCTTTTCAAACCCATACCGAATTTTGTCTTAGCCTTCATAGTCGCCCAAACGGTTGTAGCGGCAGCCTTTTCCCGAGACTGGAATCTCTCGCGGTAATGCGTTCTCGCGCTTTCGCTGCTAGGATGTTGTCGGCCGCGTGTCGTTTTCCGAGATCGTTATTTTGTGAATACGCTATATCATGCTCGCGGCACGCGACATCCAGCGGATTTATACCTTGATCGCCTCGCGCCAAGCGTTTCTCTAAATGTGTCCCAGGACCACAATACTGATAACCTGGAATATGTAATTCAATCGGAAGTGTGTTTATAACACGATTTAATAGACCTTTTCCAATTTTTGTTAACATTCGCCACAGTTGTTTATCAATGGTGGTGAACTGCCAATGTGCATTCTGCTGACTCGACAGGCTACATTTGAACACTGATCGTTCCAGCTCTATGCATCGCTATAAATAGATCAGCTCTCTCGATTGGATCTTCATTCATATAGCACCTCGATAAAATATGCAGTTCATACGCCAATCACCTATGATCAAAGTGACTAATGTAGACAAAAAGACACAGTCTGAGAAAGAGGTGCGCAAACATGGAAATATGCTACCCACCTCTATACGCGGTATAATCTGCGGTCCATCGAATTGTGGTAAAACGAACGTGTTGATTAATTTGTTAGAAAGTCCGTACGGCGTTCGGTTCGAAAACATATACATGTACTCGAAATCGTTACAACAACCGAAATATCAATATTTAGAAAATATATTCTCATCGATAGACGAAATTGGTTATTTTACATTTTCGAATAACAGCGACGTCGTTCCGCCGAGCGAGGCACTTCCGAATTCCATTTTTATCTTTGATGATGTGGCATGCGATAAGCAAAACACGGTAAGAGAATACTTTGCAATGGGTAGGCACTCGGACGTTGACTGTTTCTATCTTTGTCAAACATATGCGAAAATACCGAAGCATCTGATACGCGACAACGCGAACCTGCTGATCATGTTCAAACAAGATGGTACTAATCTGAAACATGTGTACAACGATCATGTAAACACCGACATGTCATTTGAGAATTTCTGCACATTGTGTACCACCTGTTGGCAAGAAAAATATGGATTTGTAGTGATTGATAAAGACAGTGCATTATGGAATGGTCGCTATAGAAAAGGATTTAATGATTTTGCAATATCGTAACATGTCCAGTTACTTCCTATACGTTGACAAAGCAGTGTTCCAACATGAGCAGCAGCAATATTGAAGATCGTGAAAGGATAGCGAAACAGATTGCAAAAACGAGCGATGTGATTCGTAGAAAGTATCGTGAATTGAAAACCGGTAAAATGGAGGAAGAGATTGCACTGGAAAAACACTTTAAGCCTGTTACTGAGCCGCTGAAGGCAATTGCCAACAACACGTTAAAAATTTATCATGTTTAAAATAAAATAGATATCGGAAGCGAGCCATTGTTCACGTCAAATATCAAGGAATCGGATAAAAACACAATCACATTTATGGCTAAATCTTCCAAAACCATCACAAATAAAAAAACCTAGATTAAGCATTTTCCTCGACGTGAATCCGATGACCTCTACACCGGTCTCTACATCGATTAGGACAGCACCAACAATAAAAGCTCAGTAAGATTAAGCAGTTTACTCCGATATGAATCTGATGACCTCTATACCGATTAAGCCAGTACCAGCAACAAGAAGCTTAGCAAACGAAGATGCTTTGATAGTCCAAAAAGCTTAGCAAACGAAGATGCTTTGAAAGTCCAAAGCAGTTTCTCGACATCTGTTCGAAGTCGGCTGCAAACGTCGGAAGGTGAAGAAACGTTGCGGAATCATCTAGGTCCACTGAGTCAAAAATACATCGCGCCTGTATTACGCGGTGATGTGAAGGATGGTATGGATCATGTGTATGGTGTTTATCTCGACAGTGATGGGCCGATGCTTGGTAATAAACGTGTTGACGTGGACAATGCCGATAACATAATTATCGATGGCATACGATATTCTGGTACGCCCGGCCTTTATGAATTGATATTTAAGAAAATTCCAGATGACAACATTTATACTGAGGCTGATGAACATAAATATAGGGACATACTGCTGACCACGAGTGCGCATAAGTACAAACATGATTCATATGGTAAAACATTAGGTAATAAAGGATACAAGTATAACTATGTAATCAAGCCATTATTGAAAGATAAAAAAGTTGGAAAGGGCATACCAAGCTCCATGAGATTAACTAGCAACAGGATTGATTATGTTCACTGGAACGATCCCAACGAACTCGTAGATCGGCTTCGACTGCTCGAGGCTTCGCGTCAAGCCGGTCACAATGCACATAACAATGAGATGTTATCGATTATCGAGGAGCTTCGTGAGGCAGAACTCATTATAAATTAACCTGCACTTTTGACGATGCTGTCAATCGATATCAAAATGCCAATCAACAAGTTTGGGTCATCGTTTGGAACAGTGGAATCATAACTATCGCTGGAATGGAGTAGTCAGAAATTATGTACGTGACAATGCTCTTTGTATTGCTGGTGCCAATTACGATGCAAAGTCGCGCAAGATTCGACGGGTAGCACCACCTGTAGAAGATGGCGATGCTATCAACAAGCTGTACTTGCAAGAAAACATGACAATTATAAAAATCGACAAGATGAATTCGACAAGAAGATGATCATATTTCAAGATTATGTTCAGAGCTTGAAAGACCAGCTGAATCAATTGGAGAGGGGTATTATCGAATTCCGAAATCAAATACATCAATAGCCGGACGTTGGGGCGTTGGGACGTTGGGGGCGTTGGGGCGTTGGGACGTTGGGGGGGCGTTGGGACGTTGGGGACGTTGGGACGTTGGGGACGTTGGGACGTTGGGGCGTTGGGACGTTGGGACGTTGGGGGGACGTTGGGGGACGTTGGGGCGTTGGGACGTTGGGACGTTGGGGGGACGTTGGGGGACGTTGGGGCGTTGGGACGTTGGGGGGACGTTGGGACGTTGGGGACGTTGGGGCGTTTGAAGGTCGATTTGATGTTTAATAAGACGTGTATGCCAAGTCTTGGCATCAGTGGCGAGTCATACATGGCTGAGAAAAAAGAAACCCCCAGTATTGAGAAACGGCGTCTTGTGGAAGAATTGCATGCTCCGGCGAGAAGACATTTTCCCCGAAGACGCGTCATAGTACATGGATACGATGATCTATGGCAAGCGGACGTGGTCGAGATGCGCCCTTACACGCGGTATAACAGAGGCTTCCATTACATACTCACTGTTATCGATGTGCTGAGTAAGCATGCGTGGGCTATACCCCTCAAAACCAAGAATGGAACTGAGGTTTCTACTGCGATTGGGAAAGATAATCCGAGACGGTGGAAGGTATCCGAAAAATTTGCAGACCGACAAAGGAAAGGAATTTTACAACGCAAATGTGCAAAAACTTTTGTCAAAATACAGCATAAATCATTATTCAACGTATTCAGTGATGAAAGCATCAGTCGTTGAGCGATTTAATCGTACGCTCAAAAACAACATGTGGAAAATGTTTACCCTTAATGGAAATTACAAATGGATCGATTCGATTCAACATCTCGTATCAAAGTACAACGCGCGAAAGCATCGAACTATTGGTATGCGACCAATTGACGTTACACCAACAAACGCCGCTAAGCTCTTAACAACGGTGTATAGTCATATAAAAATTGCCGCTCCCGCACGATTCAAAGTGGGAGATGCGGTACGCGTGAAGCAAATTTAAGACAATTTTGAAAAAGGTTACACACCGAATTGGAGCACTGAAATATTTACAATCGCTGAGGTACAGAAAACTAATCCTGCAACGTATCTGTTGAAAGATGCTTATGAAAAACCAATTGCCGGAGGATTCTACGAACACGAGTTGCAACGAGTTGCTAATTCCGACGTGTATCTGGTTGAAAAAGTATTACGTAACAAGGGGAACAGTGTGTACGTAAAATGGTTAGGGACTCAATAACTCGCACAATTCATGGATCCATAAAAGTAATGTTTTATAATCATTTGTTGCTTTAATAAATATATCATATTTTAAAGGCATCTAATTTCTTTTCCCGCGCCCATAATGCTTGTCAATGTTATACGTTCTGCTGAGGTTGCATTTTTGCACGTGTTCATGGTAATATAAAAGATATTTGCAAACATTGCACTTTTCGCAGAAGAACACGTGACATCAAAAATTTCCTCTCCCCCCCACACTATGCCCCACCCGCTTCGCATGATACACATGATTTCGGTCGATTCGTACCGCGAATGTGATGTCATAGAATTTGCACGTTTGGACATGTTCAAGGTAATCTAAAAACGCTTTTGCGAAAGTTGCACTTTTCGCAGAAGAATACGTAACATAAAAATTCCTCTCCCCGCCGCACTATGCCCCACCCGCTTCGCATGATACACATGATTTCGGTCGATTCGTACCGCGAATGTGATGTCATAGAATTTGCACGTTTGGACATGTTCAAGGTAATCTAAAAACGTTTTTGCAAAGTTGCGCTTTTCGCAGAATAATACGTGAAATAAAAATTCCTCTCCCCACCGCACTATGCCCCACCCCCTTCGCATGGTACACATAATTTTTATGTGCTGCACACTCGTTTTGATAGTATCGTCGTCGCCGTCGTCGTGAAACGTTATGGATTCTACAAACATGAATTACTACATTTCTCGCGAAACGGTGTGCATAAGTCGCGAGTAAGTGTTATTATCATCATTTCCTTAGCATTATTACTTACCTTTCATTCTTTACATACTTTTTCTATATGTTACGATAGCAATAAACAACGTTCGACGCCTTATATACTGGGAGGAGGTTTGCCCTCACATCCACGGCATACAAGTATCTGGATATTAGAATCGCGGTAGGATCTGTGTCCGCTGTGGAAATTATTCTTGGCGATACTCGAGGAAATGTGTTGTTGTTGCCACACTCGACATGGACGACATTGATTCAGAAACGCGAGGATATCGAACAACATGTAAATCAGCTCCTTCTCCAACGCCATTAACGATTTGTGATTTGGTGCTTACGGTGGTTACAATGCGTGGCATGAACCTTGTGCAAATGAAATTGTATGATGCCTACATGTATATGAAACCATCGACTGTATTATTTTTATTCGAACTGGAACTGTGTGTTGAGCACGCGTATTCATGGCTGTGTCAAAATACGCACTATGTCAGCGAGAAATATAAACAATTTGTAACTATATTAAAACGGAACAGTATTGCGCATAAACATGAGGCCGTCAAAATCCTTCGTGAATATTATGATAAAAATTCTCCTGCGGATTGCGAGCTGTTGACATTTGCAGTGAATAATATGTTATACGATGCCATTAATAATTAAATAAAAATATATCTAATTTTGTAATTACATAATTTATACTCTCACTGAATTGTAATAAAAGATTAAATATATAAATTTTATAAAAAGAAGCAAAAATTTCTTCCCCTTTTACCGACATCTAACAATTACCTCTTTCTGATAATTACCAAATAATTTATACTCTCACTGAATTGTAATAAAAGCTTAAATATATCACTTTTATAAAAAAATAGTAAAGACATCTAATTTCTTTCCCCCCTTTTACCGACATCTGACAATTATCTCTTTCTGATAATTACCAACCATTGATATCAATTACCGACCTAATTACCAACCGTTGATACTAATTACCGACCTAATTACCAACCGTTGATACTAATTACCGACCTAATTACCGACCGTTGATACTAATTACCGACCTAATTACCGACCGTTGATACTAATTACCAACCTAATTACCGACCGTTGATACTAATTACCGACCTAATTACCGACCGTTGATACTAATTACCGACCTAATTACCGACCCCCCACCACAGCACTCCCCCCACGGTCGGCCCCCCCACTCCCCCCTGGCCCCCGATTCCCCCCTCCCCCGCACCCCGGCCCCCCACCCCACTCCCCCCTGGCCCTCGATTCCCCCCTCCCCCGCACCCCCCTCTGGGACCATGGCTCAGAACTCCCCTTATACACCTACTATTGTCGAAAACCATGTCGCACCAGCCAGGGCATCCAATGTGTCCTCAATCCTGGGAAGCGGATAGGAGTCTTTCCTTGATACGTCGTTAAGACGACGATAGTCCACACAGAATCGGGTACTTCCATCCTTCTTCTTCACAAGTACAATTTGCGAAGACCACGGACTTCTCGATTTCTCAATGACTCCCTGCCTTTCCATTTTTGCCAGTAGTTCTTCGACTTCTCCACGGCGATGCAGGGGCAGACGACGTGGTGGTTGTTTGATCGGGCGATTATCCCCGGTGTCAATTCTGTGCTGGACGACATCACAACTTCCCACTTGATCGGGATCCCTGGCGAAAACGTCTTGAAACTCACTCAACAATCCCCGGAATGCAGTCTTCTGCCGTTCCGGAAAGATCAAGCGAGCAACGTCCGTACAGATCTTGAAGAAATCCCGGAGTAGAAGCTTCACTCTTCGCTTCCGCAAGCGGCAGAACTCGGTCTTCAAGATGATTCCTCTTCAAATCCATATCTTGATGTCCTCTGATCCGTAGTTTTGGCAAAATGAAATCCAATTGGCAGGAATGTTTACGGAGGAAGTTCGTTCCCAATATGCACTCCTCAACCATGTCGATTAAAAGGAAATCCTCCTCAGTTTCAAGGCTCCCAATAGATATAGGAAAACGTCGCTTTCCGAGAATTGGTAACTTCTCACCGGAAATTGAGCAAATGTTAACGTTTTCCTGTACCCCCGCCGCGCAAGTTTTGTCATTCTTATGAAACTTCATCAAGTTCACGCATGAGCCCGTGTCGATGACGAAATGGCACCTCCTTCCCTCGACGATTCCCTCGACGCTAACAGAATCTTCAGACAAATTTGCCTTCCTCACTACGGGGGTACAAGAAAACGAAGCCGGAGTCTCCCCCTCTACGCCGACTTCTTCAGGTTTCCCTTCTTCACACTCCTCTTGGGGCAGTCTCGCTGCATATGTCCTGACTCCTTGCAGCACCAACACTCCACAGACCTCCTGCTACCTCCCTCCTTCTCCACTGGTCTTCCTTCTCCGAATCTTCTTTACTTGACTCCCCTCCGAAAAAGGAAAAGGGTTGAGATACAGTTCGGGTCTATTGTACGGCGTCGACACCGCCTCGACGGCTTCGATCTCTAGAGCTCTCACAACTGCGGCTCGTAATGAGACGAAACCGCCGAGTCGCAACGTCCGCTTCATCTCCTCATTGGCTAGCGCGGCCATGAACTGAGAGGCCGCGAGCTTGTCCCTAACTTCGACTGGGCAATCCCCAAACGCGGCCTGCGCTAACCTCTCAATTTCCGCCGCCAAATCGGAGATGGACTCCCCTCTCCGTTGTTTATAATTTTGAAACATGACATAGTTTAAATTAGCCAAATTTCTCATTCCAAAACGGAATTCCAAGGCCGAAATCAACGCGTCATAACTAAACCGTTTCTCAACGGGGAGAGTCGTTAAAATGCTTCGAGCCGGCCCTCCAACGATGAGACCAAGGCCAAAGCCTTCCTTGGTCCATCCCAACGATTTGCCTCAGCGACCGTTTCAAATTGAATTTTATACTCCTCCCAACAAGATTTCCCATCATACATGGAGGGCTTCAGAGTGTAGCCCAAATCGGAAACACTCCGATTCCCCCTCTCCACACTCTGAGGGGCTGGTTGCGAAACCGAAAGGCCCGCGAGCCCGATAGAAGATACAGGCTCGCGCTCCTTTCGCGGACCGGAGCTCCCGAAAGCCGATCGAGAATACGCGCGACATTCGAGGACAGGACCTGATACTGGCCCTCCACGGCTCCAATCCTCTCCTCGACCGCGGCATCTTTGGCCGAAGCGGCAGCCCTCTCCGTCATACGCCGCTCCTCAGCTCGCTCGCGTTCCTCCTCGAACATCCGCTGCTGCTCCTGGAACTGAGCGGCGATATTCCGCTGCAACCCCTCCAGAAGCGACTCCAGCGACGACAGAGGCTCCGCCCCGGCAGCAGAACGAGTCTCCATCCCACTTCTGACACCACTGTTGCGCCGGGACGAGGTGTTTCGCGCACAACTCATATTAACACGGAACAGATTAACGTAGAACTGAGAACGTGAACCAACTAACAAGAACAAGCTTTATTCGAACAGTGCACAATTCTAATACGTCAGCTCTCTATGAGATCTCACGTAGTTCTGATCTTTCGAATCGTTGCCGGTTCCTCTGGCAACCGGAAGGAACGGGCTCTCGCTTCCGTTCGTTCGGAGGAGCAGGTTTCACATCGTAGCGGAACAGTCTTCACGTTGCCGCAACGATGCATCTTCAGTCCGTCGCAACAATATGTTTGGGAATCTTTGCGTACGTCTGACAGAGATAGAAACAGGCAACGTTAGAGTGGCGCCCCATTGCAAAGTGTTCTCGTATCGTATCTTGCTTGTCGCATGCCACGTCATCAAAGATAAAAATGAAATTCGAAAGCGATTCGCTCGGTGGGATGACGTCACTGTTATTTGAAAACGTAAAGTAGCCAATTTCATCTATCGGGGCCAATAAATTCTCCAAATACTGATATTTCGGCTGTTGCAACGACTTGGAATACACGTACACGTTCTCGAAGCAAACGCCGTGAGGACTATCCAACAAGCTCACTATCACGTTGGTCTTTCCACAATTTGATGGACCACAAATGATGCAACGTATAGTGTTTGGTAGCATGCTGCCATGTTTGCGTCTTTGTTTCGTAGACATCATTTGCGATTTATTGTCGAAATTTGGCACGCGTATCGTCACTGGTTGTCGTACGAATCGCATGCTTTCCTCTCTACGAACCGCGAAATTGATTTTGATACGTCGAAGCGACGACGCGCCCTATTTATAGACCCGCGTCGAAGCAAAACAGCTCAGTATTCGAAATGCATCTCGTTCTGTCGGATAATTGCGACATTCGAGACATAACCTCTGAGAAGCTGAAATGTATACCAAAAATTATTCTACTCGAAGAATTTGACAGACACATTGACCAGTTGTGGGACAGACCCCCCGAGCATATAAAAGCCGATTTTGAGGTTCGGCAGTATCGTCGGTGTCTGGAACATTATAATCGCCCTTGGCAGCGAACGCATATCGACGGTCCAGCACCACTGACTAAAAACTGCAGTGAATGACGCCGACGAGAGTAAAGAAAGGCGGTGGTTTGTTAAATCGAGCGATAAACGCGCTACCTATCGAATTACATATCCCAGGATACCAGTTTTGTGGTCCGGGAACTCATCTGGCAAAACGATTGGCTAGAGGTGATCAAGGCATCAATCCGTTGGACGCAGCGTGTCGCGAACACGATATTGCATATTCGCGTAGCATCGACCTCGACGAAAGGCACGCAGCAGATAACGTACTCGCTGACAAAGCGCGAAAACGCATCGTTGCGCGAGACTCGACTCTGGGTGAAAGAGGAGCTGCTACAGCTGTTTGGGCAGCTATGAAGGCCAAGACGAAAATCGGAATGTGGATGAAGACAAAACCCCGCAAAAGGAGTGTAAGAAAAGCATCGCAAAAGCGGATTCTTCCAGTGGCCAAACGGGGTGGTATATTACCACTTCTCCCGCTGCTAGGTGTTCTCGGATCACTAGCTGGCGGAGCGGCGGGGATCGCCAAGGCGGTAAACGATAATACGGCAGCGCAACGTCAGCTGCAGGAAATGCAGCGTCATAATCGCTCCATGGAAGGTCGTGGGCTTTATCTGACACCATACAAGCGCGGACAGGGAATCTCGAAACGGAAAAAAAAAAAAATGTCGAAAAGACAATAAAAGCCTGTGGGTGTAACTACCAACATGCAATTGAATGAGTTGGCAAAACGCATGCGTATTCCATTCTTTAGAGGTGTTTTTATGCGCAACGCGCTACCCGCCGGAGGAGTACGTCGAAACGAGAGTGGTATCGTGAATTTGGACAATGTCGAGGGACCGGGGACTCATTGGGTGGCGTATACGAAGAGAGGGCATCGAGCTGTATACTTCGATAGCTTTGGCAATCTTCGACCGCCTAAGGAATTGACACAGTATTTGGATAATGATGATGATGTGAAAATTGAATACAATCGAACGTCATATCAGGAGTATGATCAGAGCAATTGCGGACAACTATGTCTACGCTTTCTACAAACGATTGGCACCAAATTTAAGGATTGTCTCCCCACCACTCTGCTTCAGTACTAGTCGAGCAGTATCTCGGAATATGTCGTTAACATTGACTCTAATTGGCAAGAGTAGCACCCTCGCTGTAAGCTACTTTCCACCTATAGATTTGAGCGACGATGATTAAGAGCTGGTCTAACAACCTTTGAAACGTATCATACAATACCCAACATCGACTCGAGCAACGATAAATTCTACTTCACCACAAACTATGACATCGACAACAACTGTGTCGACACTGGCCACGAGTACATTACGATTCCCCACGGCTCCTACAAACTAGACGCCATTGCTAAGTATTTGAAGCAGCGATTACTCGAGCGATATCCTCAAAATCTCGGTAGTACCGATGATGTATATCCTATAGTGTTGTGCCCCAACAACAACACCATGAAAAGCGAGCTGTTCTGCTCATTTGCCATAGATTTTACGAAACCCAATAACATTGGATCGCTATTGGGATTCTCGGCGAATCGGGTATTAGAACCAGGACTGTGGCACGAATCGGACGATCCGATTAATATCATGAGCGTAAACATTATTCGCATTGAATGTAGTGCGATCGCTGGCGCGTACAACAATGGGAAGCGAGTACATACGATACATGAATTTTCTCCGAGAGTTCCGCCAGGATATAAGATATCGGAAACGCCCGCACAGATCATTTATCTTCCAATCACCGCACGGATCATTACGGATCTAACGATACGCGTTGTGGATCAAAACGGACGATTGCTAGATTTTCGCGGTGAAGGGATTACCATCAGACTGCACGTGTGACGACGATAATACCTGTGGTGCGAACGAATGAGATACTTGTGTTGAACGACACCAGAAACACGTTTCTTCCAAACGAAATTGTCGACAACAGTAACAGCTCTGATTACGTTAAAACGAAGAGGCTCAGTGCTGCAGACATTGCATTTTTGAAATCCTTGGGATTCAGTGTGCGCATTTAAGTTGAAAATGGTTGACATTCTAAGCATTGGAGGGAAGCCGACATTTGATGATCGCATTGTTAAGCTCGAGACTCACACATACAACCCATCCGTTAACACGACGTTTGGACACAGTGATGAGATAAGAATACCTATACAACAGCAAGATTTATACACATTGCCGTGTGAAAGTTTCCTCTACGTGGAGGGGAAATTGACGATACATAAGCCAAATGATGCTTCAACGGTGATGTTTGGAAATAATTGCATGGCGTTCATATTTGATGAGATTCGATATGAGCAGAATGGTGTGGAGATGGATCGCAACAGAATCGTTGGAATAACTAACACGATTAAAAATTATGTATCACTGACATCCGATGAAGACAAAAATATGGAGAATGCCGGATGGGGCTTGAAACGACACGATGAGCTGGTAGTGAAAATCATTTCAATTTTTGCATCCCGCTCAAATATTTGCTGGGATTTTGCGAGGACTACAAACGCATGGTTATGAATGCGCGTCACGAATTGATTTTAATACGATCGCGCAACGATAACAATTCTCTAATTATGTCTCCAACGTTGGAACCAGAAGTTGAATTACTTAAGGTGAAATGGCGGATGCCTCATGTGACACTAAACGATGTTAATAAGCTATCGTTGCTACATGCTTTGGAAAGTGGGCAAAACCTGAGCATTAGTTTTCGCTCGTGGGATCTGTACGAGTATCCTCACTTACAGATCACGACCAAGCATTCGTGGGCCGTCAAGGCAGCCGCACAGCTGGAGAAGGCGCGATATGTTCTCTTTGTTCTACAGACAGCTCGAAAGAATGTGATGACCGAAGATGCTACTCGGTTTGACCACTGCAAATTGACCAATGTAAAACTTTTTCTCAACTCGGAATTTTATCCGTACGATGACATGAACTTGGACTTTGACAAGAATTTGTACGCCATCTTGTTTAACATGTATACGCATTTCCGTAAATCGTATTACGGACATAGTTGCAACGAGGCATTATTCACCGTTGCACAATTTTTACTATTTGGCCCGCTCGTGGTGATTGACTGCTCGCGACAAAATGAGTCGATCAAGAATAGCACCGTGGACGTGCGCATCGAATTTGATTGTAAAGAGAACGTGCCGGCGAATAATACGACCTTACTGTCTCATTTTGCATGATCGGGTGGTTGAATACAATCCGTTGACAAACATGGTGCGCAAAATCAATTAAATTCCAACGCTACTGACCTGCCCTCTCATGTGTCAAATTCGTACAAATTTTCATCATGAAAATCGAGATGCTTTACGAGAAAGAACACATACTCCTGCCGGGCTTGGAAAAGAGCGGATCTCTACATTGTTCCGATAATGAGCGTACCAACATTTGTTGACATGCAAGGGTTCATCGTTGATGGAAGATTTGTTGTGAAGGAAGTGGCTGTTCTACGAAAAGGAACAATTCTCTCGCATTATATATTTGGGAGTTCGATGCCGCAATACCTTCTTACGAAATCTGACAAATCATTCATCCGATGGTTGACAGGAAAACATCACGGACTGCGGTGGGAAGATGGAGACGTTCCGTACAGTATGGCTAAACAGCTAATTACGAAAGCTGTTGTCGATGAAGAAGATGACGCACCGCAGATCGCATATGTTAAAGGGCTGCAGAAACGAGACTGGCTTGCGGATTTCCTCGATGAAAATACGAGAGCGAGCGTGATCATTGAGACACTGGATATGGGATTACGAGGATATCATATCTTTAAAAAAGCTAAATGCACTTCATACCTTACGATGTGACAGACACGCAAAGCATTGTGCCTTGCAAAGTGTATTTAAAATATTCAACTGGTGTTCTAAACGCCAGAGAGAAATGCATAAATAAAAATATAATCAATTTTTAATGCACAAATGTTTTTTTTTCTTCATCCCTACCATCCAATTTCCTGCACGTGATGTACACTAGATTAAGATGATAGTTATAATTATTATGTAAAAGTGGTGTCATATACGTTCAAATGGGTACCATACACGTTCAAAGTGGTACGATTGATGTTCAAAAGTGGTACATTAGATGTTCAAATGTGGTAAATTGGATGTTCAAAATGGTATGAGACACGTTCAAAAGTGGTACCCCTACATGTTCACCTGATATGGACTAGTCGAATAATCGGTTTAAAGAAGAAGGAGAAGTGATTCGGCTTAGCCAATGATACATGCAAGGAAGAATGGAGATGGTCAACAAAGATTTCGAAGAACATGAAGAACAAAGACATCCTATTTTGCAAGCTATGCATCTTTCGAGATATACGTTTACATGCATGAGAACGCAGATGCAGCGAGATCAGTTCTCAGTCGACATTCAACAGCAATATGGTAAATTCGAGAATTATTCCTGCATTCGAAGGATTGCCCCGGCGAGACAATGAGGAGGTATGTACATACCAATGTTTGTGGCATTTATTACATGTGAGTATTATATCAGTTATTGTGGGTTCTAGAACGATCCGTCTCCGCCGAAGTCGCCGTCGCCTCCAAGCACCCCCACGCCACCAGGCGCACCATCACCGCCATCCTCGCCATCGCCACCGCTCCAGCGTTTCGAGCGATTACAGAGATTGAGCATGCACTTTTCGTTCTTCCGATGGCCTCGAATGCAGAATTTCGTCGACATCGATGGGCCCCTACGGCCGCCCTGGCAACTGCCGCGGCTCGCGTCGCCACTGCCGCCGCCGCCGCCGTCGCCGCCGTTGCCGGAACAATAATTTTTTCAATTTTTACTTTTTTTTATTTAATTATTAGTATTTTTATCTATTTTTTTATTATTTTTGTATATACAATAAAATATATCATATTTTAAAGGCATCTAATTTCTTTTCCCGCGCCCATAATGCTCGTCAATGTTATACGTTCTGCTGAGGCTACATTTTTGCACGTGTACATGGTAATATAAATGGTATTTGCAAACATTGCACTTTTCGCAGAAGAACACGTGACATAAAAATTTCTCTCCCCGCACCTCGCTTCCCTTGATGCATCGTTACACTTTTTATGTGCTGCACACTCGTTTTGATAGTATCGTCGTCGCCGTCGTCGTGAAACGTTATCTATTGGATTCTACAAACATGAATTACTACATTTCTCGCGAAACGGCGTGCATAAGTCGCGAGTAAGTGTTATTATCATCATTCTCTTAGCGTTATTACTTACCTTTCATTCTTTATATACGTTTTCTATATGTTACGATAGCAATAAACAACGTTCGACGCCTTATATACTGGGGAGGAGGTTTGCCCTCACATCCACGGCATACAAGTACCTGGATATTAGAATCGCGGTAGGACCTGTGTCCGCTGTGGAAATTATTCTTGGCGATACTCGAGGAAATGTGTTGTTGTTGCCACACACGACATGGGCGACATTGATCCATATACGCGAGGATATCGAACAACATGTAAAATCAGCTCCTTCTCCAACGTCATTAACGATTTGTGATTTGGTGCTTACGGTTGTTACAATGCGTGGCATGAACCTTGTGCAAATGAAATTGTATGATGCCTGCATGTATATGAAACCATCGACTGTAATATTTTTATTCGAACTGGAACTGTGTGTCGAGCACGCGTATTCGTGGCTGTGTCAAAATACGCACTATGTCAGCGAGAAATATAAACAATTTGTAACGATATTAAAACGGAACAGTATTGCGCATAAACATGAGGCCGTCAAAATCCTTCATGAATACTATGATAAAAATTCTCCTGCGGATTGCGAGCTGTTGACATTTGCAGTGGATAATATGTTATACGATGCTATTAATAATTACTAATTTTTTATATAGAATATATTATCATTTAAAACATATATTATTTCTCCATTTTTATCCGTCTTCCACCATCTCTCTCCTCGCCACCTAATTCTAAGAGGCAACGTTTCAAAAGTCTTATATTTCATTCGGGCGTTCTTCATGCAGCTAAATGATGTCATTCGGTGCGTCTGCTCGAGGGGGTTCAAATTACATGCAATCGCGCGATACGCTCCGACGTTAAGATTGAAATAAACATTTTGAAAAACGATTTGCTTCAGAATAAATACAATTGCAAATATTGCATATCAATGTCATTTTCTCCGATCGAAGCGGCATTGATTCGCAACATATCGATTCGCGCCGGGGTGGACCAAGGTTGTCCCACCCCTCGAAAAAAAAAATTTCCGGTGGTGAATCGGAGTCTGAAAAAAATTTCGGGGATCATTCCCTCCGTCTGAAAAAATTTCCGACGGTGGTACAGGTCTGGAGAGGTCTCCGCGGCGGCTCGGTCTGGACTAATCCCCTCCACGATTGCGCTATCCCCCCACTCCGCAGCTTGTGCGCGTGCAACTAATTTTCCTCTCCCCGCAGGCCCCCGCGCCGTTCAGAAGTGGGTCAGGTCTGGAGTGGTCTTCGCTCCGGCTCGGTCCGGGCCGATCCCCTCCACGATTGCGCCATCCCCCACTCCTCGGCTTGTTCGCGCGCAACCTATTTTCCATTTCCAGCAGGCCCCGCGCCCCACTTCCCCGCGCGCCGCAAATCTTCCGCGACCCGCGCCCCCCTCATTGCCCCATGGGTTAGAACCCGCCATATTATACTACTTAACTAACTAACTGCAAGCAATCTATCTAACTGCAAACTAACTAACTAACTGACAAACTAACTAACTAACTGACAATCATGCTAATTTACGGCAAACTTAATAACTAACATACAAACTAACTAATATAATGCAAACTAACTAACTAACTGACAAACTAACTATCTAACTGACAAACTAACTAAACAACTGCAAACTGTCTAACTAACTGCAAACTAGCTAACTGTCTGCAAACAATCTAACTAACTGCAAACTAACTAACTAACTGCAAAATAACTATAAAACTAACAAACTAACTATCTAACTGATAAACTAACTAACTAACTAACTGACAAACTAAATAACTAACTGCAAGCAAACTAAATTACTTACAAAACTAACTAATATAATGCAAACTAACTAACAAACTGACAAACTAACTATCTAACTGACAAACTAACTAACTAACTGACAAACTAACAAAAAACTGCAAACTATCTAACTAACTGCAAACTAGCTAAATATCTGCAAACAATCTAACTAACTGCAAACTAACTAACTAACTGACAAACTAACTAACTAACTGCAAACTAACTAACTAACGGACAAACTAAATAACAAACTGCTAACAACCTAACTAACTAACTGACAAACTAACTAAAAAACTACAAACTGTCTAACTATCTACAAACTAGCTAACGATCTGCAAACAATCTAGCTAACTGCAAACTAGGTAACTAACTGATAAACTAACCAACTAACTGCAAACCAACTAACTAACTAACTAACTGACAAACTAACAAAAACTGCAAACTATCTAACTAACTGCAAACTAGCTAAATATCTATAAACTATCTAACTAACTTCAAAATAACTAACTAACTGCAATCAATCTAACTAAATGCAAACTATCTACATAACTGCAAAATATATAACCAACTTCAAAATATTTAACTAACTGCAAACAATCTAACTACCTGAAATCTACCTAACTCAACTAGAAATAACTAACTAACTGACAACTAACTAACTAACCGGCAAACAATCTACCTTACTGCAATCTAACTAACTATCTGACAATGTAACTAACTAACAGCCAAACTAACTAACTAACTGCAAGCTAAATAACTAACTGTAAACAATCTAATTTAGTGCAAACTAACTAAATAACTGCAAAACATCTAACTAACTGCAAACTAGCTAACTAACTGCAAACAAACTAACTAACTGCAAACTAACGAACTAATTGTCAAACTAATTAACTAACTGCAAAAAACTAACTATCTGACGAACTAACTAACTAACAGACAAATTAACTAATTTAATGCAAACTAACTTATTAACTGACAAAGTAACTAACTAACTGCAATCTAACTATGTAACTGACAAACTAACTGACTAACTGCAAACTAACTAACTGACAAACTAACTAACTAACTGTAAACTAGCTAACTATCTGCAAACAATCTAAGTAACTGCAAACTAAATAACTAACTGCAAACACTCTAACTAAGTGCAAACTAACTAACTAACAGAAAAACTAACTAATAAACTGCAAACAATCTAACTAACTGCAAACCAACTAACTAGCTGCAAAAAATTAACTAACTGCATACTAACCAACTAACTGACAAGCTAACTAATTTACTGCAAAATAACTGACTAACTGCAAACTGAATAACTAACTGCAAACTAGCTAACTACCTGCAAACAATCTCACTAACTGCAAACTAACTAACTAACTGCAAACACTCTAAGTAACTGCAAACTTACTAACAAACAGACAAATTAACTAATAAACTGCAACCTATCTAACTAACTGCAAACTAGCTAACTATCTGCAAACAATCAAACTAACTGTAAACTAACTAACTACCTGCAAACAATCTGAGTAACTGAAAACTAACTAACTAACTGCAAAACAATCTAATTGACTGCAAAGTAACTAACTAACTGCAAAACAATTTTACTAACTGCAAAACTAACTAATTAACTGACAAACTAACTAACTATCACACAAGCTAACTAACTAACTGCAAACTAGCTAACTAATTTACAATCAAGAGTAACTAAAGTGCAAACAATCTAAATAACTGCAAAATATCTAACTAACTGCAAACTAACTAACTAACTAACTAACTGACAAAGTAACTAATTTACTGCAAACTATCTAACTAAGTGACAAACGAACTTACTAACTGCAAACTATTTAAAAAACTAAGTAATTTACACCAAACGAACTAACTAACTGACATATTAACTAACTTACTGCAAACTATCTAACTAACTGACAAACTAACTAACTAACTGCAAACTAACTAACTCTCTGACAAACTGACTAACTAACTGCAAACTAACTAACAAACTAACTAACCGACAAACTAACTAACTAACAGCAAACTAACTAACTAATTTACAATTTAACTAACTAACTGCAAACTGTCTAAATAACTGCAAAATATCTGACTAACTGCAAACTAAGTAACTAACTGACAAACTAACTAACTAACTGACAAACTAACTAACTAACTAACCGACAAACTAACTCACTAACTGCAAACTAACTAACTAATTTACAATTTAACTAACTAACTGCAAACTGTCTAAATAACTGCAAAATATCTAACTAACTGCAAACTAACTAACTAACTGACAAACTAACTATCTAACTGAGAAACAAAGTAAACAACTGCAAACTATCTAACTAAATGCACAGTAGCTAACTATCTGCTAACAATCTCACTAACTGCAAACTAATTAACAAAGTGCAAACAATCTAACTAACTGCAATCTAACGAACTAACTGTCAAACTAACTAACCAACTGACAAACTAACTATCTAACTGATAAACTAACTAACTAACGGACAAACTAACCAACTGACTGCAAACTAACTAACTAACTGACAAACGAACTAACTAACTGACAAACTGACTAACTAACTGCAAACTAACTTATTAACTGACAAACTAAATAACTAATTCCAATCTAACTACCGAACCGGCAAACAATCAAACTAACTGCAAACTAACTATCTGTTTAAAGATTGCACAATGCCGAGCGATTAGCCTCGGCCGCAATTACCGTTAATTCGGTTAACGTACAATAACCAAGAGATTATCTCTAATTGGATTTGTATAGCGAACGGTGATTGAAAAACGCGTTTATTATGAGTTTTTCTGGCATCGGTAACGGCTCATTACCTTTCGATTCGAGTGTGCTAACGGTGTTAGTGACGTCAGTACCGTGAGAGAGTAGTGCGCCAATAAGGTGACAAGGAGAGACGGCCGAAATTCAGACAGCGCCACGGAACGACCAGTAAGAGTACCGCGGCGACGTCTTCGGCTGTCAATCCGTATCATTCTTACGGCGACTTCCTGACCAGAGACGCATCGGCTCCCGATCATATTTCGATCCAGAAGTTAAATCGCGATCGAAGAGGGAAAATCCTCTTGCGAGAAAGCCTATAAAGACTGCTCGTTAAAAGGGTGTAGCGAGCCTTGCTCGAAAAGGTCGGAAATTCATTCCCACCTTGCTTGGAAAACACGATTCGCATCTCGATTCGTGCAAGTTCACCTACTTCTCGTTCGAGCAAATCTCGATCGAGTCTAATTAATTTAAATTTACTGCATATTTTGGAGGCTCGAGAATACACCAATAGGGTGTTCCGGACCCCTCCTGTGCGGAATTTAAAGGTCGATCTCCAACGTATACACGTTGAATCATACAGAAGTCGGCGATACCGCCCATACTTCTGTGCGATTGCCCTTCGGCTTAGGAGACACCAAAAGGGAGGCACCTACGTGGTGTACCTCCTGGTGGGCTCACTGTAGTCAAGTCCACGTCCATTTTGGACGTGTGATTTTCGGTCTTCGCCTCCTTACTTCTACAGATCCCGCCGGTGTAACGTTTAGAGGAGCACCAGTGCGGAGAAGTAACGGAGTCGTGGGTCAGGCCCCCCCGTAGTTCAAAATACTGCAACGTATCACGTCGAATAGTGTATTCGTGCAGTGAACAACGTGTTGTCGGGCTTCGCAGTGTAACTCTCGGCCAAATAAGTCATCTGTTGGAACGTGTTAAGAGAAGCCGCAGATTGACGGTCGTGCAGTGCACTGCAGTGCGACTCGACGCACAGACTCAGTGTGCATATTCACGGGAACAGTGCATTAGGAGCCTTACAACCTCCTCTTGCATCCCCGTCCACTGGGCAATCGACCACTGAATCGGCGAGGAAAAGAAGTTTGATTCTTTTTCCTAGCCAAAATACAATCCACTTACATTTCGTAATTTACGAAAGTTTACATTTCTCCGCTCCGATACGTTTCGAATCCCTGAACCAAGGAGCGCGAGCAAACGAGCGCGACGAAGATACGTATAACGTGTACGTGTGTCTAACACATAGTCGTGTTTTTCTGTTCTTAGGAATCCTGGCCTGCCTCAATCTTGGGAGTTCGGCGACCGAGCGAGCCAGACACGAGGCCACATTAAATAATTCTTTGGACAGTCTCGTTACTTTTATTTCTAATTATTCATTTGATTTTCTGTTTTTTTGTTATCTATTTATAATAAAAGGTCGGTCTTTAAGACCGACGAAAAGAAAATCATTTGTGTCCGATTCACTTCCCCTATAATACTCCCACGCCTCTATCCGGACTCACACGTTAAAAGTACATATTCATTACTTTTTAACATAAGGTCCTTCGAGCCGGATATTGAGGTAATCGGAGAAAGGGAAGTGTTGGACGTATAACACGTGAGTTTCTTAGGTGTACGGTTGTTTAGAAGCGTTTAACCTTCAACAACTATGTCCGTTACGAACGATCCTGACTGGTCTGACCTTGGGGCATACCTCGAGAACCTGACCAGAGGGATGGAACGGATAAATAGGGCATCCATCAACCTCAAAAAGATGGGTCGAGCCAAATATACCCAGAAAATTCTGGAAGAAAGGCTCGATTACGTTAAAACTCTGTGGCAACAGATGAACGATCAGTATATGGTCGTGTGTAGGCTTCTCCATCCTGGGAAACGACACGATTACGAGTTGTTCCAACGGGATTTCATGGGAAACCGAAAACGAGTTTCTGGAGTTCCAGGCCTATGTGCCGCGGAAATAACCCGACTCACCACAGGTCCAAGGACGGTGATGTCGGAAATCCAACAAACAATACCGATCGAACTCCCGAAGATGAGGTTGGAGAAATTCACAGGGATCCTTCGAAATGGGAACATTTCGAGGACCTATTTACCGCCGGAGTAATAAACAACCCCACGTTAACGGATGTGCAAAGGTTACAATACCTAAACACCTGTATAACCGGGAGAGCCGCAGCCGCTATCGCATCTCTTGCGATAACGGATTCAAATTTCTCAGTAGCGTGGTCGACCCTGAAAGCAGAATTCGGTCTCCCACGCTTGGTACTGATCAAGCTACTTGATCGGATTCTGAGATTGACAAAGATCCGAAAAGGGCGACCTGTCGAGTGTTCAGCAGGTTACCATAGGCTTTCGGCAAGCACTCGCTATCCTTGCTAAAAAGGAAAAGCGGAAGAGCAGCTTAGTTGGCTGCTCACGCATATTGTAGCGAGCCAATTTGATGCCGCGTTGCAAGGGGAATGGGAACGATCCTCAAAATGTCAACGGAATATCCGATGATAGAGGAGATATTCAGATTCCTCGATCAGGAGGCGCGGGCTATGTCCGTAATTGACGAACATAACCGCAAAATTGCCTCAAAACAGGAACAGAAGCCACGAGTACGGAGTCATAACACCGTCGTGGATTCCCCCCCTTCGCAGCGACAGGGCACGTTTTGCGGACAAACGCTTGCACTCTCGGAATGCGGCACCTTTTTGCGTTTCTCCGCTCTGGTACGTTCCCAGAGCATAAAGGACCGTCAGGGCTGGATAACGTGTCTGGCCCTGGGTCACGACGTAAGAAGCTGCCGGAGCCAACAAGGTTGTTCGAGATGCAGTGGCAGGCATTACATCCTGTTGCATTTCGAACAACGCGAAAAAGAGGCGGAAAGCCAAAACCCGAAATCGAAATATTCGAACGGCAAGCGCGAGGAACGGCGAGATAACGCCCCTTCCACAGCGCCGTACGGCTAAGGCGAAAGCCGGCACCGATACCTCGAACGCGCAAGCAGCTACGTCACGGGCCACTACGTCACACTGTACGGCAAGTACAGACGTACCGAGGCCGGTGCTATTAGCAACCGCGATCGTACGAGTGTACGGAGAAAACGGTGCGTCGCGTTCAACGCGCGCGCTGTTAGATCAAGTGTCCGAAACATCCTTCATCTCGGCGAAATTGAGGAATGACCTCAACCTCCCGAGGAAGAAAACCTCAGCCACGGTATCGGGCTTGGGGGGTGGTCGGACCCAAAAAATCAAGTACAGCGTAGGGCTGAATTTGGGAACGGCTTCCGGGGTAACTCCTGTGGTTTCGGCGAGAGCGTACGTCGTGACAAAAATCACGAGTTATGCCTCGCCATCTGTAAACGCGCTCGATAAACGACGCGTTGCGAAACCTGAAGCTCGCCGATCCCGAGCCCGCGTCTGGCCAAAACATTGAAGTTTTGATCGGCGCAGATTTATACGCTCAAGTTATTCGGTCGGGATTCCGTCGAATATCTCCCGAAGGGCCTATTGCACAAGAAACTGCATTTGGCTGGATATTATCCGGACCGATAGATGCAGCAGAGCAAGGCCCAGGGTCACGTGCGAACGTTGCATTGCAACATATTCGAATCGCTGGATCACGCGATTCGACGGTTCCTGGGAAATTGAAGAAATTCCCTCGACCTCGGTGCTTACAAAAGCAGAGGAAGAGTGCGAAGCTCATTTCCAAAAACTGTCGCACGGGACGCAACGGGAAGATTTATTGTCCGATTGCCGTTTAATCATCCGAAACCGGAAGGTGCATTGGGAGATTCACTCCGTATCGCCCTCTCCGCATTGACAAGGTTGAGAAGGAAATTGGACAAGGATCAGACCCTCGTACGAGAATATCAAGAATTTCTCACGGAGTATGAGTCGCTGGAACACATGACTCGTATCGAGCCCTCTGAAAAATCCAGACTCTACATTCCGCATCGAGCGGTCATCCGTACGGAGAGTGCAACTACCAAACTGCGAGTCGTGTTTAATGCGACGAGCCGTACGGTGGGTGGAAACTCCTCTAAACGACATCCTACACGTAGGGCCGAAATTGCAGAACGACATCACGTCCGTTTTGACGAGATGGAGGCTGTACGAATACGTGTTGGTGGCCGATATCGAGAAAATGTTCCGACAAATTCTCGTCGCCCCGCAGGATCGTCGATTTCAGTGCATCTTATGGCGCACGCCCGAAACCGAAGGACTTCAAACCTTCTAATTAAACACCGTTACGTACGGAACGGCGTGTGCACCATATTTATCGATGCGTACTCTTCTCGAGCTGAAAAAACGGGACGGTGACAGATTTCCTCTCGCCGCTCCGATACTCGAGAAAGACATATACGTTGATGACGTATTTATGGGGGCACCCGATACGACCCTATTGGAAAAAATTCGTATTCAAGTTTGCGAACTCCTACAGGGCGGCGGGGTTTAAATTGAGAAAGTGGGCTGGCAATTCACAGAAATTACTGCGGAAACATCCCACAAAGTTCTCACTCCCACGCTGTCGATCTCACCTTATTCGATGACACCGAACTCAAGGTGCTCGGATTGCGATGGATACCATCGGGTGATTACTTCTATTTCAACCTGCAACGGTTTCAACCGGCTGCAGGTCCGATTACAAAACGAACTTTGTTTTCCGAAATAGCCAAACTTTACGATCCGCTCGGCTGGTTATCACCAGTCGTAATTCGAGCGAAGATTTTGATGCAATCCCAATGGCTGGAAAAAATCCAGTGGGACGATCATGTCTCCGCGAATACGTTAAAACGTGGAACACGTTTTGCGAGGATTGGAGCAGTTTGGAAAAAGTAAAATTTCCCAGATGGATCCGTTACCGGAGCAGACACAGTTTCGGTGGAATTACACGGATTCTGCGATGCTTCGCTCGGAGCGTACTCGGCCGTTACGTATTTACGCGTAACGACCATGACCGAGGAAGTTTACACAACCTTGATCATGGCAAAAACGAGGGTGGCTCCTATAAAAACGCAGTCGATTCCGATTCTCGAATTGAATGGAGCTGTACTGCTTACCGAGCTTATAGTGCACGTGGAACGGTCACTTTCAATAAAAATTGACCGCATAATCTGTTGGTCAGATTCCACTATTACACTTGCTTGGTTGAAAAACATGCTTCGACTTGGAAGGTTGTGATAGCCAACCGAGTATCAAAAATCCAAACCTTGCTTCCGAAGGCTGAATGGAGACACGTTCCCACCCGCTTCAATCCCGCGGATTTGAATTCGCGCGGTGTCGAAGCAGCGGAACTCATTCAGTCGAAGCTATGGATTTCTGGACCAGCATGGTTGAGACAATCTGAAGAAAATTGGCCGAAAACGCCTGATTCCATCGATACGAGCGAGGGCAAGCGCATTCCGCACGCCCAACGTTGCAACTCCAGAAGAAAGAATGGGAATTCGTGTTTCGATTCTCAACCTGGAGTAAGCTACTTCGCGTAACTGCATATTGTCTCCGATTACGAAGACCGATGCAAGGTGAGCGAAGGTCGTTCGATGCAAACATTGTCGAAGCTTCAGAATTGCAGCTCGCCAAGGAAAGAATCGTCCGCTACATACAGCGAACGCACTTTGCGGGCGAGTACCAGTGCTTAAAAAAGCGCAGTGAAATTCCCGCGAAATCTCCATTAAAACGTCTGAACCCGTTCCTAGACGCCCACGACGTCTTAAGGGTAGGTGGACGATTGGAGAATGCGACGCTGGCATGGGAAGCGAAGCACCCCATAATTTTGCCAAAACATCATGTGTCCACCATGATAATCCGGCAGTGCCACGTAAATACGTTGCATGGGGGCTTGCAGCTGACGATATCCATGGTAAAACAGCAATTTTGGATCCTCGGTTTGCAGAACCACGGCTCGAAAGGTCATTCATCAATGCATGAAATGCGTGAGATGGAGGGCACAAACCTCCACGCAGATCATGCAGGATTTGACCTTGGAACAGAAGTCGTCAGCCCGGGCTTTTCTAAACTGCGGAGTTGATTATGCGGGACCGTACAAAGTCCGCGACTCCGCGGGCCGAGGAAAAACAGCTCATAAAGCGTACATAGCGGTTTTTGTCTGCTTCGCTACAAGAGGCTATACACATTGAACTCGTCCACGATTACGACGAGTGCATTTTGGCTGCATTAGAGCGATTCATTTGCCCGACGAGGAATCCCGTCCTGCATACGCAGTGACAACGGGACAAAATTTCGTCGGTGCAGATCTATAATTAAGAAAACATATCAATAGTGTGTTTAAAAAGCCAGAAATGCAAAACGAATGTGGCCAGAAGGGCATTCGCTGGAAATTTAATACACCCAATGCCCCCATTTTGGTGGGATGCAGGAAGCTGGTGTCAAATCAGTGAAGCATCATTTGAAGCGCATCATGGGAGAATTCACTCCCACGAGCGAAGAATTACAGACGTTACTCTGTAAAATCAGAAGCCAGTTTAAACTCGCGACCGATTGCCGCTCTGAGTGACAGCCCAGATGATTACGCGCCTCTCACACCGGCCCACTTCCTAATCGGAGGGCCTACGTTGGCACCCCAATGCAATCCGTGGAAAATGCAAATATTTCGCATCTTACAAGATGGAGAGCAATGCAAAAATTCCACGAGCAGCTCTGGAGACACTGGACGAGAGATTATCTCACGCATCTCCAGAACCGCTACAAATGGCAGACGGAAAAATACACGCCTAAAAGAACGATCTTGTTCTGGTACAGAATCCTCTCCTCCCCCAAATCAGTGGGAAATGGGAAGAATAGAGGAAGTATTTCCGGGAAAGGATGGGCATGTACGTGTAGTGAAAGTACGTACAGCCAAATCGACATATACTCTACCAATTACGCGATTGGGTAAATTGGCTGTGTCTGAGTTTTCGTTTGATTCTGCTTCGGCAACGTTCACCGAAGTAGAACAGGTTATCTAAAGAAAACGGTTCAAGTTCGATAGGACAAGGATTTTGGATGGTGTTAAGGGTTGATTCTCACGGGCCATTTGTCGCCTAGGCTAAAACGTAATGTTGGGGTTAATATCCACCAATCTCGTTATCGCTTAGGCACGGGGACAATTAGCCTCCGCTAACGCCCCTAAATCGAAATTTGAACGACTCTTCGCCGGAAAAGATCAGTTCGTGATTAAGCATGGAAGGCGAAGGTCCGATTTCGAGCCCCGCGACCCCGGAAACCGCGATCTCTTCGCCGGGTTTCGACGTCGCGTTTGAGCGCATCCTCCAGCTGGGAGGGCTGGCGGAAATGCCCCAGTGATAAAAACCGGAAGTCGAGGAGATGTAGCCAGTGCCCTCGACCAGCAAGGACCTAGAGGGCCCCCTGATTTTTCCGGTGGGCAACCGGGACATAACCGTGCCGGGACATATTCCCCGGACCAGCCGCCGCTGGAAGAGTTTCATCCTGGAGGATGCTACGTCCTCCGGTGGTATTAGGACGTGACTTTGATGTCCATCGACCTCCGGAAGGACAAGCCACCGACTCCGGCTAAACCTGCAGCGTCAACTGCAGCGGCTGCGCCAGAACCTGATGCGACTGCATCAGCCTGGCAGCCGACGAAGGAGAAGAAGCGGCAGCGGCAACGCCCAACCACCCGCAGCCGCGCCGGGGACCGGAACACCGGACTAAAAAACCGGAGAGCCGGAGGGAGAGGCGCAGGGGGAGGCCTGCCAACCCCAACCGGGCATCAGAGACAAAGATGATACCGTTGGAGGCCCTGCAGGCGGTTCTTAATTCCCTGCAGGTGATGCAGGGAAAACCACCAGCGGCCCCAACCCCCAACAACTGTAAGTAGATTGCATTTTTTTAAATTGCATGCGCCTACTCTCACTCGGGTCGCGGCCATTCGGTAAAATCGCTCCCTAGTTCATTGCACGGACCGTGCAAGGGGGGCGGTATGTTTAAAGATTGCACAATGCCGAGCGATTAGCCTCGGCCGCAATTACCGTTAATTCGGTTAACGTACAATAACCAAGAGATTATCTCTATTTGGATTTGTATAGCGAACGGTGATTGAAAAACGCGTTTATTATGAGTTTTTCTGGCATCGGTAACGGCTCATTACCTTTCGATTCGAGTGTGCTAACGGTGTTAGTGACGTCAGTACCGTGAGAGAGTAGTGCGCCAATAAGGTGACAAGGAGAGACGGCCGAAATTCAGACAGCGCCACGGAACGACCAGTAAGAGTACCGCGGCGACGTCTTCGGCTGTCAATCCGTATCATTCTTACGGCGACTTCTGACCGAGACGCATCGGCTCCCGATCATATTTCGATCAGAAGTTAAATCGCGATCGAAGAGGGAAAATCCTCTTGCGAGAAAGCCATAAAGACTGCTGTTCAAAAGGGTGTAGCGAGCCTTGCTCGAAAAGGTCGGAAATTCATTCCCACCTTGCTTGGAAAACACGATTCGCATCTCGATTCGTGCAAGTTCACCTACTTCTCGTTCGAGCAAATCTCGATCGAGTCTAATTAATTTAAATTTACTGCATATTTTGGAGGGCTCGAGAATACACCAATAGGGTGTTCGACCCCTCCTGTGCGGAATTTAAAGGTCGATTCAACGTATACATCGTTGAATCATACAGAAGTCAGCGATACCGCCCATACTTCTGTGCGATTGCCCTTCGGCTTAGGGAGACACCAAAGGGAGGCACCTACGTGGTGTACCTCCTGGTGGGCTCACTGTAGTCAAGTCCACGTCCATTTTGGACGTGTGATTTTTCAGTCTTCGCCTCCTTACTTCTACAGATCCCGCCGGTGTAACGTTTAGAGGAGCACCAGTGCGGAGAAGTAACGGAGTCGTGGGTCAGGCCCCGCGTAGTTCATAATAATGCAATGTATCAAGTCGAGTAGTGTATTCTTGCAGTGAACAACGTGTTGTCGGGCTTCGCAGTGTAACTCTCGGCCAAATAAGTCATCTGTTGGAACGTGTTAAGAGAAGCCGCAGATTGACGGTCGTGCAGTGCACTGCAGTGCGACTCGACGCACAGACTCAGTGTGCATATTCACGGGAACAGTGCATTAGGAGCGCTTACAACCTTCTCTTGCATCCCCGTCCACTGGGCAATCGACCACTGAATCGGCGAGGCAAAGAAGTTTGATTCTTTTCCTAGCCAAAATACAGTCCACTTACATTTCGTAATTTACGAAAGTTTACATTTCTCCGCTCCGATACGTTCGAATCCCGAACCAAGGAGCGCGAGCAAACGAGCGCGACGAAGATACGTATAACGTGTACGTGTGTCTAACACATAGTCGTGTTTTTCTGTTCTTAGGAATCTGGCCTGCCTCAATCTTGGGAGTTCGGCGACCGAGCGAGCCAGACACGAGGCCACATTAAATAATTCTTTGGACAGTCTCGTTACTTTTATTTCCTAATTATTCATTTGATTTTCTGTTTTTTGTTATCTATTTATAATAAAAGGTCGGTCTTTAAGACCGACGAAAAGAAAATCATTTGTGTCCGATTCACTTCCCCTATAATACTCCCACGCCTCTATCCGGACTCACACGTTAAAAGTACATATTCATTACTTTTTAACACTATCTGACTGGCAAATTAACTAACTAACTGACAAAGTAGCTAACCAGCTGCAAACTAACTAACTAACTGACAAACTAAATAACTAACTGCTAACAAACTAACTAACTCTAATACAAACTAACTAATATAATGCCAACTAACTAACTAACTGACGAACTAACTAACTAACTGCAAACAATCTAACTAACTGCGAACTAACTAACTAACTGACAAACTATCTATCTAACTGACAAATGAACTAACTAACTGCAAGCTAAATAACTAACTGACAAACTAACTAACTCACTGCAAACTGTCTAACTAACTGCGAACTAACTAACTAACTGACAAACTAACTTACTAACGGACAAACTAACTAACTAACTGCAAAAACTAACTATCTAACTGCAAACTAACTAACTAACAG
This sequence comes from Colletes collaris, assembly GCA_030068185.1. Lineage (NCBI taxonomy): Eukaryota > Metazoa > Arthropoda > Insecta > Hymenoptera > Colletidae > Colletes > Colletes collaris. Next base: position 166,703 of record JASGYR010000012.1, read on the forward strand.
CAAACAATCTAACTAACTGCGAACTATCTAACTAACTGACATACTAACTTACTAACAGACAAACTAACTAACTAACTGCAAACTAACTTATTAACTGACAAACTAAATAACTAATTCCAATTTAACTAACTAACCGGCAAACAATCTAACTAACTGCAAACTAACTATCTAACTGGCAAACTAACTAACTAACTGACAAAGTAACTAACCAGCCGCAAACTAACTAACTAACTGACACACTAAATAACTAACTGCTAACAAACTTACTAACTCTAATACAAACTAACTAATATAATGCCCAACTAACTAACTAACTGACGAACTAACTAACTAACTGCAAACAATCTAACTAACTGCGAACTAACTAACTAACTGACAAACTATCTATCTAACTGACAAATGAACTAACTAACTGCAAGCTAAATAACTAACTGACAAACTAACTAACTTACTGCAAACTGTCTAACTAAATGCGAACTAAGTAACTAACTGACAAACTAACTTACTAACTGACAAAGTAACTAATTAACTGCAAAAAACTAACTATCTAACTTCAAACTAACTAACTAACTGCAAACAATCTAACTACCTGCGAACTAAATAACTAACTGACAAACTAACTTACTAACTGACAAACTTACTAACTAACTGCAAACTAACTTATTAACTGACAAACTAAATAACTAATTACAATCTAACTAACGAACCGGCAAACAATCAAACTAACTGCAAGCTAACTATCTAACTGGCAAACTATCTAACTAACTGACAAATGAACTGACTAACTGCAAGCTAAATAACTAACTGACCAGCTAACTAACTTACTGCAAACTGTCTAACTAACTGCGAACTAAGTTACTAACTGACAAACTAACTGACTAACTGACAAACTAACTAATTAACTGCGAAAAACTAACTATATAACTGCAAACTAACTAACTAACTGCAAACAATCTAACTAACTGCGAACTAACTAACTAACTGACAAACTAACTTACTAACTGACAAACTGACTAACCAGCTGCAAACTAACAAACTAACTGACAAACTAAATAACTATCTGCTAACAAACTAACTAACTCTAATACAAACTAACTAATATAATGCCAACTAACTAACTAACTGACGAACTAACTAAATAACTGCAAACTGTCTAACTAACTGCAAACTAGCTAACTACCTGCAAACAATATATCTAACTGCAAACTTACTAACTGCAAACTAGCTAACTACCTGCAAACAATCTAACTAACTGCAAACTAAATAACTAACTGCTTACAAACTAACTAACTCTAATACAAACTAACTAATATAATGCCAACTAACTAACTAACTGACGAACTAACTAACTAACTGCAAACAGTCTAACTTGCGCACTAACTAACTAACTGACAAACTATCTATCTAACTGACAAAATAACTAACTAACTGCAAGCTAAATAACTAACTGACAAACTAACTGTTTCGAATGAAGCGCCATCACCAACGCGATATCCGCGGACTCTAGCGACCGATTCTTGAACGACCGGTTCAGACCACGCGGCCGTTGAAAATCCCTTGTTCTCTTCGAACAGTCCGTCAGTTAGGACGACCAAACCATACCGATCGCGACCAAAAGTTCAGATGTGTACAGTTTTGTGTATGTGTGCGTTGTAGTATATTAAACAACAAAATTCACAGTGCACAGTGTTCTTTATTAAGTTTTCCTAACGTCGACTTCCTCGATCGCCGTCCCTTTCGTCAAAGGGAATTCAGCGTAACAAAATTTACATTTATCCAAACCGAAACATTGGTCCTTCGAGCCGGATCGGTATCGAGGAAAAAAAGTCGGCCAACCGTCAACCTAAAAAACAAAAGGATACGATTCAGCGACAATGAGCTCGTTTGAAGAATTGCTGAGCAAGCAAAACCAAACCATGCGGTCGGTAGAAAGAGCGCTTACGAATTTTAAGAAGCTGGGTCAAGCCAAAATGACTGCAGCCACAACCCAAAACCGCATCGGATTGCTGAAAGAAACGTTTCATCACTGCCAAGATTAAGATGCGAAACTTATCTCTTATCCGGATTCAAAACTTAAATCAGCAATACCATATTTCGAGGAGGACCAATTCGCAAATTGCGAAGAGAATTACCAGGAAGCGCTCGATTTCATGGTCGAGGCACTCTCAAAGGTCGCACCTCCACCGGAAGGATTACAAACCATTGGATCACCTTCAAATTCAACGACTTCGAAGCCAACGGTTCACCTTCCAAGGATAAACCTGCCAACTTTTGAAGGAGATTATGAAGAGTGGGAGAGCTTCCGCGACCGTTTCACCTCCATGGTTATCAACAACGAGTCGCTGTCGAATGTCGATCGTCTGCATTTTTTGTACTCGTCTCTCAAAGGCGAAGCCAGCAGAACCGTGAGTCACCTACCTGTAACCGACAAAAATTTTAGCGTTGCGTGGAATACCATAACATCACGGTACGAAAACAAGCGGCGTCTTATATCGACACATTTAAACACGTTGTTTACGTTACCGTCGGTGTTGTCGAACGTCCTAACGAACTGCGATTATTACGCGACCAAATTACCGTATCAATTCAAATGCTACGTAACCTAGGCCGGCCGGTATACGCGTGGAGTGACGTCATCGTCTTTCTCGGAGTTCAAAATTAGATCGTTCGACTCGAAAAGCTTGGGAATTTAATTTAGGCGACACAACGCAGTTTCCACCTATGACGAGTTCGACGCGTTTTTAGAAAAGCGAATCTTAGCCCTAGAAGCCATGCCATCGATAAGCCGCGAAAAGCCAACCGAGCAAGACAAACCGAAATTCGTAAAATCCAAACCGATAACGTTACTCGCGACAATGACAAGCAAAATTATATGCGCCATTTGTCAAAGGGATCATTTGATTTATCAATGCCCAAGCTTTCTAGCAAAACCTCCGAGGGAGCGATATGCTTTTATTCGAAAGCAGAATCGTTGTGCGAACTGCTTTTCCTCCCAACATTCTACGGCCCAGTGCAAAAGTACCTATCGTTGTAAGGAATGTCAATCGAAGCACCATACCCTGTTGCACTGGAGCACCGCCGCCGGCGTATTCGAAACCGAACCAAGGACGATCGCCTCCGCTTCCGATCATGAAGTAAAAGTTAATGTCAATTTAGCCTCTAATCAGCCGATTAAAACAAGCGTCCTCCTTTCTACAGCTTGGGTCCGAGTGCATTCTCGTGAGGGACGCACCATAGTTGTGAGAGCGCTTTTAGACCAGGGCTCAGCAGCGACACTCGTCACCGAATCAATGGCCCAGTCGCTTCGCCTCGGAAAGGAGACTCAATTTACCAAAATAACCGGAATCGGAGAGACTCAGTCATTTTCGCGCTACGTCGCACCGATTCTCATCACCCCGGTAAAGACTTCCGAACCTGCATATTCGACACACGCAATCATAATTAAAACATTGACAAGGTATGTACCACCGCGTTTGAACACTCCAATTAAATGTCCTCACCTTTCAGGACTCAATCTCGCGGACGAGGATCGCATGAGCTCCGAACCAATCAACCTAATAATTGGCGCCGATCTGTATGGTCAATTGTTGTTACCCGGGAGTAAGGAAGAGCTCCGGGTGTGCACCCATCGCTCAGCAAACAACGCTCGGATGGATCTTATCCGGTCCTCTTCCTCGCGATCCTGACTCATCAATCCATCTCCACCATATCTCCCGTTTCTAGACCGACTTGATCAGAGCCTCCGGAGGTTTGGGAGCTCGAGGACCTTCCGTCCACCGTTCCGCTAACATCTGACGAACAACAATGTGAGAATCATTTTCGGAAAACACATACTCAGGACGACTCGGGTCGGTATGTCGTCAAACTACCATTTAAAACTGAGCCTCCAATTCCGTTGGGGAATCCCGAACCGGAGCGCTACGAAGCCTCAATCGTTAGAAAACCGTTTTAATCGAAACCACCAACTCCAAACCGACTATCAGGAGTTTCTCGCGGAATACAAAGCTCTTGGTCATATGACAAAAGTTAATTCGCTCTCTCCAACTTCAGGCCAAATCTATTACATTTCCGCATCATGCGGTTTTTCGCCAAACAAAGCAAGACCACCCGTCTTCGCGTCGTGTTCAACACCTCACGGCGAACCTCCAACGGCCAATCCTTGAACGACCATCTACATAGTGGTCCAAAGCTACAACAGGACCGAGCGTCCATTCTATTACGATGGCGTCAAGTCCAATTCGTTTATTCCGCAGACATCGCCAAAATGTATAGGCAAATTTTCGTGGACGCTCAGAACGTTAATTTCCAACGTATCCTATGGAGCGACGGTCCAACCCTTCCAGTCGAAGAATACCAACTCCGGACAGTCACTTACGGGACAACTCCGGCTCCCTACTTGGCGCTTCGAGTACTCCAGCAATTGGTAGACGACGAAGGACCCAAATTTCAAAAGCAATCCCTGTCCTGAACGAACGGGTCTACGTCGACGATTTTCTTTTTTGGGAGCGATAGTATCGGAGTCACTTCGTCAGATTCGAGACCAAACTATTGCCCTGCTCGCCCGTGGCGGAGTTCTCGCTTCGAAAGTGGGCGAGTAACGACCGCGCGCTTCTCTCCGACATCGATGCTACCGATCACGGTCTCGCGTTGAGCAAATCGCTCAAAATTGATGAAACCACGTCTGTATTAGGGTTAACGTGGAACCCCGCGCGCGATCAGTTCCAATTTCAGATTGAACCAGAGCAGTTCACGAACAACTGCGCAACCAAGCGCTCAATCCTCTCGTCCGTCGCAAGAATCTTCGATCCCATCGGATGGATCACTCCCTTCCTCATTTCAGGCAAAAATCCTAGTCAGCGACTGTGGTTGTTAAAAGTCGATTGGGTCGATCATGTGTCGTCTGACATCCATACCGAATTGCAATCCTTCTGTCATAAATTATCCCATTTGGGAGAGCTTTCCAATTCCGCGGAAAGTCACTGCAAGTGTCCCAATCAGCCAAAGTCTCCATGGCTTCTCCGACGCGTCTACATCCGCATACGCTGCTGCAGTTTTATGTTCGCCAGTGTCATGAGAGATGGCACCGTGAGTGTCACGCTTCTAATCGCTAAATCTCGCGTAGCACCAGTGAAGACGGTCAGTGTCCCACGCCTCGAGTTGTGCGCCGCACTCCTTCTTGCGCGCTTATTAAAATTCGTCCAAACCGCGTTGAAGAATCCCATGGATTGTCACTGTTGGACAGACTCCAACATAACCTTTTCATGGGTTAATCAATCACCCTCGCGCTGGAAAACGTTCATCGCCAATCGCGTCGCAAAATTCAGTCGCTCGTTCAAAACGTCCACTGGCATTACGTCCCGTCAGAAGACAATCCAGCGGACTGCGCGTCGCGTGGAATTCCCTTAACTAAATTGACTAGCCTTAGGTTATGGTGGTCCGGCCCTCGTTGGTTGAGCGAAAGTCCTGACTCTTGGCCGAAGTTGGCGCCGCGAGAAACGAACCAAGTCACGTTTGAGGAAACGACGCACTTTGAAATTCCAAGTTTAAACGTAACCGTGACCCCCTGGGAATTGGAGACTCGTTATTCGTCGTGGCCGAAATTGATAAGAATAACCGCGTATGTAAAACGTTTTGTCCGAAACCTTCAATCCAACTTAAAAGAACAATCTCAGCACCAAAGTCAAGTCACTCACCATCGCTTCCGTCGTCCTAAGCGCGGAGGAGGTCCACCAAGCCAAACTAGTGTGGCTTAGGAGGATGCAGAGCGATGCATTCCAAGTCGAGCTATCGTGTTTGCGGAACGGTAAAGGCTCCCAAAATCGAGTTCGCTCATTTCCCTGAATCCGTACCCTCGATTCGGACGGGGTCTTACGCGCGAGAGGACGGCTTGTCAACTCGGATCTTTCTGAAAAAGGCCAAAAACCCATCATCCTAAAGACACATCCACTCTTAACGCTACTCATTAACCATACTCACAAAAAATTGCTGCATGCGGGTCCACAACTCCTTCTCGCTCACCTCCGTAGGGAATATTGGATTCTCAGAGCGAGGACGACCATTCGAGCGGTGCTTCACAAATGCGTTGAGTGCGCACGTGAAAGGGCTCTCTTACCTCACGAGCTTATGGGGAGACTTGCCAGCGCCCCGCGTTACAAAAGTTGAACGTCCGTTTGTCCACACCGGTGTCGATTATGCAGGTCCAATCCTTGTCCGAACTGCTCCTGGTCGGGGGCACAAATCCACCAAGGCATACATTGCCGTCTTCGTCTGCCTAACAATTAAAGCAATTCGCATTTTAGTTTTGTAAGGTTAAGTCTAACTGCGTCGTGTTAATTTTATGCGTAAATTAAGTTCAAATCACTAGCTCGTAATTAGAATAAGAATGTGTAACGGTACTTACTTTCTCAGGTCCATTGTTATCCCAATCAGCCAGGTGGTACGATCACTTCACCAAACAAACAAACCACCCGCTCTTACGCCGTCGAGCATGAATGAATTGGTTCATTCAACGTCTGGGAGCAGGAGTGTGCTTCGAATGAAGCGCCATCACCAACGCGATATCCGCGGACTCTAGCGACCGATTCTTGAACGACCGGTTCAGACCACGCGGCCGTTGAAAATCCCTTGTTCTCTTCGAACAGTCCGTCAGTTAGGACGACCAAACCAAACCGATCGCGACCAAAAGTTCAGATGTGTACAGTTTTGTGTATGTGTGCGTTGTAGTATATTAAACAACAAAATTCACAGTGCACAGTGTTCTTTATTAAGTTTTCCTAACGTCGACTTCCTCGATCGCCGTCCCTTTCGTCAAAGGGAATTCAGCGTAACAAAATTTACATTTATCCAAACCGAAACACTAACTAACTTACTGCAAACTGTCTAACTAACTGCGAACTAAGTAACTAACTGACAAACTAACTTACTAACTGACAAACTAACTAATTAACTGCAAAAAACTAACTATCTAACTGCAAACTAACTAACTAACTGCAAACAATCTAACTAACTGCGAACTAAATAACTAACTGACAAACTAACTTACTAACTGACAAACTGACTAACTAACTGCAAACTAACTTATTAACTGACAAACTAAATAACTAATTACAATCTAACTAACGAACCGGCGAACAATCAAACTAACTGCAAACTAACTATCTAACTGGCAAACTATCTAACTAACTGACAAATGAACTAACTAACTGCAAGCTAAATAACTAACTGACAAGCTAACTAACTTACTGCAAACTGTCTAGCTAACTGCGAACTAAGTAACTAACTGACAAACTAACTTACTAACTGACAAACTAACTAATTAACTGCGAAAAACTAACTATCTAACTGCAAACTAACTAACTAACTGCAAACAATCTAACTAACTGCGAACTAACTAACTAACTGACAAACTAACTTACTAACTGACAAACTGACTAACTAACTGCAAACTAACTATCTAACTGGCAAACTAACTAACTAACTGACAAAGTAGCTAACCAGCTGCAAACTAACTAACTAACTGACAAACTAAATAACTAACTGCTAACAAACTAAATAACTCTAATACAAACTAACTAATATAATGCCAACTAACTAACTAACTGACGAACTAACTAACTAACTGCAAACAATCTAACTAACTGCGAACTAACTAACTAACTGACAAACTATCTATCTAACTGACAAATGAACTAACTAACTGCAAGCTAAATAACTAACTGACAAACTAACTAACTTACTGCAAACTGTCTAACTAACTGCGAACTAAGTAACTAACTGACAAACTAACTTACTAACTGACAAACTAACTAATTGACTGCAAAAAACTAACTATCTAACTGCAAACTAACTAACTAACTGCAAACAATCTAACTAACTGCGAACTAAATAACTAACTGACAAACTAACTTACTAACTGACAAACTGACTAACTAACTGCAAACTAGCTAACTACCTGCAAACAATATATCTAACTGCAAACTTACTAACTGCAAACTAGCTAACTACCTGCAAACAATCTAACTAACTGCGAACTAACTAACTAACTGACAAACTATCTATCTAACTGACAAATGAACTAACTAACTGCAAGCTAAATAACTAACTGACAAACTAACTAACTTACTGCAAACTGTCTAACTAACTGCAGAACTAGTAACTAACTGACGAACTAACTAACAAACTGACAAAGTAACTAATTAACTGCAAAAAACTAACTATCTAACTGCAAACTAACTAACTAACTGCAATCAATCTAACTAACTGCGAACTAAATAACTAACTGACAAACTAACTTACTAACTGACAAACTGACTAACTAACTGCAAACTAACTAACTAACTGCAAACTAACTAACTGTCTGACAAAGTAACTAACTAACTGCAAACATTCTAACTAACTGAAACTTGTAACGGGAACTCCGGGTGAGTTCCCGGGTTTGCCGGCTCAGCCGGTATGCCGGGTTCGCTCGCTCCTGCGCTAGGGGTATAAAGGTCCCTAATCTAATGGGGACGTGGTCCCATCGGTCGCTCGCGAGTACAGTGCTTCGCTGGGGGTAGTAGGAGTTCAGGACGCGGAATTGGTTGTCGCCGGCTAGTGGGGTCGGATGGCAGCGGACGCACCTCCACCGTTCCCTCGGCTAATGGGGTCGTGAATCCGGAGGGGCTCTGCGGGCGCACTAGTCCTACCGGTGACCGGATGTCCACGTTTCGTGGCCTTGATTGCTACGACGTCGGGACGGCGGGTTAAACGGTGCAGTGGGCGTCAAAGTCGGTTGCGGACGCACTCCGATTCTGACGCGCTCCGTTGGCGGAATTCGTATGGGTGTACAAAACGTGAGAATCGCTCCGTATCGGTTCGGTTGCTTTGCGCTCTTATCGGCGGAAGAGGCCAGCTAGCGGAATCGAGCGTTCTGCCTGTTATCGCTCCGCGATCGCGATTTATACCCGACGTGCGCCGTCGGGCGAGCGAGAGCGCGCGTCGAGTCGGAGGCCATCTGGTGGCCGGGCGAGGTACGCCAGGCGCGTGTGAAAGAGAGTGAGAGAGTAAGAGAGTGAGAGAGTGGGTAGCGACTTACGGTCGGCATATTTGCCGCTACACCACCCTCCCTCCTCCGGAGGCGCGGTCCCACTCGATTGTCTTTATTAAATATATATATATTATTATTATTTTTTTAACTTATTTCTAGGTCTTACATTTATCCTTACTACTACGGCGTGGTTATATATTTTAAGGGGGCTTATTTTTAATCAGGGGCCTAAGCCCAGGGCGTCGAGCCACGCCTCGTCGAGGCCCAGGTCCATCGGCTCTGCTGGCTGGTCGCGTGCCGGGAGGACGTCCGCGTGGTCGGCGGCCGGCGTACGATTGTTGGCCCTGGTGGGCCTCACGGGCCGCAGTTGGATGCGGATCTGGTCCGTGGTGAGGCGGTGAACGGTCAATTGTTGGCCGTCGGGCAGCGGCAGGACCGCCGGGTAACGCCGCGTCAGGAGGGGTAGCTCCACTAGGAAGACCCCTGGCGCGGGCTGCTGTACCCGGCGGAGCTGCTGCCGGGCACGGGTGACTGGGGGCCGTGGCGGTGGGCCGGGGTCCTCCGTCTGCGTGCCCTTGTCCACTCGCTGCGGTGGAGGCCGACTTCTTGCGGCGTCTGATGGGCGGCGGGTACCGGCTGGTGTCCTTGCGGTTGGCGCGGCGGCCGGCTGAGGCCGGTTCCGGACGCTGGCTGGCGGCCTGTCCCTGGCGACGGACGGTGGCGCGGGTCCTGTGGCTGGGCGGTGGGCCGCCGGTGTGGTGGTGACCCGTGGTGCCGGGGGTGGATTCCGTGCCGTCGCTCCCCGGCCTTGCACCGCGCAGACTTCCACTGCGGGTGGCGGTGGTGGTGGCCGAACCCGCGGTGGCGGCCCTCGGCGCACGGGTGGTGCGGCGGGCCAAGCCTCGACGGTCCGGATCCGGGGCCGCGATTCCGGTGGCCGGTGCGTTCGGTCCTGGCCGAGCGGTATAGGCGCGTCTCGTGGTTCCGTCTTCCGGCTCATGATTGACGGTCTGAGCTCTTTCGTCGGTCGGCCGGCCATTTGTACCATTGTCCTCGGTGGTGGGGCAGGTCTTGAGGTCTTGTACGTGCGCGCGCAACGTCTTCCCTCGCGGTCCTCGCAGCAGTACCACCGTCGGGCCGAGGGAGCGCAGCACCTGGTAGGGTCCGGCGTATTTCGGCGCGAGCTTCGCGTTGAAGCCCTTTTCGGCGGAGGAAAACGGGTGCGTGCGACACATCACGGCGTCTCCCACGGCCGGGACACAGTCCCCAGTCGCGCCGTTGCGGGTTGTAGCAGTACCGCTCTTGGCAGAACGAAGCGGCGGCCATGGTCTGTCCAGCCAGGAGGAGTGCGTCCTGGAGACAGTCGAGCGCCTCCTGGCGTGTGCCGGAGTTCGGCGGGCGGTCGGCCCGTGTGAGGTCTCCCGGGATCGCGAGTTCCCGCCCGTAGTTGAGGTATGCCGGGGTTTGGCCGGTGGCGCTGTGTTGGGCGGTGTTGTAGGCGAAGGCGAGTTCCGGGATCAGGCGTCCCAGGTGCGGTGGTCCCCGTTGGCGAACTGAGCGATCATAGTTTTTATGACCCGATTGGTCCGCTCTACGGGATTACATTGCGGGGTGTAGGGCGGCAGTAGTATAGCTATGGGGATTCTAACCCATGGGGCAATGAGGGGAGCGTGCGGCGAGGGGAAGGTAGGGCGCGCGGGGGAGTGCGGCACGGAGAACTTTAGGCGCGGGGCCTGTGGGGAGTGGAAGAGTGGTTGCGCGCACACGAGTCGCGGAGTGGGGGATGTCAGGGGATTAGTCCAGGCCGAGCTGCCGCGGAGACCTCTCCAGACCTGGCCCGCCGTCGGAAATTTTTTAAGAGGGGGAATGATCCCGAAAACTTTTCATACCGAACCGAGGGAGGGGATGACCCCTAAAATTTTTTTCAACACCCACAGGCATTTTTTTATTGTCTTTTCGGCGTTCTCGGTAAAAAACCGCCTTTCCTCACCGAAAAAAAAAACAACACATCATTCGGCTCGTAAATCTATTCTTTCTATTTATCATTCCAGTACTCGTATAAATTCAGATTTTTATAGTTCACTGTGGTTAGGTTTGGTCAAACTCTTGCAAAACGCGTTACAGAAAATGGTTAATATCATTACGAAACACAAGAAATAAAAAGTTTCATACTGTATACTAAATGCGAAAAATTTACTCGAAAAATTGCAGCTACTCTTTCATTCAGAGTCGAGTCTCGCGCAACGATGCGTTTTCGCGCTTTGTCAGCGAGTACGTTATCTGCTGCGTGCCTTTCGCCGAAGTCGTTGCTACGTGAATATGCAATATCGTGTTCGCGACACGCTGCTTCCAACGGATTAAAATTTAAAATATAAATTAAATCGACGGTCCAGCCTTAGATTTATGCGAGGAGAGAATGTGGAAGACGGGTAAAAAAATTAAATTGGAGAAATAATATATGTTTTAAATGATACTATATTGTTACAATAGAAGAATATATTTTTTTTTTTTTTTTTTTTTCTTTTTTTTTTTTGAAAAGTCGAATCTTAGAATTATGCGAGGAGATAAGGTGGAAGACGGGTGAAATAAAATTGGAGAAATAATATATGCTTTAAATGATCCTATATTGTTACATTTTTTTTTATGCGAGCATCAACTACAATATCATTGATGGCGCATCCTAACAGTTCACAATCTACAAGATAATCCTTGCAGTAATATTCACTGTCGCGTATGATTTTAGCAGCACTACGCGTATCTAATGTTTCGGTAATATATTGTTACGTTTTTTCTTACGAGCTTCAATTACAATATCATTGATGGCGCATGCTAACAGTTCGCAATCTACAAGATAATCCCTGCAGTAATATTCGCTGCCACGTATGATTTTAGCAGCCCTACGCGTATCTAATGTTTCGGTGACAGCATTGCTCTGTTGCGACACGTTAACAAAAGTTATAAATTTTTTCCTCACATCTTCTACAATTTGATAGAGCCGCGGATACACATAGCTTACACATGGCCCAAGATTAAATAAAAATGCTACTGTATTCGGTTTGAAATACAGCGACTTATTATCAATTGTCATCTTTACAATCGGCGAATCAAACATCCGACAAAATTCCACCGTTAATTCATTAATCTGCATCAATGATGATCCAGGCAATTGTGCACGTTCTTCGATGGTTGTACAGCAGTCGAATAGTGAGTTCCATGTATGCCATGGTATTCCTAAGATGATTCCCACGATTATCACCGAGAAGAATTTCTACATCGGCTGTAGGTCCTACGCTGATTCCAATTTCCAAATATTTGCAGCCCGTGGATGTTCCCGCGCGCGCCGTCGTCTACGACCGGACGATGGCGTGGCGCGAGCGAGGGCAGATGACCTGTATGAGGCATACCGGATGGCGCGGGTTGCTCTGCAGGTCGCCATCAAACAGGCCAAGGCCCAGGCATGGAAGGATCTCCTCCAGACAATCGATGACGATCCTTGGGGGCGCCCGTACAGGGTGGTGCTGAAGAAGCTCCGCCCGTGGGCGCCGTCACCGAGGTCTTGACCCCGGCTGCTGGAGGACGTGGTCAATACTCTTTTCCCAATTCCGGGTGAGAGGGACCACGTCCTCCGGCGGAGGCGGCAGTCCCAAGGAAGTGGGCGGCCGAACTGGGGGTCACTCAGGGGGAGTTGGCCGCGGCCATCCGACGGCTCGGGGCGAGTAACACGGCCCCGGGTCCGGATGGTGTGCCCGGCCGGGTTTGGGTCTTGACCCAGGGCGTCCTTGGGGCTGACCTCAGGCGGTTGTTCGACCGATGCCTGAGGACGGGCGATTCCCCCAGTTGGAAGGTGGCGAGGATGGTCCTCCTCCGGAAGGAGGGTCGGCCCGCGGAGTCTCCCTCCGCATACCGGCCCATCTGTCTCCTCGACGAGGTGGGCAAGCTTTTCGAGCGGGTGATTGCTGCCCGCCTCGTCGAGCACCTGGCGCGGGGTGCCCCCGGCCTGGCAGACTGCCAGTACGGTTTCCGGGAGGGTCGATCAACCATCGACGCGATAGGTCGTGTCAGGGCCCTCTCGGAGTCGGCCGTCTCCCGGGGAGGGGTGGCTTTGGCAATATCCTTGGATATTGCCAACGCCTTTAACACCCTGCCCTGGGAGGAGATAAGGAGTGGGCTCGAATATCATCAGGTCCCCCTTGTCTCAGGGCGGTCATCGGGGATTATCTCCGCGGCAGGTGGATCGAGTATCCGAGCCGGGATGGGCATATGCGGAGGGAGGTGTACTGCGGTGTTCCGCAGGAGTCGGCCCTCGGGCCACTCCTGTGGAACATCGCGAACGACGCAGTGTTTCGGCCGACCTCCCCGACGGCGTCAACGCCGTGTGTTATGCAGATGACACACTGGTGCTGGCCGTCGGGGCGCACTGGGAGGGCCAAGCGTCTCGCGGAGGAGGGGCGCAACGCGTCGTCGACCGGATCAGAGGGATGGGGATGACGGTGGCGGTCCATAAGACCGAGGTGATAGCGTTCCATTCACCTCGGCAGGATCCGCCAAACCCTCTGATCCGCGTGGGTGAGGCTAATATCGAGGTGAAGCCCCAGATGAGGTATCTGGAGCTGATCCTCGATAGCCACTGGCGCTTCGAGGAGCATTTCCGCTGCCTGGTCCCCCGGCTGGAGAGGGATGGTCGGGGCTTTGGGCCGGATTCTGCCGAACCTGGGGGCCCGGCGGGCCGACGTCGCCGCCTCTATGTGGCAATGGTTCAGTCGGTGGTCCTATACGGGGCCTCCGTCTGGGCGGACGACCTGGCGGCCTCCCGGCGCGGCATGACTATGCTGCGTCGGGTGCAGAGGCGGATGGCTCTAAGGGTCGTCCGCGGGTACCGGACCGTGTCACATGAGGCGGCGACGGTTCTTGCGGGGATGCCGCCCATGGATCTCCTCGCGCGGTCGCACGCGATGATGTATCGTCACCGCGTCGACCGTCGCGCGGGGGTGGGGCGGTCCCGGGTGTGCAGGAACCTGCTTGGGGCGAGTTGAAGCGCCAGGCCCGGCAGTCCGTGGTGCACGCGTGGCAAGAGCGGTTGGCTCTGCCTACCGCGGGGCGCCGGACAGTCGGGGCTGTTCGGCCACTCCTATGTGAGTGGCTGGACAGAGGCCATGGAAGCCTCACTTACAGGATGGCACAGGTGTTCTCGGGGCATGGCAGCTTCGGGAGATACCTGTGCCGGATAGGGTAGGAGCCGACGGCGCGTTGCTGCCATTGTGACGCTGAGCAGGACACGGCGGACCATACCCTCGAGGTATGCGCTGCTGGGGAGGGTGAACGCCGTGTCCTGATCGGCGTCATCGGGCGGGATGTCTCGCTGCCGGGCATGGTGCGCGCCATGCTCGGCAGCGAGGAGAAGTGGAGGGCCGTGGCCTCCTTCTGCGAAATCATAATGTTGCAAAAGGAGACCGCGGGAAGGGAGCGCGAGCGTCAGCGGCGTGCTGAAGCTCGCGCTCGTTTGGTGGCGAGAGAGCGTCGCCTGGGCGTCAGGCGACGCGGGCGGCCCCCTCGGCGTGGCGCATGACCCAGGCTGGGAGGGGGTCCTGATAGGAGCCCCCTCCCGCCAGGCGGAGTAGGGTCGGACCGGATGGGGTGGCAGTGCCTCCTGTCCGGGCCCGGCGCACGGAGCGGCACCCTCGGTGGCCTGGTGCAGGCCATGAGCTGCCGGCCTCCGAGGGGTAGAAAAGGGGTCGCGGCGGTTGCGAGTTGGGCTCGCAGCCGCCACTAGAACCGCGGCCCCGGGACACATGGCGGCATGACGATGTGACCTCGTCCTGCCGCTATGAGACAGGGCGATTACCGGCGGGACCGTTTGTCCCCCCGCGGGTGGGCGCAAGGCGCGGGCACGGGGAGGATACCGGAAGTATACTTCAAGCGATTCCCGGTATCCTCCCAAATCGTGCGGAAGGGTCACCGTGGGGTTTTTAGTGGGTAGGTCCCGCGCCCGTTATAATGAGCGCGGGGAATCCCACACACCCCTCCGCCTCTCCCCAAAGAGGTGGGAGGGAGTCTTTCGAAGATTTTCCCCACGAAAAAAAAAAAAAAAAAAAAAAAAAAGCCCGTGGATGTTAATGCGTATCTTCTGACCATGACACGCGATGGTTGGCGTGGCCTAAAAACCATAATCATGAAAATTACCTATGTTTCGTGGAAAAAAAACAAAAAAAAACCATGAATGGTTACCTGTTAAATGTATTATCCTTGCATGGAGATACACCATCATCTTGCCTGATTGGAACGTAATAGCCCACGGCACTGGTTCTACACATTGTTTTTCAGAGCACTATTTGTTCCGTCGAAAATTCAGCGAAGCTACTGAGCGATTGATGGAATAGCGTCCGGGGAGAGGGCTTAAATAGAGGTGCAATCCCCACCACATTTTATTCTAAAGCTACCATTTTTTCCCCCATAATGCTTTTGTTCCATCTTAACATCGCAGCATATCGCGCGATTGCATGTAACTTGGGCCTCCAAGGATAAAAGTCTCGACACGTGTTGAATGTAATATAATATAATATCTGTGGAAGCGCTGAATTTTAGAATTATGTGGAATCAGTAGAAACTGTGTTGAACGATCTTGCGCTCTAATTCGTCATACGAGTGAATCATGGAAAGAATTATGCGATATCAGCAGAAACTGTATAGAACCATGTTGGCATGCAATGCATTTGAGGGAGGGGGAGAGACACCGAAAGAGTTAGGCAGAGATACCAAATCGCTGTGCTGGTATAAAAGCACGCTTTAAACTGCACAAGGCCTCAAATAGTTACAATGTGTTGCATTGAAAAAAAGGATATTACATTTACATTTACATTTACATTCCATTTACATTCCATTTTACAATCATGGAACAATTCGCACAAGTAGAACGCCAATTGTTGGATCAATCCGAACGATTGATTTCGCAAGAAGAGTACCTCGCGTGGGAAGAACGGTGCAATGAGTGTATCGAATCTTTGGAAGAACACAGCCGCGTGAAACGCCCGCGATTATCGATCGGTGTTCGACAATCGTTGGTTGCTCGAATCGCGCGACTCGAAGGATTGAAACAATTGGTGCGCAGACGTTTCGCGCGTGAAGGTGCCGGACATTCGAGTACGGGACTTTTGTGGCTTGAAATACACACTGCGTTCGACACTCGCGTATTAACAGGTGTCATCCTAAATTCGAATTATATCGAACCGCGCAACTTCCTCTAGGATGCAGAGACCATTGTGCTGGAGCATGTTCGGGACACTTTGAGGAAACATCGAAACCTCAAAGTGAACACGGTGTTCAACGGCGAATTTGTGGCAGGTGACAAGCATGCTTGTAAAAGCATCAACACCCAAAACTGAGAACTCTTCCACACATCCGATCTGCAGGAGTGGTACCAGCGATGCGTCGTCGAATCCACCCTGGCATCGCTGGAAGAGTTCCAGGAACGCGACAGCGGATGGGCATTGGCGAGAATCATGAATCTGACCGTCAATGTCAATAAGTATAATCCACTCCGCGCGGGTGTCACTTCAAGTTGCCGCGAGAAATCATGCTGAAGAGGGCAACAATAAGCATACAATCCTCGGACAACGCATGTTTCGCGTGGGCAGTTGTCGCAGCTCTTCATCCAGCAACAAAATATCCTGAACGTCCAGGTTCATACCCGCAGTATACGTCGATCCTAAATCTCCAGGGCATTGAGTTCCCAATGTCTCTGGGGTATATTGGGAAGTTTGAACGGCTGAACGACATCTCCGTCAATGTCTACAGCTTCGAGGAGAAGATGAAGAAAGGGCCAACAGTCTTCCCGCTGCACCTCACCAGCCAGAAGAGGGATAGACATGTAAACTTGCTTTACACGCCGAATCAAGAGCACGGCGATGTAGGGCACTTTGCATGCATTAAGGACTTGTCCAGGCTGGTGGGCATGCAGCTGAGCAGGCACAAAGCCAAGAAATTCATCTGCGATCGGTATGTATAAAAAAAATTTATGAAATGTTTAAAACATGTTGAAATATATGTGAAATTAAATAAATTTTTTTGGGGTTTACAGATGCATGCACTACTTCGGATCTACCGAGAAGTTGGAGGTGCATTCGCTGGACTGCGGGCAGATAAACAACTGCGCCATTCTGCTGCCCAGCGAAGGCGACAATCTGCTCGATTTCAGCAACCACGATAGGAAGGAGCGGCTCCCTTTCGTGGTATATGCAGATCTGGTGTGCATCATCGCAAAAACGTTGGACAACCAAGCGGGTGATAATAAATTACATACATATCAACACCACAATGTACACAGCATTGCATTATATATGCATTGTTCATATGATACATCACTGTCGATGTATCGATGTCGCCGCGACACAGATTGTGTTTCATGGTTCGTCGACGAACTTAAAAATTTTGCAAACTTTGCCAAACCTATTCTTACCAGTAATGTTCCCATGCTGGATTTAACTCCCGAACACTTGACGACATTTCGCAATGCAGCACATTGTCATATTTGCGAAAAGAACCATTCAAGGCTAGCGATGTACGAGTTCGCGATCATTGCCATCTGTCCGGACGGTTCAGAGGCCCAGCACATTCGGAGTGCAATTTAAATTATAAAAATGTGTTTTACATCCCCATAGTTTTCCATAATTTATCCGGCAATGATTCGCATTTCATTATCGAGGAAAGAGCTACCGCTTTCGAAGGTCACATTGATGTATTACCTATAACTAAAGAAAAATATATTTCTTTCACAAAACCTGTTGAAGATACGGATGAATCAGACTCGCAAAATTATATTAAATTACGATTCATCGATTCATACAAATTTCTAAATACCAGTCTCGACAAATTAGCATCTTTTCTTAACACAGATCAATTAAAAATTTTGCGATCCCAATTTGGAACATTATCCACTGAAGATTTCAATTTATTGACGCGAAATGGTGTCTTTGCATATGAATACCTTGATTGCGCGAACAAGCTGCGGGATCCATGCTCACCACCGCGCGAGTCATTCCACAGTTCGTTAACGGGCGAGACTGTATTAGAGACCGATTACGCACACGCCGAAACAGTCTGGCAGCGTTTCAAGATTAGAACCTTGGGCGAATACAGCGATTTGTATTTCAAAACTGATGTCTTGTTATTGGCAGATATTTTTGAAAATTTTCGCGAAAGTTCTATCAAGAGCTACGGATTAGATTCAGCGCATTACTATACTCTACCTGGTTTCACATGGGATGCAATGCTAAAACATACCAAAATTACATTCGAATTGCTCACAGACATCGATATGGTCATGTTTATCGAACGCGGTATACGCGGGGCTTATGTCAATGTTCCGGACGATACACATGCCAATAACAAGTACATGTCATCTTACGACGCATCGGAAGAGTCATCGTACTTGATGTACTTTGACGTGAACAATTTGTATGGATGGGCAATGTGTCAGCCTCTACCATACGCTAAATTTCAATGGGTCGAAGATGTTGTAAATTTTGACGTATCTTCAATCGGTGTCGATTCGCCCACGGGATACATTCTCGAGGTAGATCTGGAATATCCGCAACGTCTGCACGATGCTCATGCAGATCTGCCGTTCTGTCCGACGCGTGCCAAACCACCTGGCAGCAGGCAGGACAAGTTACTCGCGACGGTATACGATAAGCAGCGTTACATAATCCATTATCGCAACCTGCAGCAGTGCACGCGTCACGGTCTTCGTAATACAAAGATACACCGCGTGCTTCAATTCGCTCAATCTCCCTGGCTCCGCGATTACATCGAACTCAACACACGATTTAGAACAAGCGCGACAAACGACTTTCAAAAGAATTTGTACAAATTGATGAACAACGCAGTATTTGGTAAAACTATGGAAAATGTACGAAACCATGTGGATGTAAAACTTGTGACACATTGGGAAGGGCGATATGGCGCGGAGGCAATGATCGCGAAACCGAATTTCCACAGCAGAAGTGTTTTTCGGAAAATTTAGTAGCTGTTGAATTGCGAAAACTCGAGGTGAAATTCAACAAACCGATATACGTGGGTATGTGCATTCTGGACATATCAAAACTTTGTTTGTATGAATTTCACCACGAGTACATGTCTCCTAAACACGGGCAAAATTGTAAAATTCTATACACCGACACTGACAGTCTTATTTATCACATTTCGGTGCGACGATATCTACGAGTCTATGAAGCACAATATCGATAGATTCGACACAAGCGATTATCCTACCGACAATCCATATAATATGCCACGCGTAAATAAGAAGGTTCGGGGCTGATGAAGGATGAAAATGTATGCACTTCGCGTAGACGGCAAAAAAGATACGAAGAAGGCGAAAGGCGTCAAGACCAACGTCATAGCCAGAACGATAACTTTCGTCGACTACGCGCAGTGTTTGCACAAAGAGATCGAAATGGTTCGCAGACAATCATGCATACGGTATAAATTGCACAAAGTGTACACCATTTCGGAATCCAAAATCGCTCTAAGTCCGTATGACGACAAGCGATATATTATACCCGATTCGACCGACACTCTGCCCTGGGGACATTATAAAATACCGTTGTAAAATAGAAATTATTATTATTGTATTTATTATAAATAGTGGAATTTATTGTATAATATAAAATTGTTTACAAATTGTCCGCAAATGTATAGAAATTAGTATTTATTAACTCATTCATATAAATAGTGGGATTAATGTGTAAAATAAAAGTCGCCACTCATGTATATGTATATGCATCACTGTATTTTATTGAACCATGTATTATTTTACAATACATTATATTTATACGCCTCCGTTGTCCAATTCGGTGTATAGCCTTTATCGAAGATGGTTTTAAATTTGCTCACGCGCACAAACTCGCCCAATTTGAATCTCGCTGGAGCAGCAATCCTTATGTTGCTGTATACTGTAGCTAGCAGCTTATCGGCGATCGCAGGGGTAACATCGCAAGGACGCATTCCGATGGTTCTATGTTTTCGTGCATTATACTCTGCAAGTAGACGCGGTAGTGCATCAGCCCATTTATAGGTTCCATTGAGCGTAAACAGTTTCCACATATTGTTCTTCAAAGTTCGATTGAAACGTTCTACGACGGAGGCCTTCATCACCGAATACGTCGAATAATGATTAATGCCATGCTTTGTCATGAGTTTCTGCACATCAACGTTGTAAAATTCTTTTCCTTGATCGGTTTGCAAATTTTTCGGATGTCGATCTCTAAATATCTTTGCAAACGCTTTAGTCACCTCAGCACCACTCTTTAGTCTTGAGCGGTACCGCCCATGCATACTTGCTTAGCACATCGATGACCGTGAGTACATAGTGATGACCTCGGTTGAATCGCGAGTATGGACGCATTTCTACAACGTCAGCTTGCCACAGATCATCGTATCCATGCACTATGACGTGTCTCCGCGGGAAATGTCTTCGAGCTGGAGCATGCAATTCCTCAACAAGTTGTCGCTTCTTGAGACTATGGCTTTCATTACTCTCGGATTTCGATATTGGTTGCATGTTTGATCGCAGAGATGTCTTTGACACGAATGATGCGATAATTATCGTGTACATACATTATGTGCTCCCCATCGGCTCGAGGAAATTCTGGTCAAGTTCAACCGTCTCGCATGATTTTCCTTCGCATTGTCGCTGCGGATTCAATGCGCGTGATATCTCTTGAACGCTGTTTTGCAACGTCAACATATCTCTCTGAAACATGACCAGCTTCCTCTCCAATTCTTCATGCTGCTCTCTCAAAAGTTTAATGCTCTTTTCCACATATAGTTTATTAACGGCATCGCTGTCAACTGTCGGCTGAGCTACGCGTCGTATCTTGCGTGATTTTGCATCAAAGTCGGCACCGGCCACGCAAAGAGCGTTATCTCGCATATCATTTCGAAGCAAACCGCTCCATTTGTAATAGTCCATTCCAGCTGCTCCGCTCTTCTCGAGCGATACTCCAAATTTATTGATTGGCATCTCAACGCATACAGTGCACATCATCGGTGCGCGGTTTAATTTATAATGAGGCCTACCTCGCGGAGTTCCTCGATAATCGATAGAATTTCATGGTCATGCGAGTTGTTGCCCGCCTGACGCGACGCTTCCAACAAACGAAATCGATCCACCAGCTCGTTGGGATCGTCCCAGTGCACGTAATCGATCTTGTTATCATTTACCGTCATGACTCGCGGAACCGGCAGGCCTTTCCCTGCCTTACTGGTCGATATACGGGGTAGTAGCGGTGCAATTACATGTTTATACTTGTATCCCTTTGTTACCCATTACGGGATTTTGGGCGTTATGACCACGTCTGTGAGCATTTGTTGTCAGTAGTATACTTTTGTATTTTTGTCTATCGGCATCTGTGTATATGGCATCGTCGGGAAGTCTCTTGAAAATCAGTTCGTAAAGGCAAGACGTTCCTCCGTATTTTACACCATCTATGATTATATTATCATCCTTGTCTATATCGAAAGCCTTGTCCCCAAACATCGTTCCACTATTGCCAAAGTATACGCCGTACACATAGTCCATTGCTGTATCCCTGTCATCACTCAGGATGGCACGCATGTATTTTTGCCCCAACGGACCGAAATGGTTGCGAAATGTTTGTTGTCCCTCGAATGTTTGGAGTTGCTGTCTAATAGATGTTGCAAACGACTCATCGGGAGTAGTTTCTGAAAACATCGTCAATATTAGTTGCAAGCGATTGTACGTTCGGAAATGTATTTATTGTTGTGGAAGGAACTGGGAATCGGCTGATGTAACATCCTGCCGTTTCCGCTTCGATTGAATTGGTGTGGACGTTACGAATGAATTTTCCGATGACGCGTGTGGTTTCCTCTTTGTCTTATGTGATGCGTTCCCTTTCGGTTGGATTTTCGTTTTAGGTGTTAATGTTTCCTTGCCTTCAACGTCTGTGCTCATCGGCGGTAATGTGTCAGCTTTTGTCGCTGTTGTATTTTCCACAATATGTTTTAAGGGATCGACAATAGGTTTAAAGTATCTCTCCAACGCGATATCTTCCTCCATCTTGCCAGTCTTCAAAGCCTGATGTTTCTTGCGAATGGAATCACTGGTTTTTGCAATTTCCTTCGCTATTCTCTCGCGATCCTTAATCTCCAGACTATCGATATCAATCATTGTGCCGCAGACGTTGCTTTTCCACCGACGTGTCGATGACGATTGACCACCTCACGGTACCGCAAACTCGTTAAATCCCTTTCTATAACGTCCATTGGTCATCGCGCAATCCTTGTCTATCACCACGAAACCGTACTCGTTGCCAACAATTGCGACACAAAGCGCAGAAATCCTCGTAAGACATGTCAGTGTTTACGTGATCGTTAAAATACACATGTTTCAAGTTGGTACCATCCTGCTTAAACAGAATCAGCAGATTTGCATTGTCACGTATAAGATATTTGGGGAATCTTTGCATACGTCTGACAGAGATAGAAACAGTCAACGTTCGAATGGCGCCCCATTGCAAAGTATTCTCGTATCGTATCTTGCTTGTCGCATGCCACGTCATCAAAGATAAAAATGGAATTCGGAAGCGATTCGCTCGGTGGGATGACGTCACTGTTATTTGAAAACGTGAAGTAGCCAATTTCATCTATCGGAGCCAATAAATTCTCCAAATACTGATATTTCGGCTGCTGCAACGACTTGGAATACACGTACACGTTCTCGAAGCGAACGCCGTGAGGACTTTCCAACAAGCTCACCAGCACATTGGTCTTTCCGCAATTTGATGGGCCGCAAATGAGGCTGCGGATAGTGTTTGGCAGCATGCTACCGTGTCTGCGTTTTGTTTTCGAGGACATCATTTGCGATTTATCATCAAAATTTGTCACGCGTATAGTCACAGGTTGTCACACGAATCGCATCCTCGCTGCAAACCGCGAAAATGATTTTTGACACATCGAAGCGACTATGCGTCCTATTTATATGTCCGCGTCGAAGCAAAACAGCTCAGTATTCGAAATGCTTCTCGTTCTGCCGGATAATTGCGACATTCGAGACATAACCTCTGAGCAGCTGAAATGTATACCAAAGATTATTCTACTCCAAGAATTTGACAGACACATTGACCAGTTGTGGGACAGACTCCCCGAGCATATAAAAGCCGATTCTGAGGTTCGGCAGTATCGTCGGTGTCTGGAACATTATAATCGCCCTTGGCAGCGAACGCATATCGACGGTCCAGCACCGCTGATTAAAAACTGCAGCGAATGTTGCCGACGAGAGTAAACGAGAATAAACGCGCTACCTATCGAATTACATATCCCAGGATATCAGTTTTGTGGTCCAGGAACTCATCTGGCAAAACGATTGGCTAGAGGTGATCGAGGCATCAATCCGTTGGACGCAGCGTGTCGCGAACACGATATTGCATATTCGCGTAGCAACGACCTCGGCGAAAGGCACGCAGCAGATAACGTACTCGCTGACAAAGCGCGGAGACGCATCGTTGCGCGAGACTCGACTCTGGGTGAAAGAGGAGCTGCTACAGCTGTTTGGGCAGCTATGAAGGCCAAGACGAAAATCGGAATGGGGATGAAAACAAACCCCGCAAAAGGACTGTAAGAAAAGCATCGCAAAAGCGGATTCTTCCAGTGGCCAAACGGGGTGGTATATTACCACTTCTCCCGCTGCTAGGTGTTCTCGGATCATTAGCTGGCGGAGCGGCGGGGATCGCCAAGGCGGTAAACGATAATAAGGCAGCGCAACGTCAGCTGCAGGAAATGCGGCGTCATAATCGCTCCATGGAAGGTCGTGGACTCTATCTGACACCATACAAGCGCGGACAGGGAATCTCGAAACGAAAAAACAAAAAAAAACGCCGAAAAGACAATAAAAATGCCTGTGGGTGTAACTACCGACATGCAATTGAATGAGTTGGCAAAACGTATGCGTATTCCATTCTTTAGAGGTGTTTTTATGCGCAACGCGCTACCAGCCGGAGGAGTACGTCGAAACGAGAGCGGTATCGTGAATTTGGACAATGTCGAGGACCGGGGACTCATTGGGTGGCGTATGCGAAGAGAGGGCATCGAGCTGTATACTTCGACAGCTTTGGCAATCTTCGACCGCCTAAGGAATTGACACAATATTTGGATAATGATGATGATGTGAAAATTGAATACAATCGAACGTCTTATCAGGAGTATGATCAGAGCAATTGTGGACAACTATGTCTACGCTTTCTACAAACGATTGGCACCAAATTTAAGGATTGTCCCGCGCCACTCTGATTCAGTACTAGTCGAGCAGTTTCTCGGAATATGTCGTTAACATTGACTCTAACTGGCAAGAGTAGCACCCTCGTTGTAAGCTACTTTCCACCCATAGATTTGAGCGACGATGATTACGAGCTTGGTCTAACAACCTTTGAAACGTATCATACAATACCCAACATCGACTCGAGCAACGATAAATTCTACTTCACCACAAACTATGACACCAACAACAACAGCGTCGACACTGGCCACGAATACATTACGATTCCCCACGGCTCCTACGAACTACACGCCATTGCCAAGTATTTGAAGCAGCGATTACTTGAGCGATATCCTCAAAATCTCGGTGGTACCGATGATGATGGTGACAATGATATGTATCCTATAGTGTTACGCCCCAACAACAACACCATGAAAAGCGAGCTGTACTGCTCGTTTGCCGTAGACTTTACGAAACCCAATAACATTGGATCGCTATTGGGATTCTCGGCGAATCGGGAATTAGAACCGGGGCAGTGGCACGAATCGGACGACCCGATTAATATCATGAGCGTAAACATTATTCGCATTGAATGTAGTGTGACCGCTGGCGCGTACAACAATGGGAAGCGTGTACATACGATACATGAATTTTCTCCGAGAGTCCCGCCCGGATATAAGATATCGGAAACGCCCGCACAGATCATTTACCTTCCAATCACCGCAAGGATCATTACGGATCTAACGATACGCGTTGTGGATCAAAATGGACGATTGCTGGATTTTCGAGGTGAAGAGATTACCATCAGACTGCACGTGCGACGACGATAATACCTGTGAGCGAACGAATGAGATGCTTGTGTTGAACGACTCCAGAAACACGTTTCTTCCAAACGAAATTGTCTACAACAACAACAACAACAGCCCTGAGTACGCTAAAACGAAGAGGCTCAGTGCTGCAAACATTACATTTTTGAAATCATTGGGATTCATTGTGCGCATTTAAGTTGAAAATGGCTGACATTCTAAGCATTGGAGGGAAGCCGACGTTTGATGATCGCATTGTTAAGCTCGAGACTCACACATACAACCCATACGTTAACACAACGTTTGGACACAGTGATGAGATAAGAATACCTATACAACAGCAAGATTTATACACATTGCCGTGTGAAAGTTTCCTCTACGTGGAGGGGAAATTGACGATACATAAGCCAAATGATGCTTCGACGGTGATGTTGGGAAATAATTGCATGGCGTTCATATTTGATGAGATTCGATATGAGCTGAATGGTGTGGAGATTGATCGCAACAGAAACGTTGGGATAACTAGCACGCTTAAAAATTATGTATCACTGACATCCGATGAAGACAAAAATATGGAGAATGCTGGATGGGGCTTGAAACGACGCGATGAGTTGGTAGTGAAAAATCATTTCAATTTTTGCGTCCCGCTCAAATATTTGCTGGGATTTTGCGATGACTACAAACGCATGGTTATTAATGCGCGTCACGAATTGATTTTAATACGATCGCGCAACGATAACAATTCTCTAATTGGGTCTCCAACGTTGGAACCAGAAATTGAATTACTTAAAGTGCAATGGCGGATGCCTCATGTGACGCTAAACGATGTTAATAAGCTATCGCTGCTACATGCTTTGGAAAGTGGGCAAAACCTGAGCATTAGTTTTCGCTCGTGGGATCTGTACGAGTATCCTCTCTTACAGAGCACCACCAAGCATTCGTGGGCCGTCAAGGCAGCCGCACAGCTGGAGAAGCCGCGATATGTTCTCTTTGCTCTACAGACTGCTCGAAAGAATGTGATGACCGAAGATGCTACTCGGTTTGACCACTGCAAATTGACCAATGTAAAACTGTTTCTCAACTCGGAATTTTATCGGTACGATGACATGAACTTCGACTTTGACAAGAATAGACACGCCATCTTGTTTAGCATGTATACGCATTTCCGTAAATCGTATTACGGACATAGTTGCAACGAGGCATTATTCAGCGTTGCCCAATTTTTACAATTTGGCCCCCTCGTGGTGATTGACTGCTCGCGACAAAATGAGTCGATCAAGAATAGCACCGTGGACGTGCGCATAGAATTCGATTGTAAAGAGAATGTGCCAGCAAATACTACGGCCTACTGTCTCATTTTGCATGATCGGGTGGTTGAATACAATCCGCTGACAAACGTGGTGCGCAAAATCAATTAAATCCCAACGCTACTTACTTGCCCTCTCGTGTGCCAAATTCGTACAAATTTTCATCATGAAAATCGAGATGCTTTACG
This sequence comes from Colletes collaris, assembly GCA_030068185.1. NCBI lineage: Eukaryota > Metazoa > Arthropoda > Insecta > Hymenoptera > Colletidae > Colletes > Colletes collaris. The sequence continues at coordinate 193,297 of JASGYR010000012.1, forward strand.
AGAAAGACCGCATTCTCCCGCCTGTCTTGGAAGTGAGCGGATCTCTAAATTGTTCCGATAATGACCGTACCAACATTTGTTGACCGCAAGTGTTCAGTGTTGATGGAAGATTTGTTGTGAAGGAAGTGGCTGTCCTACGAAAAGGAACAATTCTCTTGCATTATATATTTGGGAGTTCGATGCCGCAATATCTTCTTACGAAATCTGACAAATCATGCATCCGGTGGTTGACGGCAAAACATCACGGACTACGGTGGGAAGATGGAGACGTTCCGTACAGTATGGCTAAACAGCTAATTACGAAAGCTGTTGTCGATGAAGAAGATGACGCACCGCATATCGCATATGTTAAAAGGCTGCAGAAACGAGACTGGCTTGCGGATTTCCTCGATGAAAATGCGAGAGCGAGCGTGATCATTGAGACACTGGACATGGACTACGAGGATACCATATCTCTAAAAGCTAAATGCACTTAATACCTTACGATGTGACAGACACGCAAAGCATTGTGCCATGCAAAATGTATTTAAAATATTCAACTGGTGGTCTAAACGCCAGAGAGAAATGCGTAAATAAATATAATCAATTTTTAATATATAAAAATTTTGTTTCTTCACCCTCCCCAACCTAACCTCCTGCACATGATGTACGCTAGATTAAGACTATAGTTATAATTACTATTATGTAGAAGCGGTTCAATATGCGATCAAAGTGGTACCATACATGTTCAGAGTGGTATGATAGACGTTTGATAGACGTTTGATAGACGTTTGATAGATGTTCAGAGTGGTTCGATACACATTCGATACATGATCAAAAGTGGTACGATAGATGTTCAAAGTGGTATGATAGATGTTCGATGCGCGTTCAAAGTGGTATGATAGAGGTTCGATGCATGTTCGAAGTAGTACGATAGGTGTTTGATAGATGTTCAGAGAAGAGGGGGAAAGAAGATGCGTGTGAATAAGGGAGAGGTTGGTCAGTGAAGAAGATAAGTGCAAGGAGGGTGAAGATTTCGAAGAACATGAAGAACAAAGACATCCTACTTTGCAAAGCTATGCATCTTTCAAGATAAAGGTTTACGTTCAAGAGGCAGGAGATGCAGCGAGCTCATTTGCATTCGATATGTGGGGCAGGTCTGAGGTATGTACACAATATTATTTTCATACAATTATCGCATCATAAGTAATATATCATTTCTATATTCTAGAATTCACAGAGGCTCCCACCGGCTCCCTCCCCACCCCCCCCCCCGCCGCCTCCCTCGCCACCGCCGCCCCAAAGGCCCTCGCCGCCACCGGTATGTAATACTTTGTATTGTGTTTGAATGATTAATGCTTAATGTGTTAATATTATCCCAATGATTGTATGTTCTAGGGCTCACCACCACCACCACCACCGCCACAACAACCAATGGGGCCAGAAATGGTCGCACGGTTGCGTGGGCCGTGGATACAATTCAGGCGACTGCGACCCATGCGGCGACCCCTACGGCGGCCGCGGCCCCGTTCTCCTCCATCGCCTCCATGGATAGATGCGCGGCGGCCGCGACACCGTTCGCCATCACCATCATCATCATCATCATTATCATCATCACCGACCCCCCCCCCCCAACACACCCTCACCACGGCTATCGCCGGCATCCTCATCGGGATCATCACCATCCCGGTAGGGCAGTGGAGGGGAATTTTTTAATTATTTTTCATAAAAAAAAATGGTAGCTTTAGAATAAAATGTGGTGGAGATTGCACCTCTATTTAAGCCGTCTCCCCGGACGCTATTCCATCAATCGCTCAGTAGCTTCGCTGAATTTTCGACGGAACAAATAGTGCTCTGAAAGAAAATGTGTAGTACCAGTGCCATGCGTTATTACGTTCCAATCGTGCAAGATGATGGTGTATCTCCATGCAAGGAGAATACATTTAACAGGTAACCTTTCATAATTTTTTATTTATTTATTTATTTATGTTTTCATGAAATAAGGTAATTTTCATGATTATGCTTTTAGGCCGCGCCAACCATCGCGTGTCATGGTCAGAAGATACGCATTAACATCCTCGGGCAGCAAATATTTGGAAATTGGAATCAGAGTAGGACCTATAGCCGATGTAGAAATTCTTCTCGGCGATAATCGTGGGAATCATCTCATAATACCATGGCATACATGGAACACACTATTCGACAGCTGTACAACCATCGAGGAACGTGCACAATTGCCCGGATCATCATTGATGCGGATTGATGAATTAACGGTGGAATTTTGTCACATGTATGATTCACAGATTGTAAAGATGACAATGGATACTAAGTCGCTGTATTTCAAACCGAATACAGTAACATTTTTATTTAATCTTGAGCCGTGTGTAAGCCATGTGTATCCGCGGCTCTATCAAACTGCAGAAGAAGTGAGGACAAAATTTAAAACTTTTGGTAACGTGCTGCAACAGAAAAAGCGATGCTGTCTCCGAAACATTAGATACACGTTGTGCTGCTAAAATCATACGTGACAGTGAATATTACTGCAAATTTTTTTCTACACCCAGGGGCAATGAGGGAGCATGGGGCGAGGGAAGTGAGGGCGCGCGGTTGAGTGCGGCGCCCAGATCTCTGGGCGCGGGGCATGTGGGGTGTGGAAGATTGGTTGCTCGTACACGAGCCGCGGAGTGGGGGATGTCGCAATCGTGGAGGGAATTAGTCCAGGCCGAGCCGCCGCGGACACCTCTCCAGATCTGGCCCGCCGTCGGAAATTTTTTAAGAGGGGGGAAATGATCCCCGAAAACTTTTCATACCGAACCGAGGGAGGGGATGACTCCCGAAAATTTTTTTCTACACCCACAGGCATTTTTTATTGTCTTTTCGGCGTTCTCGGTACGTTTGATGAGATCTAAAAGAATTACGTAATGTTCTCCTAAGAAAATATTTACAGCTAGTGAAAAAAAAACAACACATCATTCGGCTCGTAAATCTATTCTTTCTATTTATAAAGCATTGTGCCATGCAACATGTATTTAAAATATTCAACTGGTGGTCTAAACGCCAGAGAGAAATGCGTAAATAAATATAATCAATTTTTAATATATTAAATCTAAGGCTGGACCGTCGATTTAATTTATATTTTATATTTTAATCCGTTGGACGCAGCGTGTCGCGAACACAATATTGCATATTCGCGTAACAACGACCTTGGCGAAAGGCACGCAGCAGATAACGTACTCGCTGACAAAGCGCGAAAACGCATCGTTGCGCGAGACTCGACTCTGGATGAAAGAGGAGCTGCAATTTTTCGAGTAAATTTTTCGCATTTAGTATACAGTATGAAACTTTTTATTTCTTGTGTTTCGTAATGATATTAACCATTTTCTATAACGCGTTTGCAAGAGTTTGACCAAACCTAACCACAGTGAACTATAAAAATCTGAATTTATACGACTACTAGAATAATAAATAGAAAGAATAGATTTACGAGCCGAATGATGTGTTGTTTTTTTTTTCGCTAGCTGTAAATATTTTCTTAGGAGAACATTATGTAATTCTTTTTTAGATCTCATCAAACATACCGAGAACGTCGAAAAGACAATAAAAAATGCCTGTGGGTGTAGAAAAAAATTTTCGGTGGTCATCCCCTCCCTCGGTTCGGTATGAAAAGTTTTCGGGGATCATTCCCCCCCTCTTAAAAAATTTCCGACGGCGGGCCATGTCTGGAGAGGTCTCCCCGGCGGCTCGGCCTGGACTAATCCCCTCCACGATTGCGACATCCCCCACTCCGCGGCTCGTGTGCGCGCAACCAATCTTCCACTCCCCACAGGCCCCGCGCCCAGAGTTCTCCGCGACGCACTCCCCCGGACGCCCTCACTTCCCCTCGCCCCACGCTCCCCTCATTGCCCCATGGGTTAGAATCCCCATAGCTATACTACTACCTCCGTTGTCCAATTCGGTGTATAGCCTTTATCGAAGATGGTTTTAAATTTGCTCACGCGCACAAACTCGCCCAATTTGAATCTCGCTGGAGCAGCGATCTTTATGTTGCTGTATACTGTAGCTAGCAGCTTATCGGCGATCGCAGGGGTAACATCGCAAGGACGCATTCCGATGGTTCTATGTTTTCGTGCGTTATACTCTGCAAGTAGACGCGGTAGTGCATCAGCCCATTTATAGGTTCCATTGAGCGTAAACAGTTTCCACATATTGTTCTTCAAAGTTCGATTGAAACGTTCTACGACGGAGGCCTTCATCACCGAATACGTCGAATAATGATTAATGCCATGCTTTGTCATGAGTTTCTGCACATCAACGTTGTAAAATTCTTTTCCTTGATCGGTTTGCAAATTTTTCGGATGTCGATCTCTAAATATCTTTGCAAACGCTTTAGTCACCTCAGCACCACCTTTAGTCTTGAGCGGTACCGCCCATGCATACTTGCTCAGCACATCGATGACCGTGAGTATATAGTGATGACCTCAGTTGAATCGCGAGTATGGACGCATTTCTACAACGTCAGCTTGCCACAGATCATCGTATCCATGCACTATAACGTGTCTCCGCGGGAAATGTCTTCGAGCTGGAGCATGCAATTCCTCAATAAGTTGTCGCTTCTTGAGACTATGGCTTTCATTACTTTCGGATTTCGATATTGGTTGCATGTTTGATCGCAGAGATGTCTTTGACACGAATGATGCGATAATTATCGTGTACATATATTATGTGCTCCCCATCGGCTCGAGGAAATTCTGGTCAAGTTCAACCGTCTCGCATGATTTTCCTTCGCATTGTCGCTGCGGATTCAATGCGCGTGATATCTCTTGAACGCTGTTTTGCAACGTCAACATATCTCTCTGAAACATGACCAGCTTCCTCTCAAATTCTTCATGCTGCTCTCTCAAAAGTTTAATGCTCTTTTCCACATATAGTTTATTGACAGCATCGCTGTCGGCTGCGGGTTGTGCTACGCGTCGTGTCTTGCGTGATTTTGCATCAAAGTCGGCACCTGCCACGCAAAGAGCATTGTCTCGCATATAATTTCGAAGCATACTGCTCCATTTGTAATAGTCCATTCCAGCTGCTCCGCTCTTCTCGAGCGATACTCCAAATTTATTGATTGGCATCTCAACGCATACAGTGCACATCATCGGTGCGCGGTTTAATTTATAATGAGGCCTACCTCGCGGAGTTCCTCGATAATCGATCGAATTTCATGGTCATGCGAGTTGTTACCCTCCTGACGCGACGCTTCCAACAACCGGAGTCGGATCCACCAGCTCGTTGGGATCGTCCCAGTGCACGTAATCGACCTTGTTATCTTTTACCGTCATGACATGCGGAACCGGCAGGCCTTTCCCTGCCTTACTGACAGATACACGGGGTAGTAGCGGCGCAATTACATGTTTATACTTGTATCCCTTGTTACCCATTATAGGATTTTGTGCGTTATGGCCACGTCTGTGAGCATTTGTTGTCAGTAGTATACTTTTGTATTTTTGCCTATCAGCATCTGTGTATATGGCGTCGTCGGGAATTCTCTTGAAAATAAGTCCATAAAGACCGGGAGTTCCTCCATATTTTACACCATCTATGATTATATTATCATCCTTGTCCATATCGAAAGCCTTGTCCCCAAGCATCGTTCCACTATTGTCAAAGTATACTCCATACACATGATCCATGATCGTATCCCTATCACCACTTAGGATGGCACGCATGTATTTTTGCCCCAACGGACCGAAATGATTGCGAAATGTTTGTTGCCCTCGGATGTTTGGAGTTCATGCCTAATAGATGTTGCAAATGACTCATCGGCAGAAGTTTCGTAAACGTCTTCAGCATTGGTTGCGATCGACTGTACATCGGGAAATGTATTTATTGGTGCAGGCGGAACCGGGGAATCGTTAGACATGACATTCGGTTGTTTCCGCTTCGATTGAACTGGTGTGGAGGTTACGAGCGAATTTTCCGATGACATGTATAATCGTTTTCTATTTCTATTATGTGATATGTTCCCGTTCGGTTGGATTTTTGGTTTATGTGATAATGTTTCATTCCCTTCAACGTTCGTGCTCGTCAGCGATGGTATGTCAGCTTTTGTCGCTGTTGTATTTTCCACAATACGTTTTAAGGGCTCATCAACAGGTTTAAAGTATCTCTCCAACGCGATATCTTCCTCCATCTTACCAGTCTTCAAAGCCTGATGTTTCTTGCGAATGGAATCACTGGTTTTTGCAATTTCCTTCGCTATTCTCTCGCGATCCTTAATCTCCAGACTATCGATATCAATCATTGTGCCGCAGACGTTGCTTTTCCACCGACGCACAGTGGTCCCAAATGCCGAAAAGTTGGCCATAATATGAAGGAGTTCTTCAATTTAGCTAAAAATTTGTAGCTAGGGGTTATCGAGTTCGCTGATTACGAATCAAAAGTCATAATTTAAAAAAACAAAATGGCGGCTCCGATATAGCTCACAAATATGCGAAAGAAATGTCGGAATCACCTGAAATTTGATACATAGTTACTATCGAGGTTGCTGATTACGAATCAAAAGTCATAATTTAAAAAAACAAAATGGCGGCTCCGATATAGCTCACAAATATGCGAAAGAAATGTCGGAATCACCTGAAATTTGATACATAGTTACTATCGAGGTTGCTGATTACGAATCAAAAGTCATAATTAAAAACAAAATGGCGGCTCCGATATAGCTCACACATATGCGAAAGAAATGTCGGAATTACCTGAAATTTGATACATAGTTACTATCGAGGTTGCTGATTACGAATCAAAAGTCATAATTTAAAAAAACAAAATGGCGGCTCCGATATAGCTCACACATATTTCACGAAAACACGTCGGATTTCGGAGGTATGTGTATTCACCAAATGTGATTATAATTGAGCCCCGCAGCCAAAAATAATTTTTTCAGAATGATTTGAAATTTTTTAATTTAATTTTTTAATAACTATTTAATGAAGCCTCAGTGAAGAAATTGATACTCTTGATTTTCGTCTTATTTTGGCCTCTAGAATCTCCCATTAAAATTTTTCCCAGGGGTGGCCGAATACCCTGTATAAGTAAAAAATCTAAATGAAAACGAAAGGAAGAGAAAACGAAAGGCAATACCGCACAAATGTTTTATGCCTGTCATAAAGTCAGGCAGGTATAAGGCACAATTTACAGCTTACAGCAGTGCCTTCATATTATTTGATTCTTAGTGCTTTTACATGGCAAATGCGCAAAAATGTTTTAGTTTGGAATTCTCAAATTTTATTAACTATTTTCGAAATAAATAATTTTTCATGTAAATAGTTTAATGCAGATTTATAGTCAATAATGAAGTAGATCAACTGTTTCATTGAAAAATATATAATATTTAATAATGAAAAATTATTTATGCATTAATTTAAAAATTTATTAAATCTAATAATAAGTACACCCAAAATTATACATTATTTATGTAGGATATTTGTGTTGAATGTTTGTGTCACGCTGCAGTTTGGTTCGGAGATGTGTGTTGAATGTTTGTGTCACGCTGTAGTTTGGAGTAATGTTAAGTTATGTGCAAAAGGATTGAGTGTGTTTTTTTAAAAATGAAGTGTTTACCAGGGACAGCGATACAAATGGTAGATAGTAACGAGTGATTGAAAGAGACAGACGTTGTTTGAATTTGTGTTGATAATTAACGAGATTTTGATTTGTGTAAAAAGATTGTGTGTTTATTGTGTTTCAAATTCGTTCATTTAGTTATATTATTTGTACATTTGTTCCAAATACAATTCTTTTTCGTTAAATCCTACATTTATTTTAAAAAATTTGTTGTATCTGCCACAGTTTCCAAGAAAAAACCGGGTGATTTAGTAACGCGGTCACCCTCCATTATAAAATGGGGTGGTACGACTTTACTTGCAAAAACTTGCAGCTAATTCTTGCAAATTCTGCAAGGTGAAAGTATCACATACAAGCCTGAACAAGTATGGCAGTGGGATATTGTGGAATAAGCAACTTTTTGCCTACTTGTTTGCGATGCATGCATGAAATTTTACATTTTATTTTCAGTAATGAATGTACCGGTTTAAAAAATTAATGGATAACAATTTTTAATATGTTAGTACTCAGAAATGTTCTACATACTTCCAGGAACAGCAACCATTTTGCAGAATTGAAATTGATGTCTTCTAAAAAAACTTGTACACTTCTCACTTTACGGTATGCACTGACGCTTACGCTCTCGACAAACGACTGACTAACGAAGCCAAAGTTTGGATCGCAATTGCCATCCAGGTATGAAAATATGACTCATTTCATTTTCCCTACCCTAAAGAGACATCCTTAAACTGCCGATTCCAACAGGTAAAGCCTCCATAACAAAAAATTATTTTTTGGGGTTTTGGCCACGTTTTCACGATTTGGGACCACTGTGCGACGTGTCGATTACGATTGACCATCTCACGATACCGCAAACTCGTTAAATCCCTTTCTATAACGCCCATTAGACATCGCGCTATCCTTGTCTATCACCACCAAACCGTACTCTCGTTGCCAACACTTGCGACACAAAGCGCAGAAATCCTCGTAAGACATGTCGGTGTTTACGTGATCGTTGTACACATGTTTCAAGTTGGTACCATCCTGCTTAAACAGAATCAGCAGATTTGCATTGTCTCGTATAAGATGTTTGGGAATCTTTGCGTACGTCTGACAGAGATAGAAATAGTCAACGTTCGAGTGGCGCTCCATTGCAAAGTATTCTCGTATCGTATCTTGTTTGTCGCATGCCACGTCATCAAAGATAAAAATGGAATTCGGAAGCGATTCGCTCGGTGGGATGACGTCACTGTTATTTGAAAACGTAAAGTAGCCAATTTCATATATCGGAGCCAATAAATTCTCCAAATACTGATATTTCGGCTGTTGCAACGACTTGGAATACACGTACACGTTCTCGAAGCAAACGCCGTGAGGACTTTCCAACAAGCTCACTATCACGTTGGTCTTTCCAAAATTTGATGGACCACAAATGATGCAACGTATAGTGTTTGGTAGCATGCTGCCATGTTTGCGTCTTTGTTTCGTAGACATCATTTGCGATTTATTGTCGAAATTTGACACGCGTATCGTCACTGGTTGTCGTACGAATCGCATGCTTTCCTCTCTACGAACCGCGAAATTGATTTTGATACGTCGAAGCGACGACGCGCCCTATTTATAGACCCGCGTCGAAGCAAAACAGCTCAGTATTCGAAATGCTTCTCGTTCTGTCGGATAATTGCGACATTCGAGACATAACCTCTGAGCAGCTGAAATGTATACCAAAGATTATTCTACTCCAAGAATATGACAGACACATTGACCAGTTGTGGGACAGACTCCCCGAGCATATAAAAGCCGATTATGAGGTTCGGCAGTATCGTCGGTGTCTGGAACATTATAATCGCCCTTGGCAGCGAACGCATATCGACGGTCCAGCACCACTGATTAAAAACTGCAGTGAATGACGCCTACGAGAGTAAAGAATGGCGGTGGTTTGTTAAATCGAGCGATAAACGCGCTACCTATCGAATTACATATCCCAGGATACCAGTTTTGTGTTCCTGGAACTCATCTGGCAAAACGATTGGCTAGAGGTGATCAAGGCATCACTCCGTTGGACGCAGCGTGTCGCGAACACTATATTGCATATTCGAGTAGTATAGCTATGGGGATTCTAACCCATGGGGCAATGAGGGGAGCGTGCAGCGAGGGGAAGGTATGGCGCGCGGGGGAGTGCGGCACGGAGAACTTTAGGAGCGGGGCCTGTGGGGAGTGGAAGAGTGGTTGCGCGGACACGAGCCGCGGAGTGGGTGATGTCAGGGGATTAGTCCAGGCCGAGCCGCCGCGGAGACCTCTTCAGACCTGGCCCGCCGACGGAAATTTTTTAAGAGGGGGGGGGGGGAATGATCCCCGAAAACTTTTCATACCGAACCGAGGGACGGGATGACCCCCGAAAATTTTTTTTCAACACCCCCCGTTTTTTTACTGTCCGTGCGGCGTTCACGGTCCGTTTGTTGAGATCTAAAAAAAAGAATTACATAATGTTCTCCTAAGAAAATATTTACAGCTAGCGAAAAAAACAACACATCATTCGGCTCGTAAATCTATTCTTTCTATTTATTATTCTAGTACTCGTATAAATTCAGATTTTTATAGTTCACTGTGGTTAGGTTTGGTCAAACTCTTGCAAAACGCGTTATAGAAAATGGTTAATATCATTACGAAACACAAGAAATAAAACGTTTCATACTGTATACTAAATGCGAAAATTTACTCGAAAAAATGCAGTTCCTCTTTCATCCAGAGTCGAGTCGAGTCTCGCGCAACGATGCGTTTTCGCGCTTTGTCAGCGAGTACGTTATCTGCTACGTGCCTTTCGACGAAGTCATTGCTAAGCGAATATGCAATATCGTGTTCGCGACACGCTGCGTCCAACGGATTAAAATATAAATTAAATCGACGGTCCAGCCTTAGATTTATGCGAGGAGGGAATGTGGAAGACGGGTAAATAAAATTCGAGAAATAATATATGTTTTAAATGACACTATATTGTTACAATAGAAGAATACATTGTTTTTTGAAACGTCGAATCTTAGAATTATGCGAGGAGATAAGGTGGAAGACGGGTGAAATAAAATTGGAGAAATAATATATGTTTTAAATGATACTATATATTTATTGATAGAAGAATAGAAAAAATAATTTAAAAAAATTCCCCCCCTCCACTGCCCTACCGGGATGGCGACGATGAACCCGATGATGACCATGATAACCGTGGTGAGGGTGTGTTGGGGGTGGTCGATGACGGCGAACGATGCCGCGGCCGCCGCGCATCAATCCACGGTGGCGATGGTGGAGAACGGGGTCGCCGCATGGGCCGCCGCATGGGCCGCATTCGCCTAAAAGGCACCCACGGCCGACGTAACCGTGAGGCCATTTCTGGCCCCATTGGTAGTCGCGGCGGTTGTGGTGAGCCCTAGAACATACAATCATTGGGATAATATTAACACATTAAGCATTAATCAATCAAAAAACAATACAAAGTATTACATACCGGCGGCGGCGAGGGCCTTTGGGGCGGCGGCGGCGAGGGAGGCGGCGAGGAGGGTGGTGAGGCAGCTGGTTGCAGCCTCTGCGAATTCTAGAATATAGAAATGATATATTACTTACGATGCGATAATTGTATGAAAATAATATTGTGTACATACCTCAGACCTGCCCCACATATCGAATGCAAATGAGCTCGCTGCATCTCCTGCCTCTTGAACGTAAACCTTTATCTTGAAAGATGCATAGCTTTGCAAAGTAGGATGTCTTTGTTCTTCATGTTCTTCGAAATCTACACCCTCCTTGCACGCCTTTCGCCGAAGTCGTTGCTACGCGAATACACAATATCGTGTTCGCGATACGCTGCGTCCAACGGATTAAAATTTACTTCGAACCTCTATACACAATATCGTGTTCGCGACACGCTGCGTCCAACGGATTAAAATTACTTCGAACCTCTATCATACCACTTTGAACGCGTATCGAACATCTGTCATACCACTTTGAACATCTATCGTACCACTTTGATCATGTATCGAATGTGTATTGAACCACTCTGAACATCTATCAAACGTCTATCAAACGTCTATCATACCACTTTGATCGCATATTGAACCGCTTCTACATAATAGTAATTATAACTATAGTCTTAATCTAGCGTACATCATGTGCAGGAGGTTAGGTTGGGGAGGGTGAAGAAACAAAATTTTTTTATATATTAAAAATTGATTATATTTATTTACGCATTTCTTCTGGCGTTTAGACCACCAGTTGAATATTTTAAATACATTTTGCATGGCACAATGCTTTGCGTGTCTGTCACATCGTAAGGTATTAAGTGCATTTAGCTTTTTTAGAGATATGGTATCCTCGTAGTCCATGTCCAGTGTCTCAATGATCACGCTCGCTCGCGCATTTTCATCGAGGAAATCCGCAAGCCAGTCTCGTTTCTGCAGCCCTTTAACATATGCGATATGCGGTGCGTCATCTTCTTCATCGACAACAGCTTTCGTAATTAGCTGTTTAGCCATACTGTACGGAACGTCTCCATCTTCCCACCGTAGTCCGTGATGTTTTGCCGTCAACCACCGGATGCATGATTTGTCAGATTTCGTAAGAAGATATTGGGGCATCGAACTCCCAAATATGTAATGCGAGAGAATTGTACAACTCGTAGGACAGCCACTTCCTTCAGGACAAATCTTCCATCAACACTGAACCCTTGCAGGTCAACAAATGTTGGTACGGTCATTATCGGAACAATTTAGAGATCCGTTCACTTCCAAGACAGGCGGAGAATGCGATCTTTCTCGTAAAGCATCTCGATTTTCATGATGCAAATTTGTACGAACTTGGCACACGAGAGGGCAAGTAAGTAGCGTTGGGATTTAATTGATTTTGCGCACCACGTTTGTCAGCGGATTGTATTCAACCACCCGATCATGCAAAATGAGACAGTAGGCCGTAGTATTTGCTGGCACATTCTCTTTACAATCGAATTCTATGCGCACGTCCACGGTGCTATTCTTGATCGACTCATTTTGTCGCGAGCAGTCAATCACCACGAGGGGGCCAAATTGTAAAAATTGGGCAACGCTGAATAATGCCTCGTTGCAACTATGTCCGTAATACGATTTACGGAAATGCGTATACATGCTAAACAAGATGGCGTGTCTATTCTTGTCAAAGTCCAAGTTCATGTCATCGTACCGATAAAATTCCGAGTTGAGAAACAGTTTTACATTGGTCAATTTGCAGTGGTCAAACCGAGTAGCATCTTCGGTCATCACATTCTTTCGAGCAGTCTGTAGAGCAAAGAGAACATATCGCGGCTTCTCCAGCTGTGCGGCTGCCTTGACGGCCCACGAATGCTTGGTGGTGCTCTGTAAGAGAGGATACTCGTACAGATCCCACGAGCGAAAACTAATGCTCAGGTTTTGCCCACTTTCCAAAGCATGTAGCAGCGATAGCTTATTAACATCGTTTAGCGTCACATGAGGCATCCGCCATTGCACTTTAAGTAATTCAATTTCTGGTTCCAACGTTGGAGACCCAATTAGAGAATTGTTATCGTTGCGCGATCGTATTAAAATCAATTCGTGACGCGCATTAATAACCATGCGTTTGTAGTCCTCGCAAAATCCCAGCAAATATTTGAGCGGGACGCAAAAATTGAAATGATTTTTCACTACCAACTCATCGCGTCGTTTCAAGCCCCATCCAGCATTCTCCATATTTTTGTCTTCATCGGATGTCAGTGATACATAATTTTTAAGCGTGCTAGTTATTCCAACGTTTCTGTTGCGATCAATCTCCACACCATTCAGCTCATATCGAATCTCATCAAATATGAACGCCATGCAATTATTTCCCAACATCACCGTCGAAGCATCATTTGGCTTATGTATCGTCAATTTCCCCTCCACGTAGAGGAAACTTTCACACGGCAATGTGTATAAATCTTGCTGTTGTATAGGTATTCTTATCTCATCACTGTGTCCAAACGTTGTGTTAACGTATGGGTTGTATGTGTGAGTCTCGAGCTTAACAATGCGATCATCAAACGTCGGCTTCCCTCCAATGCTTAGAATGTCAGCCATTTTCAACTTAAATGCGCACAATGAATCCCAATGATTTCAAAAATGTAATGTTTGCAGCACTGAGCCTCTTCGTTTTAGCGTACTCAGGGCTGTTGTTGTTGTTGTTGTTGTAGACAATTTCGTTTGGAAGAAACGTGTTTCTGGAGTCGTTCAACACAAGCATCTCATTCGTTCGCTCACAGGTATTATCGTCGTCGCACGTGCAGTCTGATGGTAATCTCTTCACCTCGAAAATCCAGCAATCGTCCATTTTGATCCACAACGCGTATCGTTAGATCCGTAATGATCCTTGCGGTGATTGGAAGGTAAATGATCTGTGCGGGCGTTTCCGATATCTTATATCCGGGCGGGACTCTCGGAGAAAATTCATGTATCGTATGTACACGCTTCCCATTGTTGTACGCGCCAGCGGTCACACTACATTCAATGCGAATAATGTTTACGCTCATGATATTAATCGGGTCGTCCGATTCGTGCCACTGCCCCGGTTCTAATTCCCGATTCGCCGAGAATCCCAATAGCGATCCAATGTTATCGGGTTTCGTAAAGTCTACGGCAAACGAGCAGTACAGCTCGCTTTTCATGGTGTTGTTGTTGGGGCGTAACACTATAGGATACATATCATTGTCACCATCATCATCGGTACCATCGAGATTTTTAGGATATCGCTCAAGTAATCGCTGCTTCAAATACTTGGCAATGGCGTCTAGTTCGTAGGAGCCGTGGGGAATCGTAATGTATTCGTGGCCAGTGTCGACGCTGTTGTTGTTGTTGGTGTCATAGTTTGTGGTGAAGTAGAATTTATCGTTGCTCGAGTCGATGTTGGGTATTGTATGATACGTTTCAAAGGTTGTTAGACCAAGCTCGTAATCATCGTCGCTCAAATCTATGGGTGGAAAGTAGCTTACAACGAGGGTGCTACTCTTGCCAGTTAGAGTCAATGTTAACGACATATTCCGAGAAACTGCTCGACTAGTACTGAATCAGAGTGGCGGGACAATCCTTAAATTTGGTGCCAATCGTTTGTAGAAAGCGTAGACATAGTTGTCCACAATTGCTCTGATCATACTCCTGATAAGACGTTCGATTGTATTCAATTTTCACATCATCATTATCCAAATATTGTGTCAATTCCTTAGGCGGTCGAAGATTGCCAAAGCTGTCGAAGTATACAGCTCGATGCCCTCTCTTCGCATACGCCACCCAATGAGTCCCCGGTCCCTCGACATTGTCCAAATTCACGATACCGCTCTCGCTTCGACGTACTCCTCCGGCTGGTAGCACGTTGCGCATAAAAACACCTCTAAAGAATGGAATACACATACGTTTTGCCAACTCATTCAATTGCATGTCGGTAGTTACACTCACAGGAATTTTTATTGTCTTTTCGGCGTTTTTTTTTTTTGGTTTTTTCGTTTCGAGATTCCCTGTCCGCGCTTGTATGGTGTCAGATAGAGTCCACGACCTTCCATGGAGCGATTATGACGCCGCATTTCCTGCAGCTGACGTTGCGCTGCCTTATTATCGTTTACCGCCTTGGCGATCCCCGCCGCTCCGCCAGCTAATGATCCGAGAACACCTAGCAGCGGGAGAAGTGGTAATATACCACCCCGTTTGGCCACTGGAAGAATCCTCTTTGCGATGCTTTTCTTACAGTCCTTTGCGGGGTTTTGTTTTCATCCCCATTCCGATTTTCGTCTTGGCCTTCCTAGCTGCCCAAACAGCTGTAGCAGCTCCTCTTTCACCCAGAGTCGAGCCTCGCGCAACGATGCGTCTCCGCGCTTTGTCAGCGAGTACGTTATCTGCTGCGTGCTTTTCGCCGAGGTCGTTCCTACGCGAATATGCAATATCGTGTTCGCGACACGCTGCGTCCAACGGATTGATGCCTCGATCACCTCTAGCCAATCGTTTTGCCAGATGAGTTCCTGGACCACAAAACTGATGTCCTGGGATATGTAATTCGATAGGTAGCGCGTTTATCGCTCGATTTAACAAACCACCGCCTTTCTTTACTCTCGTCGGCAACATTCGCTGCAGTTTTTAATCAGCGGTGCTGGACCGTCGATATGCGTTCGCTGCCAATGGCGATTATAATGTTCCAGACACCGACGATACTGCCGAACCTCAGAATCGGCTTTTATATGCTCGGGGAGTCTGTCCCACAACTGGTCAATGTGTCTGCCAAATTCGTGAAGTAGAATAATCTTTGGTATATATATCAGCTGCTCAGAGGTTATGTCTCGAATGTCGCAATTATCCGGCAGAACGAGAAGCATTTCGAATACTGAGCTGTTTTGCTTCGACGCGGACCTATAAATAGGACGCATAGTCGCTTCGATGTGTCAAAAATCATTTTCGCGGTTTGCAGCGAGGATGCGATTCGTGCGACAACCTGTGACTATACGCGTGACAAATTTTGATGATAAATCGCAAATGATGTCCTCGAAAACAAAACGCAAACACGGTAGCATGCTGCCAAACACTATCCGCAGCCTCATTTGCGGCCCATCAAATTGCGGAAAGACCAATGTGCTGGTAAGCTTGTTGGAAAGTCCTCACGGCGTTCGCTTCGAGAACGTGTACGTGTATTCCAAGTCGTTGCAGCAGCCGAAATATCAGTATTTGGAGAATTTATTGGCTCCGATAGATGAAATTGACTACTTCACGTTTTCAAATAACAGTGACGTCATCCCACCGAGCGAATCGCTTCCGAATTCCATTTTTATCTTTGATGACGTGGCATGCGACAAGCAAGATACGATACGAGAATACTTTGCAATGGGGCGCCATTCGAACGTTGACTGTTTCTATCTCTGTCAGACGTATGCAAAGATTCCCAAACATCTTATACGTGACAATGCAAATCTGCTGATTCTGTGTAAGCAGGATGGCACCAACTTGAAACATGTGTACAACGATCACGTAAACACTGACATGTCTTACGAGGATTTCTGCGCTTTGTGTCGCAATTGTTGGCAACGGGAGTACGGTTTCGTGGTGATAGACAAGGATTGCGCGATGCCCAATGGACGTTATAGAAAGGGATTTAACGAGTTTGCGGTACCGTGAGGTGGTCAATCGTCATCGACACGTCGGTGGAAAAGCAACGTCTGCGGCACAATGATTGATATCGATAGTCTGGAGATTAAGGATCGCGAGAGAATAGCGAAGGAAATTGCAAAAACCAGTGATTCCATTCGCAAGAAACATCAGGCTTTGAAGACTGGCAAGATGGAGGAAGATATCGCGTTGGAGAGATACTTTAAACCTATTGTCGATCCCTTGAAACATATTGTGGAAAATACAACAGCGACAAAAACTGGCATGCCATCGCTGACGAGCACAGACGTTGAAGGCAAGGAAACATTAACACCTAAAACGAAAATCCAACCGAAAGGGAACGCATCACATAAGACAAAGAGGAAACCATACGCGTCATCGGAAAATTCATTCGTAACGTCCACACCAATTCAATCGAAGCGGAAACGGCAGGATGTTACATCAGCCGATTCCCCAGTTCCTTCCACAACAATAAATACATTTCCGAACGTACAATCGCTTGCAACTAATATTGACGATGTTTTCGAAACTACTCCCGATGAGTCGTTTGCAACATCTATTAGACAGCAACTCCAAACATTCGAGGGACAACAAACATTTCGCAACCATTTCGGTCCGTTGGGGCAAAATACATGCGTGCCATCCTGAGTGATGACAGGGATACAGCAATGGACTATGTGTACGGCGTATACTTTGGCAATAGTGGAACGATGCTTGGGGACAAGGCTTTCGATATAGACAAGGATGATAATATAATCATAGATGGTGTAAAATACGGAGGAACGTCAGGCCTTTACGAACTGATTTTCAAGAGACTTCCCTGACGATGCCATATACACAGATGCCGATAGACAAAAATACAAAAGTATACTACTGACAACAAATGCTCACAGACGTGGTCATAACGCCCAAAATCCCGTAATGGGTAACAAGGGATACAAGTATAAACATGTAATTGCACCGCTACTACCCCGTATATCGACCAGTAAGGCAGGGAAAGGCCTGCCGGTTCCGCGAGTCATGACGGTAAATGATAACAAGATCGATTACGTGCACTGGGACGATCCCAACGAGCTGGTGGATCGACTCCGTTTGTTGGAAGCGTCGCGTCAGGCGGGTAACAACTCGCATGGCCATGAAATTCTATCGATTATCGAGGAACTCCGCGAGGTAGGCCTCATTATAAATTAAACCGCGCACCGATGATGTGCACTGTATGCGTTGAGATGCCGATCAATAAATTTGGGTTATCGCTCGAGAAGAGCGGAGCAGCTGGAATGGACTATTACAAATGGAGCGGTTTGCTTCGAAATTATATGCGAGACAATGCTCTTTGCGTGGCAGGTGCCGACTTTGATGCAAAATCACGCAAGATACGACGCGTAGCTCAGCCGACAGTTGACAGCGATGCCGTTAATAAACTATATGTGGAAAAGAGCATTAAACTTTTGAGAGAGCAGCAGGAAGAATTGGAGAGGAAGCTGGTCATGTTTCAGAGAGATATGTTGACGTTGCAAAACAGCGTTCAAGAGATATCACGCGCATTGAATTCTATCCCGCAGCAGACAATGCGAAGGAAAATCATGCGAGACGGTTGAACTTGACCAGAATTTCCTCGAGCCGATGGGGAGCACATAATATATGTACACGATAATTATCGCATCATTCGTGTCAAAGACATCTCTGCGATCAAACATGCAACCAATATCGAAATCCGAGAGTAATGAAAGCCATAGTCTCAAGAAGCGACAACTTGAGGAATTGCATGCTCCAGCTCGAAGACATTTCCCGCGGAGACACGTCATAGTGCATGGATACGATGATCTGTGGCAAGCTGACGTTGTAGAAATGCGTCCATACTCGCGATTCAACCGAGGTCATCACTATATACTCACGGTCATCGATGTGCTGAGCAAGTATGCATGGGCGGTACCGCTCAAGACTAAAGGTGGTGCTGAGGTGACTAAAGCGTTTGCAAAGATATTTAGAGATCGACATCCGAAAAATTTGCAAACCGATCAAGGAAAAGAATTTTACAACGTTGATGTGCAGAAACTCATGACAAAGCATGGCATTAATCATTATTCGACGTATTCGGTGATGAAGGCCTCCGTCGTAGAACGTTTCAATCGAACTTTGAAGAACAATATGTGGAAACTGTTTACGCTCAATGGAACCTATAAATGGGCTGATGCACTACCGCGTCTACTTGCAGAGTATAACGCACGAAAACATAGAACCATCGGAATGCGTCCTTGCGATGTTACCCTGCGATCGCCGATAAGCTGCTAGCTACAGTATACAGCAACATAAAGATCGCTGCTCCAGCGAGATTCAAATTGGGCGAGTTTGTGCGCGTGAGCAAATTTAAAACCATCTTCGATAAAGGCTATACACCGAATTTGACAACGGAGGTGTTTAAAATAGCCAAAGTACAGGCAACTAATCCCGCGACGTATCTGCTCCTCGATTCCTTTGGAAAACCTGTTGCCGGAGGATTCTACGAACATGAGCTGCAACGCGTCACAGATCCTGATGTGCATCTAGTGGAAAAAGTGTTGCGTAGAAAGGGGATAAGGTGTATGTCAAGTGGTTGGGCTTTGATAAATCACACAATTCTTGGATAAATAAAAATAATGTATTGTAAAATAATACATGGTTCAATAAAATACAATGATGCATATACATATACATGAGTGGCGACTTTTATTTTACACATTAATCCCACTATTTATATGAATGAGTTAATAAATACTAATTTCTATACATTTGCGGACAATTTGTAAACAATTTTATATTATACAATAAATTCCACTATTTATAATAAATACAATAATAATAATTTCTATTTTACAACGTTATATTATAATCCTCCAGGGCAGAGTGTCGGTCGAATCGGGTACGATATATCGCTTGTCGTCATACGGACTTAGAGCGATTTTGGATTCCGAAATGGTGTACACTTTGTGCAATTTAGACCGTATGCATGATTGTCTGCGAACCATTTCGATCTCTTTGGGCAAACACTGCGCCTAGTCGACGAAAGTTATCGTTCTGGCTATGACGTTGGTCTTGACGCCTTTCGCCTTCTTCGTATCTTTTTTGCCGTCTACGCGAAGTGCATACATTTTCGCTCTAAGACCTATGAATTCAGTCATTATCGCACCGTTATTTTCATCCTTCATCAGCCCCGGAACCTTCTTATTTACGCGTGGCATATTATATGGATTGTCGGTAGGATAATCGCTTGTGTCGAATCTATCGATATTGTGCTTCATAGACTCGTAGATATCGTCGCACCAAATGTGATAAATAAGACTGTCAGTGTCGGTGTATAGAATTTTACAATTTTGCCCGTGTTTAGGAGACATGTACTCGTGGTGAAATTCATACAAACAAAGTTTTGATATGTCCAGAATGCACATACCCACGTATATCGGTTTGTTGAATTTCACCTCGAGTTTTCGCAATTCAACAGCTACTAAATTTTCCGAAAAAACACTTCTGCTGTGGAAATCCGGTTTCGCGATCATTGCCTCCGCGCCATATCGCCCTTCCCAATGTGTCACAAGTTTTACATCCACATGGTTTCGTACATTTTCCATAGTTTTACCGAATACTGTGTTGTTCATCAATTTGCACAAATTCTTTTCAAAGTCGTTTGTCGCGCTTGTTCTAAATCGTGTGTTGAGTTCGATGTAATCGCGGAGCCAGGGAGATTGAGCGAATTGAAGCACGCGGTGTATCTTTGTAATACGAAGACCGTGACGCGTGCACTGCTGCAGGTTGCGATAATGGATTATGTAACGCTGCTTATCGTATACCGTCGCGAGTAACTTGTCCTGCCTGCTGCCAGGTGGTTTGGCACGCGTCGGACAGAACGGCAGATCTGCATGAGCATCGTGCGGACGTTGCGGATATTCCAGATCTACCTCGAGAATGTATCCCGTGGGCGAATCGACACCGATTGAAGATACGTCAAAATTTACAACATCTTCGACCCATTGAAATTTAGCGTATGGTAGAGGCTGACACATTGCCCATCCATACAAATTGTTCACGTCAAAGTACATCAAGTACGATGACTCTTCCGATGCGTCGTAAGATGACATGTACTTGTTATTGGCATGTGCGTATCTTCCGGAACATTGACTTAAGCCCCGCGTATACCGCGTTCGATAAACATGACCATATCGATGTCTGTGAGCAATTCGAATGTAATTTTGGTATGTTTTAGCATTGCATCCCATGTGAAACCAGGTAGAGTATAGTAATGCGCTGAATCTAATCCGTAGCTCTTGATAGAACTTTCGCGAAAATTTTCAAAAATATCTGCCAATAACAAGACATCAGTTTTCAAATACAAATCGCTGTATTCGCCCAAGGTTCTAATCTCGAAACGCTGCCAGACTGTCTCGGCGTGTGCGTAATCGGTCTCTGATACAGTCTCGCCCGTTAACGAACTGTGGAATGACTCGCGCGGTGGTGAGCATGGATCCCGCAGCTTGTTCGCGCAATCAAGGTATTCATATGGAAAGACACCCTTTCGCGTCAATAAATTGAAATCTTCAGTGGATAATGTTCCAAATTGGGATCGCAAAATTTTTAATTGATCTGTGTTAAGAAAAGATGCTAATTTGTCGAGACTGGTATTTAGAAATTTGTATGAATCGATGAATCGTAATTTAATATAATTTTGCGAGTCTGATTCATCCGTATCTTCAACAGGTTTTGTGAAAGAAATATATTTTTCTTTAGTTATAGGTAATACATCAATGTGACCTTCGAAAGCGGTAGCTATTTCCTCGATAATGAAATGCGAATCATAGCCGGATAAATTATGGAAAACTATGGGGATGTAAAACACATTTTTATAATTTAAATTGCACTCCGAATGTGCTGGGCCTCTGAACCGTCCGGACAGATGGCAATGATCGCGAACTCGTACATCGCTAGCCTTGAATGGTTCTTCGCAAATATGACAATGTGCTGCATTGCGAAATGTCGTCAAGTGTTCGGGAGTTAAATCCAGCATGGGAACATTACTGGTAAGAATAGGTTTGGCAAAGTTTGCAAAATTTTTAAGTTCGTCGACGAACCATGAAACACAATCTGTGTCGCGGCGACATCGATACATCGACAGTGATGTATCATATGAACAATGCATATAATATGCAATGCTGTGTACATTGTGGTGTTGATATGTATGTAATTTATTATCACCCGCTTGGTTGTCCAACGTTTTTGCGATGATGCACACCAGATCTGCATATACCACGAAAGGGAGCCGCTCCTTCCTATCGTGGTTGCTGAAATCGAGCAGATTGTCGCCTTCGCTGGGCAGCAGAATGGCGCAGTTGTTTATCTGCCCGCAGTCCAGCGAATGCACCTCCAACTTCTCGGTAGATCCGAAGTAGTGCATGCATCTGTAAACCCCAAAAAATTTATTTAATTTCACATATATTTCAACATTTTTTAAACATTTCATAAATTTTTTTATACATACCGATCGCAGATGAATTTCTTGGCTTTGTGCCTGCTCAGCTGCATGCCCACCAGCCTGGACAAGTCCTTAATGCATGCAAAGTGCCCTACATCGCCGTGCTCTTGATTCGGCGTGTAAAGCAAGTTTACATGTCTATCCCTCTTCTGGCTGGCGAGGTGCAGCGGGAAGACTGTTGGCCCTTCTTCATCTTCTCCTCGAAGCTGTAGACATTGACGGAGATGTCGTTCAGCCGTTCAAACTTCCCAATATACCCCAGAGACATTGGGAACTCAATGCCCTGGAGATTTAGGATCGACGTATACTGCGGGTATGAACCTGGACGTTCAGGATATTTTGTTGCTGGATGAAGAGCTGCGACAACTGCCCACGCGAAACATGCGTTGTCCGAGGATTGTATGCTTATTGTTGCCCTCTTCAGCATGATTTCTCGCGGCAACTTGAAGTGACACCCCGCGCGGAGTGGATTATACTTATTGACATTGACGGTCAGATTCATGATTCTCGCCAATGCCCATCCGCTGTCGCGTTCCTGGAACTCTTCCAGCGATGCCAGGGTGGATTCGACGACGCATCGCTGGTACCACTCCTGCAGATCGGATGTGTGGAAGAGTTCTCAGTTTTGGGTGTTGATGCTTTTACAAGCATGCTTGTCACCTGCCACAAATTCGCCGTTGAACACCGTGTTCACTTTGAGGTTTCGATGTTTCCTCAAGGTGTCCCGAACATGCTCCAGCACAATGGTCTCTGCATCCTGGCGGAAGTTGCGCGGTTCGATATAATTCGAATTTAGGATGACACCTGTTAATACGCGAGTATCGAACGCAGTGTGTATTTCACGCCACAAAAGTCCCGTACTCGAATGTCCGGCACCTTGACGCGCGAAACGTCTGCGCACCAAATGTTTCAATCCTTCGAGTCGCGCGATTCGAGCAACCAACGATTGTCGAACACCGATCGATAATCGCGGGCGTTTCACGCGGCTGTGTTCTTCCAAAGATTCGATACACTCGTTGCACCGTTCTTCCCACGCGAGGTACTCTTCCTGCGAAATCAATCGTTCGGATTGATCCAACAATTGGCGTTCTACTTGTGCGAATTGTTCCATGATTGTAAATGGAATGTAAATGGAATGTAAATGTAAATGTAAATGTAAATGTAAATGTAAATGTAATATCCTTTTTTCAATGCAACACGTTGTAACTATTTGAGGCCTTGTGCAGTTTAAAGCGTGCTTTATACCAGCACAGCGATTTGGTATCTCTGCCTAACTCTTTCGGTGTCTCTCCTTCCCTCAAATGCATTGCATGCCAACATGGTTCTATGCAGTTTCTGCTGATATCGCATAATTCTTTCCATGATATTATATTACATTCAACACGTGTCGAGACTTTTATCCTTGAGGCCCAAGTTACATGCAATCGCGCGATATGCTGCGATGTTAAGATTGAACAAAAGCATTATGGAAAAAAATGGTAGTTTTAGAATAAAATATTCAGCGCTTCCACAGATATTATATTACATTCAACACGTGTCGAGACTTTTATCCTTGGAGGCCCGTTACATGCAATCGCGCGATATGCTGCGATGTTAAGATTGAACAAAAGCATTATGGGGAAAAATGGTAGCTTTAGAATAAAATGTGGTGGGGATTGCACCTCTATTTAAGCCGTCTCTCCGGACGCTATTCCATCAATCGCTCAGTAGCTTCGCTGAATTTTCGACGGAACAAATAGTGCTCTGAAAAACAATGTGTAGTACCAGTGCCGTGGGCTATTACGTTCCAATCAGGCAAGATGATGGCGTATCTCCATGCAAGGAGAATACATTTAACAGGTAACCTTTCATAATTTTTTTATTTATTTATTTATGTTTTTTCATGAAAAAAAGGTAATTTTCATGATTATGCTTTTTAGGCCACGCCAACCATAGCGTGTCATGGTCAGAAGATACGCATTAACATCCACGGGCTGCAAATATTTGGAAATTGGAATCAGCGTAGGACCTACAGCCGATGTAGAAATTCTTCTCGGTGATAATCGTGGAAATCATCTTAGAATACCATGGCATACATGGAACTCACTATTCGACTGCTGTACAACCATCGAAGAACGTGCACAATTGCCTGGATCATCATTGATGCAGATTAATGAATTAACGGTGGAATTTTGTCGGATGTTTGATTCGCCGATTGTAAAGATGACAATTGATAATAAGTCGCTGTATTTCAAACCGAATACAGTAGCATTTTTATTTAATCTTGAGCCATGTGTAAGCTATGTATATCCGCGGCTCTATCAAACTGTAGAAGATGTGAGGAAAAAATTTATAACTTTTGTTGGCGTGTTGCAACAGAGCAATGCTGTCATCGAAACATTAGATACGCGTAGTGCTGCTAAAATCATACGTGACAGCGAATATTACTGCAGGGATTATCTTGTAGATTGCGAACTGTTAGCATGCGCCATCAATGATATTGTAATTGAAGCTCGTAAGAAAAAACGTAACAATATATTACCGAAACATTAGATACGCGTAGTGCTGCTAAAATCATACGCGACGGTGAATATTACTGCAAGGATTATCTTGTAGATTGTGAACTGTTAGGATGTGCCATCAATGATATTGTAGTTGATGCTCGCATAAAAAAATGTAACAATATAGTGTCATTTAAAACATATATTATTTCTCGAATTTTATTTACCCGTCTTCCACATTCTCTCCTCGCATAAATCTAAGGCTGGACCGTCGATTTAATTTATATTTTAATCCGATTTTTTTATTTCTTTATTTTTTGTATTTTTTCCTTTAAACATAACAAAAAATATATAGTATCATTTAAAACATATATTATTTCTCCAATTTTATTTCACCCGTCTTCCACCTTATCTCCTCGCATAATTCTAAGATTCGACGTTTCAAAAATCAATATATTCTTCTATTGTAACAATATAGTGTCATTTTAAAACATATATTATTTCTCGAATTTTATTTACCCGTCTTCCACATTCTCTCCTCGCATAAATCTAAGGCTGGACCGTCGATTTAATTTATATTTTAATCCGTTGGACGCAGCGTGTCGCGAACACGATATTGCATATTCGCTTAGCAACGACTTCGTCGAAAGGCACGTAGCAGATAACGTACTCGCTGACAAAGCGCGAAAACGCATCGTTGCGCGAGACTCGACTCGACTCTGGATGAAAGAGGAACTGCATTTTTCGAGTAAATTTTCGCATTTAGTATACAGTATGAAACTTTTTATTTCTTGTGTTTCGTAATGATATTAACCATTTTCTATAACGCGTTTTGCAAGAGTTTGACTAAACCTAACCACAGTGAACTATAAAAATCTGAATTTATACGAGTACTAGAATAATAAATAGAAAGAATAGATTTACGAGCCGAATGATGTGTTGTCTTTTTTCGCTAGCTGTAAATATTTTCTTAGGAGAACATTATGTAATTCTTTTTTTTAGATCTCATCAAACGTACCGAGAACGCCGAAAAGACAATAAAAATGCCTGTGGGTGTAGAAAAAATTTTCGGGGTCATCCTCCCTCGGTTCGGTATGAAAAGTTTTCGGGGATCATTCCCCCTCTTAAAAAATTTCCGACGGCGGGCCAGGTCTGGAGAGGTCTCCGCGGCGGCTCGGCCTGGACTAATCCCCTGACATCCCCCACTCCGCGGCTCGTGTCCGCGCAACCACTCTTCCACTCCCCACAGGCCCCGCGCCTAAAGTTCTCCGTGCCGCACTCCCCCGCGCGCCCTACCTTCCCCTCGCCGCACGCTCCCCTCATTGCCCCATGGGTTAGAATCCCCATAGCTATACTACTTATTCGCGTAGCAACGACCTCGACGAAAGGAACGCAGCAGATATAGTACTCGCTGACAATGCGCGAAAACGCATCGTTGCGCGAGACTCGACTCTGGGTGAAAGAGGAGCTGCTACAGCTGTTTGGGCAGCTATGAAGGCCAAGACGAAAATCGGAATGGGGATGAAAACAAGACCCCGCAAAAGGAGTGTAAGAAAAGCATCGCAAAAGCGGATTCTTCCAGTGGCCAAACGGGGTGGTATATTACCACTTCTCCCGCTGCTAGGTGTTCTCGGATCACTAGCTGGCGGAGCGGCGGGGATCGCCAAGGCGGTAAACGATAATACGGCAGCGCAACGTCAGCTGCAGGAAATGCAGCGTCATAATCGCTCCATGGAAGGTCGTGGACTTTATCTGATACCATACAAGCGCGGACAGGGAATCTCGAAACGGAAAAAAAAAAAAATGTCGAAAAGACAATAAAATGCCTGTGGGTGTAACTACCGACATGCAATTGAATGAGTTGGCAAAACGTATGCGTATTCCATTCTTTAGAGGTGTTTTTATGCGCAACGCGCTACCCGCCGGAGGAGTACGTCGAAACGAGAGTGGTATCGTGAATTTGGACAATGTCGAGGGACCGGGGACTCATTGGGTGGCGTATGCGAAGAGAGGGCATCGAGCTGTATACTTCGATAGCTTTGGCAATCTTCGACCGCCTAAGGAATTGACACAGTATTTGGATAATGATGATGATGTGAAAATTGAACATAATCGAACGTCATATCAGGAGTATGATCAGAGCAATTGCGGACAAATATGTCTACGCTTTCTACAAACGATTGGCACCAAATTTAAGGATTGTCTCCCCACCACTCTGCTTCAGTACTAGTCGAGCAGTATCTCGGAATATGTCGTTAACATTGACTCTAACTGGCACGAGTAGCACCCTCGCTGTAAGCTACTTTCCACCCATAGATTTGAGCGACGATGATTACGAGCTTGGTCTAACAACCTTTCAAACGTATCATATAATACCCAACATTGACTCGAGCAACGATAAATTCTACTTCACCACAAACTATGACATCGACAACAACAGCGTCGACACTGGCCACGAGTACATTACGATTCCCCACGGCTCCTACAAACTAGACGCCATTGCTAAGTATTTGAAGCAGCGATTACTCGAGCGATATCCTCAAAATCTCGGTGGTTCCGATGATGTATATCCTATAGTGTTGTGCCCCAACAACAACACCATGAAAAGCGAGCTGTTCTGCTCATTTGCCATAGATTTTACGAAACCCAATAACATTGGATCGCTATTGGGATTCTCGGCGAATCGGGTATTAGAACCAGGTCTGTGGCACGAATCGGACGATCCGATTAATATCATGAGCGTAAACATTATTCGCATTGAATGTAGTGCGATCGCTGGCGCGTACAACAATGGGAAGCGAGTACATACGATACATGAATTTTCCGAGAGTTCCGCCAGGATATAAGATATCGGAAACGCCCGCACAGATCATTTATCTTCCAATCACCGCACGGATCATTACGGATCTAACGATACGCGTTGTGGATCAAAACGGACGATTGCTGGATTTTCGCGGTGAAGGGATTACCATCAGACTGCACGTGTGACGACGATAATACCTGTGGTGCGAACGAATGAGATACTTGTGTTGAACGACTCCAGAAACACGTTTCTTCCAAACGAAATTGTCGACAACAGTAACAGCTCTGATGACGTTAAAACGAAGAGGCTCAGTGCTGCAGACATTGCATTTTTAAAATCCTTGGGATTCAGTGTGAACATTTAAGTTGAAAATGGTTGACATTCTAAGCATTAGAGGGAAGCCGACGTTTGATGATCGCATTGTTAAGCTCGAGACTCACACATACAACCCATCCGTTAACACGACGTTTGGACACAGTGATGAGATAAGAATACCTATACAACAGCAAGATTTATACACATTGCCGTGTGAAAGTTTCCTCTACGTGGAGGAAATTGACGATACATAAGCCAAATGATGCTTCAACGGTGATGTTTGGAAATAATTGCATGGCGTTCATATTTGATGAGATTCGATATGAGCAGAATGGTGTGGAGATGGATCGCAACAGAATCGTTGGAATAACTAACACGATTAAAAATTATGTATCACTGACATCCGATGAAGACAAAAATATGGAGAATGCCGGATGGGGCTTGAAACGACACGATGAGCTGGTAGTGAAAAATCATTTCAATTTTTGCATCCCGCTCAAATATTTGCTGGGATTTTGCGAGGACTACAAACGCATGGTTATGAATGCGCGTCACGAATTGATTTTAATACGATCGCGCAACGATAACAATTCTCTAATTATGTCTCCAACGTTGGAACCAGAAGTTGAATTACTTAAGGTGCAATGGCGGATGCCTCATGTGACACTAAACGATGTTAATAAGCTATCGTTGCTACATGCTTTGGAAAGTGGGCAAAACCTGAGCATTAGTTTTCGCTCGTGGGATCTGTACGAGTATCCTCTCTTACAAAGCACGACCAAGCATTCGTGGGCCGTCAAGGCAGCCGCACAGCTGGAGAAGACGCGATATATTCTCTTTGCTCTACAGACCGCTCGAAAGAATGTGATGACCGAAGATGCTACTCGGTCTGACCACTGCAAATTGACCAATGTAAAACTTTTTCTCAACTCGGAATTTTATCCGTACGATGACATGAACATGGACTTTGACAAGCATAGGTACGCCATCTCGTTTAACATGTATACGCATTTCCGTAAATAGTATTACGGACATAGTTGCAACGAGGCATTATTCACCGTTGCACAATTTTTACTATTTGGCCCGCTCGTGGTGATTGACTGCTCGCGACAAAATGAGTCGATCAAGAATAGCACCGTGGACGTGCGCATCGAATTTGATTGTAAAGAGAACGTGCCGGCGAATAATACGACCTTACTGTATCATTTTGCATGATCGGGTGGTTGAATACAATCCGTTGACAAACATGGTGCGCAAAATCAATTAAATTCCAACGCTACTGACCTGCCCTCTCATGTGTCAAATTCGTACAACTTTTCATCATGAAAATCGAGATGCTTTACGAGAAAGACCACATACTCCTGCCGGGCTTGGAAATGAGCGGATCTCTAAATTGTTCCGATAATGACCGTACCAACATTTGTTGACCTGCAAGGGTTCAGTGTTGATGGAAGATTTGTTGTGAAGGAAGTGGCTGTCCTACGAAAAGGAACAATTCTCTGGCATTATATATTTGGGAGTTCGATGCCGCAATATCTTCTTACGAAATCTGACAAATCATGCATCCGATGGTTGACGGCAAAACATCACGGACTGCTGTGGGAAGATGGAGACGTTCCGTACAGTATGGCTAAACAGCTAATTACGAAAGCTGTTGTCGATGAAGAAGAAGACGCACCGCAGATCGCATATGTTAAAGGGCTGCAGAAACGAGACTGGCTTGCGGATTTCCTCGATGAAAATACGAGAGCGAGCGTGATCATTGAGACACTGGATATGGACTACGAGGATATCATATCTTTAAAAAAGCTAAATGCACTTCATACCTTACGATGTGACAGACACGCAAAGCATTGTGCCTTGCAAAATGTATTTAAAATATTCAACTGGTGGTCTAAACGCCAGAGAGAAATTGCATAAATAAAAATATAACCAATTTTTAATCCACAAATGTTTTTTTTTCTTCATCTCTACCATCCAATTTCCTGCACGTGATGTACGCTATATTAAGATGATATTTATAATTATTATGTAAAAGTGGAGTCATATACGTTCAAATGGGTACCATACACGTTCAAAGTGGTACGATTGATGTTCAAAAGTGGTACATTAGATGTTCAAATGTGGTACATTGGATGTTCAAAGTGGTACGATTGATGTTCAAAAGTGGTACATTAGATGTTCAAATGTGGTACATTGGATGTTCAAAATGGTATGAGACACTTTCAAAAGTGGTACCCCTACATGTTCACCTGATATGGACTAGTCGAATAATCGGTTTAAAGAACAAGGAGAAGTGATTCGGCTTAGCCAATGATACATGCAAGGAAGAATGGAGATGGTCAACAAAGATTTCGAAGATCATGAAGAACAAAGACATCCTATTTTGCAACGTATGCATCTTTCGAGATATACGTTTACATGCATGAGCCTGCAGATTCAGCGAGATCAGTTCTCAGTCGACATTCAACAGCAATATGGTAAATTCGAGAATTATTCCTGCATTCGAAGGATTGCCCCGGCGAGACAATGAGGAGGTATGTACATACCAATGTTTATGGCATTTATTACATGTGAATATTATATCAGTTATTGTGGGTTCTAGAACGATCCGTCTCCGCCGCCCTCGCCGTCGCCATCAAGCACCCCCACGCCACCAGCCACACCATCACCGCCATCCTCGCCATCGCCACCGCTCCAGCGTTTCGAGCGATTACAGAGATTGAGCATGCACTTTCCGTACTTCCGATGGCCTCGAATGCAGAATTTCGTCGACATCGATGGGCCCCTACGGCCGCCCGGCAACTGCCGCGGCTCGCGTCGCCACCGCCGCCGCCGCCGCCGTTGCCGGAACAATACTTTTTTTAATTTTTATTTTTTTTTATTTAATTTTTAGTATTTCTATTTATTTTTTTATTATTTTTTTGTATACAATAAAATATATCATATTATAAAGGCATCTAATTTCTTTTCCCGCGCCCATAATGCTCGTCAATGTTATACGTTCTGCTGAGGCTACATTTTTGCACGTGTACATGGTAATATAAATGGTATTTGCAAACATTGCACTTTTCGCAGAAGAAGAAGAACATGTGACATAAAAAATTCGCATGATACACATGATTTCGGTCGATTCGTACCGCGAATGTGATGTCATAGAATTTGCACGTTTGGACGTGTTCAAGGTAATCTAAAAACGCTTTTGCAAAAGTTGCACTTTTCGCAGAAGAACACGTGACATAAAAATTCCTCTCCCGCACCTCGCTTCCCTTGATGCATCGTTACACTTTTTCTGTGCTGCACACTCGTTTTGATAGTATCGTCGTCGCCGTCGTCGTGAAACGTTATCTATTGGATTCTACAAACATGAATTACTACATTTCTCGCGAAACGGCGTGCATAAGTCGCGAGTAAGTGTTATTATCATCATTTCCTTAGCGTTATTACTTACCTTTCATTCTTTACATACTTTTTCTATATGTTACGATAGCAATAAACAACGTTCGACGCCTTATATACTGGGGAGGAGGTTTGCCCTCACATCCACGGCATACAAGTACCTGGATATTAGAATCGCGGTAGAACCCGTGTCCGCTGTGGAAATTATTCTTGGCGATACTCGAGGAAATGTGTTGTTGTTGCCACACTCGACATGGGCGACATTGATCCAGAAACGCGAGGATATCGAACAACATGTAAAATCAGCTCCTTCTCCAACGTCATTAACGATTTGTGATTTGGTGCTTACGGTTGTTACAATGCGTGGCATAAGCCTTGTGCAAATGAAATTGTATGATGCCTGCATGTATATGAAACCATCGATTGTATTATTTTTATTCGAACAGGAACTGTGTGTCGAGCACGCGTATTCGTGGCTGCGTCAAAATACGCAATATGTCAGCGAGAAATATAAACAATTTGTAACGATATTAAAACGGAACAGTATTGCGCATAAACATGAGGCCGTCAAAATCCTTCATAAATATTATCATAAAAATTCTCCTGCGGATTGCGAGCTGTTGACATTTGCAGTGGATAATATGTTATACGATGCTATTAATAATTAAATAATTTTTTATATACAATATATTATCATTTAAAACATATATTATTTCTCCAATTTTATTTCACCCGTCTTCCACCATCTCTCTCCTCGCCACCTAATTCTAAGATGCAACGTTTCAAAAGTCTTATATTTCATTCGGGCGTTCTTCGTGCAGCTAAATGATGCCATTCGGTGCGTCTGCTCGAGGGGGTTCAAATTACATGCAATCGCGCGATACGCTGCGACGTTAAGATTGAAATAAACATTTTGAAAAATGATTTGCTTCAGAATAAATACAATTGCAAATATTGCATAACAATGTCATTTTCTCCGATTGATGCGGCATTGATTCGCTACATATCGATTCGCGCGGGGGTGGACCAAGGTTGTCCCTCCACTCGAAAAAAAAACAAAATTTCCGGTTTTGAATCGGAGTCTGAAAAAAATTTCGGAGATCATTCCCTCCGTCTGAAAAAATTTCCGACGGTGGTACAGCTCTGGAGAGGTCTCCGCGGCGGCTCGGTCTGGACTAATCCCATCCACGATTGCGCTTTCCCCCCACTCCGCAGCTTGTGCGCGTGCAACCATATTTCCTCTCCCCGCAGGCCACGCGCCCGTCTGAAAAATTTCCGACGGTGGGTCAGGTCTGCAGCGGTCTCCGCGACGGCTCAGCCCGGACTAATCCCCTCCACGATTAAGCCATCCCCCACTCCGCGGCTTGTGCGTGCGCAACCTATTTTCCACCACCAGCAGGCCCCCGCGCCCTTCAGAAGTGGGTCAGGTCTGGAGTGGTCTCCGCCCCGGCTCGGTCCGGACCGATCACCTCCACGATTGCGCCAACCCCTACTCCTCGGCTTGTTCGCGCGCAACCTATTTTCCATTCCCCGCAGGCCCCGCGCCGTGGTTTCCCCGCGCCGCACTCCCCCGCGCGCCACTACTTCTTCCGCGACCCGCGCCCCCCTCATTGCCCAATGGGTTAGAACCCGCCATATTATACTACTTAGTTAGTTTTCAGTTAGTTACTTAGTTTGCAGTAAATTGGTTAATTTGTCAGTTAGTTAGTTTGTAAGTTAGTTAGCTTTTTGCAGATAGTTAGTTATTTTGCAGTTAGTTAGATTGTTTGCAGATAGTTAGCTAGTTTGCGGATAGTTAGATAGTTTGCAGTTTTTTAGTTAGTTTGTCAGTTAGTTAGTTAGTTTGTAGTTAGCTAGATTGCTTGCCGTTAGTTAGATAGTTTGCAGTTAGTTAGATAGTTTGCAGTTTTTTAGTTAGTTTGTCTGTTAGTTTGTTTGAGGTTAGTTATTTAGTTTGTCAGTTAGTAAGTTAGTTTGCAGTTATTTAGTCAGTTTGTCTGTTAGTTAGTTAGTTTGTCAGTTAGTTAGTTAGTTTGTCAGTTTGATAGTTCGGTTGCATTATATTAGTTACTTTTGTAAGTTAGTTAGTTTGTTTGAGGTTAGTTATTTAGTTTGTCAGTTAGTTAGTTAGTTTGGTGTAAATTACTTAGTTTGTCCGTTAGTTTGGTCTAAATTACTGAGTTTGTCAGTTAGTTGGTTAGTTTGCAGTTAGTTAGTTAGTTTGTCAGTAAGTTAGATTGTTTGCAGTTAGTTAGATAGTTTTCAGTTACTTAGTAAGTTTGTCTGTTAGTTAGTTACTGTGTCAGTCAGATAGTTAGTTTGTCAGTTTGTTAGTTGGTTTGCATTATATTAGTGACTTTTGTAAGTTAGTTAGATTATTTGAGGTTAGTTATTTTGTTTGTCAGTTAGTTAGTTAGTTTGCAGTTATTTAGTTAGTTTGTGTGTTAGTTAGTTAGTTTGTCTGTTAGATAGATTGTTTGCAGTTAGTTAGTTAGTTTGCAGTTTGTTAGATTGTTTGTTGTTACTTAGCTAGTTTGCTGTTAGATAGATTGTTGGCAGTTAGTTATTTAGTTCGTCAGCTAGTTAGGTAGTTTGCAGTTAGTTAGTTTGTTAGCAGTTAGATATTTAGTTCGTCAGTTAGTTAGTTAGTTAGTTTGTCAGTTAGTTAGATAGTTTACAGTTAGTTAGTTAGCTTGTCAGTTAGTAAGTTAGATTGTCAGTTCGTTAGTTAGTTTGCAGTTAGTTAGATTGTTTGCAGTTAGTTAGGTAGTTTGCAGATAGATCGTTAGATTGTTTGCAGTTATAGTTCAGCTGGTTGTTTTAGTTAGTTAGATAGTAAGTATTACGTTAGTTTGTCAGTTAGTTAGTTTGTCAGTTAGTAAGTTAGATTGTCAGTTAGTTAGTTAGTTTGCAGTTAGTTAGATTGTTTGCAGTTAGTTAGATTGTTTGCTGTTAGTTAGATAGTTCGTAGGTAGCTTGAATGTTTGCATATAGTTAGCTAGTTTGTAGCTAGTTAGATAGTATGCAGTTTTTTAGTTAGTTTGTCAGTTAGTTAGTTAAATTGCAGTTAGTTAGTTAGTTAGTTTGTCAATTAGATAGTTACTTTTCACTTAGTTAGATTGTTTGCAGATAGTTAGCTAGTTTGCAGTTATTTAGTTAGTTTGCAGTTAGTTAGATTGTTTGCAGATAGTCAGCTAGTTTGCAGTTAGTTAGACAGTTTGCAGTTATTTAGTTAGTTTGTCAGTTAGATAGTTTGTTTGTCAGCTTGAATTGCGTTTATTATATTAGATTAGTTTGCAGTAAAGTTAGCTTAGTTAGTTTGTTGCAGTTAGTTATTGGCAGTTAGTTAGATTGTTAGTCAGTTAGTTAGTTAGTTTGTCAGTTAGTTAGTTAGTTTGCTAGTTAGTTAGTTAGTTTTGCAGTTAGTTGAGTTGTTTTGTCAGTTAGTTAGAAGTTTGTTGTTAGTTAGATTGTTAGTTGGTTTGGTAGATTGCAGTTTAGATAGTTTGTGTTAGTTATTTAGTTTGCAGTTAGTTTGCAGATAGATAGTTAGTTTGTCACTTAGCTAGTTTTTTGCAGTTAGTTAGTTAGTTTGCAGTTAGTTAGTTAGTTTGTCAGTTAGTTAGTTAGTTTGCAGTTAGTTAGTTTGTTAGCAGTTAGTTAGTTAGTTTGTCAGTTAGTTAGTTAGTTTGCAGTTAGTCAGTTAGTCAGTTAGTTAGTTAGTTTGTCAATTAGGTAATTAGTTTGAAGTTAGTTAATTAGTTTGCAGTTAGTTAGTTAGTTTGTCAGTTAGTTAGTTAGTTTTCAGTAAAGTTCGATTGTCAGTTAGTTATGTAGCTTGCAGTTTGATAGTTAGTTTGTCAGTTAGATAGTTAGTTTGTCAGTTAGTTAGTTAGTTTGTCAGTTAGTTAGTTAGTTTGCTAGTTAGATAGTTAGTTTGCAGTTAGTTAGATTGTTTGCCGGTTAGTTAGTTAGTTTGCTGTTGGTTAGATTGCTTGCAGTTAGTTAACTAGTTTGCAGTTAGTTAGATAGTTTGTCCGTTAGTTATTTAGTTTGCAGTTAGTTAGTTAGTTTGTCAGTTAGTTAGTTAGTTTGTCAGTTAGTTAGTTAGATTGTCAGTTAGTTAGTTAGATTGTCAGTTAGTTAGATAGTTTGAAGTTAGTTAGTTAGTTTGTCAAATAGTTAGTTAGTTTGTCGAATTAGATGGCAGTTATGCAGTTAAAGAGTTAGTTAGTTTAGTTTGCTCAGTGCACGGTTAGTTAGTTAGTTTGCTGTTGGTTAGATTGTTTGCATAGTTAGTTGGTTTGCATTACATTGGTTAGCTAGTTTGCAGTTAGTTAGATAGTTTCGGGTCCGTTATTTGTTTAGTTAGTTAGTTTAGCCTGTAAAAGTTTGCATTTGTTAGTTAACGAGTGGTTTGTCAGTTAGTTAGTTAGTTTGCAAGTAGTTAGTTAGTTTGCAGTTAGTTAGTTAGTTTGTCAGTTAGTTATTGTAGTTTGCAGTTAGTTAGTTAGTTTGATTGTTAGCTGGTTGTTAGTTAGATAGTTTGTCTGTTATTAATTACATTGTCATAGTTATTAGTACAGTTAGTTACATTGTTTCCTGTTAGCTAGTTAGTTTGCAGTTAGTTAGATTGCTGTTAGTTAGATTGTTTGCAGTTAGTTAGTTAGTTTGCAGTTAGTTTTTGCGTTAGTTAGATTAGTTTGCAGTTAGTTAACTGTTTTGCAGTTAGTTATTAGTTTGTTAGTTAGGTAGTTTCTTTGCAGTTAGTTAGCTAGTTGCAGTTAGTTAGTTAGTTTTGTTAGATGTCAGTTAGTTTTGTCAGTTAGATAGTTAGTTTGTCATATAGTTAGTTAGTTAGTTTGAATTATATTAGATAGTTTGTCAGTTAGTTAGTTAGAATGCAGTTAGTTAGTTATTTATTTGTCAGTTAGTTATTTAGCATGCAGTTAGTTAGTTAGATTGTAAGATAGTTAGTTAGTTTGCAGTTAGTTAGATTGTTTGCAGTTAGTTAGATAGTTTGCAATTTGTTAGATAGTTTGCAGTTAGTAACATAGTTTGCAGTCAATTAGTTAGATTTGTGACCGTTATAGAAGTTAGTTTGCAGTTAGTTAGTTAGTTTGCAGTTAGTTAGTTTGTCAGTTAGTTAGTTTGTAGTTAGATTGTTTGCAGTTAGTTAGTTAGTTTGCTATTAGTTGGTTTGGTTAGACAGCGGTTTTTGCAGTTAGTTAGCTGGGGTTTGCAGTTAGTTGTGATAGTTTGTCCAGTTAGTTATTTATTTAGTTTGCAGTTAGTTAGTTAGTTAGTTTGTACAGTTATTAGTTAGTTTGCAGTTAGTACGTTTGCAGTTAGTTATTTAGTTTGCAGTTAGTTAGTTAGTTTGTGAGTTAGTTAGTTAGTTTGCTAGTTAGATAGTTAGTTTGCTTGTAGTTAGATTGTTTGCCGGTTAGTTAGTTAGTTTGCTGTTAGTTAGATTGTTTGCAGTTAGTTAGTTTGCAGTTAGTTAGTTACTTTGTCAGTTAGTTCGTTAGTTTGCAGTTAGTTAGACTGTTTGCAGATAATTAGCTAGTTTGCAGTGAGTTAGATAGTTTGTCAGTACGTTAGTTAGTTTGCATTATATTAGTTAGTTTGTATGTTAGTTAGTTAGTTTGCAGTTAGTTAGATTGTTTGCAGATAGTAAGCTAGTTTGCAGTTAGTTAGTTACTTTGTCAGTTAGTTCGTTAGTTTGCAGTTAGTTAGTTAGTTTGCAGTTAGAGTTGCAGTTAGTTAAGTAGTTGCTGTTAGTTACATAGTTTGTAGTTATTTAGTTAGTTTGTCAGTTAGTTAGTTAGTTTGCAGTTAGATAGTTAGCTTGCCAGTTAGATAGTTATCTTCTCAGTTAGTTAGTTAGTTTGCATTATATTAGTTCGTTTGTATGTTAGTTATTTAGTTTGCAGTTAGTTAGATTGTTTGTCCGTTAGTTAGTTAGTTTGCAGTTAGTTAGTTACTTTGT
The DNA here is from genome assembly GCA_030068185.1 of Colletes collaris. Taxonomy (NCBI): domain Eukaryota; kingdom Metazoa; phylum Arthropoda; class Insecta; order Hymenoptera; family Colletidae; genus Colletes; species Colletes collaris. The sequence goes on from JASGYR010000012.1 coordinate 230,507, forward strand.
CAGTTAGTTTAGTTATTTGTCAGTTAGTTAACGTTTAGTTTTGTCAGTTAGTTAGTTAGTTTGCAGTTAGTTAGTTTGTCAGTTAGTTAGTTAGTTTGTTGTCAGTACGTTAGTTAGTTTGCAGTTAGTTATTAGTTTGCAGTTAGTTAGTTTGTATGTTAGTTAGTTAGTTTGCAGTTAGTTGCAGATTGTTTGCAGAATTAGTTTGTAAGCGGTTAGTTAGTTAGTTTGCAGTTAGTTAGATTGTTTGCATATAGTAAGCTAGTTTGCAGTTAATTAGTTAGTTTGCAATTAGTTAGATTGTTTGCAGTTAGTTAGTTAGTTTGCAGTCAGTTAGATTGCTTGCAGTTAGTTAGATTGTTTGCAGTTATTTAGTTAGTTTGTCAGTTAGTTAGTTAGTTTGCAGTTAGATAGTTAGTTTGTCAGTTAGTTATTTAGTTTGCAGTTAGATAGTTAGTTTGTCAGTTAGATAGTTAGTTTGTCAGTTAGTTAGTTATTTTGCATTATATTAGTTAGTTTGTATGTTAGTTAGTTAGTTTGCATTTAGTTTGTTTGATAGCAGTTAGTTAGTTAGTTTGCATTATATTAGTTGGTTTGTAAGTTAGATTGATTGTTTGCAGATAGTTAGCTAGTTTGCAGTTAGTTAGATAGTTTGCAGTTATCAGTGGCATAGTTAGTTTATCAGTTAGTTAGTTAGTTTGCATTAAATTAGTTGGTTTGTAAGTTAGTTAGATTGTTTGCAGATAGTTAGCTAGTTGGCAGTAAGTTAGACAGTTTGCTGTTATTTAGTTAGTATGTCAGTTAGTTAGTTAGATTGTTACTTAGATAGTTAGTTTGTCAGTTAGTTATTTAGTTTGTGTTTAAATATGTTAAATCTATTTAAAATCGCGTTCGTCCGGGAAAAGAATAAATCTCGACCGTGATTCCCGTATCTGTTTGTGTACGTGACACTGCGGAAGGTTACGCGGTCGCCGAGTTCGTTCGGCGTACCGACAGTTTAAAACCGCGGCCGTTTACGTGTTTTCGTACGCCGACCTCACGCGAAGATTCGCTTCAAACGCCATTTAAACGGCTTAGTGACGTCAGCGTCGAGAGGTCAAACCCTACCCGTTATTGAAACGAGATCGACGGTCGGACTCGACAGCGCCACGTCGCGACGACAAGGCACGACCGAGTCTTCGTCTGTCGATGCTCGACTAATTTTTGGATTATTCACGAGCCGACTGCCAACGGGAGCAGATCCCCGAATATCTCGCTCCTTCAGTACGCGCTACGCAGAACATGCGAATCGCTTATCTGCTAAAACTAATTCTGGACTTTCTGTAAACGAATTCTCATCGTTGCTGCGATTAGAGAGTTCGAACGAACAATCAACCGAACGCATAAGTGGTCGTAGTGCACGCCGCGCGTAACGCGACCGCGAGCGCGAGGAAGTGATTGTACGTTGCAGTCGTTGCCGCGACCGCGACGTAAGGGCCTCTGGTGCAAGCACCCAGAATCCCTTTAAAGCTATACGGCTTCGGGGCCTCCCAAAGGTCCTATCGATAGTTCGGTACCGCCTCGTGGAGTGTTTACCGTGTAAAGGCCACTGCGATCCCTCTCCGAAACCCCGTCAGTGTACGAGTCGACCGTACACTCAACGGCGGAGTTCGGGTTCAAAGCGCCTCCCTTCCGTCACGCCGCCTACCACATACGGTCCCCGTGAATACGGTCGCCGCGTAGGCTTTATAGTGCGGTTGGACCAGCCCGAGGTTTTTCTGTGTACATTCGCTTACTGTGCAGTCCCCGATATTAACGGTCGCTGTACAGTAGATATAAAGTGTAGCAGGAAAAACACGCCTCGCGCGACGTTTATACGTCACACGGTGAACGTGCTCACGGGACCCACTCACTCTGGAGCCCACAACCTCCATTTGGTGACCCGTCCGTGGCATCGCAGAGCCCCGACGGAATCGAGTCCAGTCTCATCCGTTCAGGGCAAAGTCTCGTCGATAGTTTAAATAAAAAACTATCCGCGAATAACGAAATACAGTCCACTAGATTACGCTAAACGACAGCTGATTTCCCCTCCGAGCGCACCGATAGTCGCTAGGAGAGCGAGTCGAACAGCTGACGAGCGTGTTTACATTACGTGCACGCACGTATTTAATTTGGTCGGTCATTTGTTTCAGTAATCAAGGATCGAACCCCTCAGGCAACACCGGCGAGGCCTTCCACCCCGATGGCCGTTGCTGAAAATTTATATTTATTTATTTGGTTTATTTGATTTTTTTTACGTTTTTTAATTTTCTAAAAAATAAACGGTTTGTCGCAAAGCGACAAACGAAAAGACAAATCAAACTTGTACAAGTTCTCATCCCCTGTCAACTCCCTCATTCCGGATCCCGGTTAGAACCCTTAAATTCTAACAGTTTGCATTATATTAGTTAGATTCAATGTTAGTTAGTTAGATTGCAGTTACTTAGTTTGTTAGCAGTTAGTTATATAGTTTGTCAGTTAGTTAGTTATTTTGCAGTTAGATAGTTAGTTTGTCAGTTAGATAGTTAGTTTGTCAATTAGATAGTTAGTTTGTCAGTTAGTTAGTTAGTTTGCATTATATTAGTTCGTTTGTATGTTAGTTAGTTAGTTTGCATTTAGATTGTTTGTTAGCAGTTAGTTATTTCGTTTGTCAGTGGCATAGTTAGTTTACCAGTTAGTTAGTTAGTTGTCATTATATTCGTTAGTTTGTAAGTTAGATAGACTGTTTGCATATAGTTAGCTAGTTTGCAGTTAGTTAGATAGTTTGCAGTTATTTAGTTAGCTTGTCAGTTCGTTAGTTTGTTTGTCAGTTAGTTAGTTAGTTTGCACTCAATTAGATTGTTTGTAGTTAGTTAGCTAGTTTGCAGATAGTTAGATATTTAGCAGTTATTTATTTAGTTTGTAAGTTAGTTCGTTAGTTTGCAGTTAGTTAGTTATTTTGTCAGTTAGTTAGTTGGTTTGTCAGTTAGTTCGTTAGTTCTCAGTTAGTTATTTTGTTTGCAGTTTGTTAGCTAGTTTGAAGTTAGTTAGATGATTTGCAGTTATTTAGTTAGTTTGCAGTAATTTAGTTCTAATGTTATTTAGTTAGTTTCCTTACAGTTAGATACTTAACTTGCAGTTAGTTATTTAGTTTGTCTGTTAGTTAGTTAGCTTGTCAGATAGTTAGTCAGCTTGCAGTAAGTTAGATTACTTGCCGGTTAGTTAGTTAGTTTGCAGTTACTTAGGTTGCTTGCAGTTAGATAGTTAGTTTGCAGTTAGTTACATTGTTTGCAGATAGTTAGCTAGTTAGCAGTTAGTTAGATAGTTTGCAGTTTTTTAGTTAGTTAGTTAGTTTGCAGTTAGTTAGCTAGTTTGCATTTAGTTAGATATTTATCAGTTATTTACTTAGTTTGCAGTTAGCTAGTTAGTTTGTAAGTTAGTAAGTTAGTATGCAGTTAGTTAGTTAGTTTGGCAGCTAGTTAGTTAGTTTGCAGTTCGTTAGTTAGTTTGTCAGTTAGTTGGTTATTTTGTCAGTTAGTTAGTTAGTTTGCAGTTACCTAGATTGTTTGCAGATAGGTAGCTTGTTTGCAGTTTTTTAGTTAGTTAGTAGGTTTGCAGTTAGTTAGATTGTTTGCAGTTAGTTAGTTAGTTTGCAGTTAGTTAGATAGTTTGCAGTTAGTTAGATTGTTTGCAGATAGTTAGCTAGCTTGCAGTTAGTTAGAAAGTTTGCGGTTTTTTAGTTAGTATGTCAGTTAGTTAGTTAGTTTGCAGTTAGTTAGATTGTTTGCAGTAAGTTAGTTAGTTTGCAGTTAGTTAGATTGTTTGCAGATAGTCAGCTAGTTTGCATTTAGTTAGATAGTTTGCAGTTAGTTAGTTAGTTTGTCAGTTAGACAGTTAGTTTGTCAGTTAGTTAGTTAGTTTGCATTATATTAGTTAGTTTGTAAGTTAGTTAGTTAGTTTGCAGTTAGTTAGTTAGTTTGAAGTTAGTTAGTTAATTTTCAGTTAGTTAGTTAGTTTGTAAGTTAGTTAGTATGCAGTAAGTTAGATTGTTTGCCGGTTAGTTAGTTAGTTTGTAGTTAGTTAGATGTTTTGCAGTTATTTAGTTAGTTTGCAGTAATTTAGTTCGATTGTTATTTAGTTAGTTTCCTTACAGCTAGATACCTAGCTTGCTGTTAGTTAGTTAGTTTGTCTGTTAGTTAGTTAGGTTGTCAGATAGTTAGTTAGTTTGCAGTAAGTTAGATTATTTGCCGGTTAGTTAGTTAGTTTGCAGTGAGTTAGGTTGCTTGCAGTTAGATAGTTAGTTTGCAGTTTGTTAGATTTTTTGCAGTTAGTTATCTAGTTTGCAATTAGTTAGATAGTTTGCAGTTATTTAGTTCGTTTGCAGTTAGTTATTTAGTTTGTTAGTTAGTTAGTCTGTTTGCATTTAGTTAGGTAGTTTGTCAGCTAGTTAGTTAGTTTGTCAGATAGTTATGTAGTTTATCAGTTATTTATATTAGCTTTGCAGTTAGGTTATGTTGCAGTTAGTTAGTATGCAGTTAGTTAGTTATTTTGTCAGATAGTTAGTTAGTTTGTCAGATAGTTATGTAGTTTGCAGTTAGTTATATTGTTTGCAGATAGTTAGTTAGTTTGCAGTTAGTTAGATTGTTTGCAGTTAGTTAGTTAGTTTGCAGTTAGTTAGATTGTTTGCAGATTGTTAGCAAGTTTGCACTTAGATAGATTGTTTGCAGTTAGTTAGTTAGTTTCCACTTAGTTAGATTGTTTGCAGATAGTTAGCTAGATTGCATTTAGTTAGATAGTTTGCAGTTATTTAGTTAGTTTGTCAGTAAGTTATATAGTTTGCAGTTAGTTAGTTAGTTTAGGTAGTTAGTTATTTAGATTGTATATTAGCTAGTTAGTTTTCAGTTAGTTAGTTAGTTTGCAGGAAATTAGTTAATTTGTCACTTAGTTAGTTAGTTTGTAAGTTAGTTAGTTAGTTTGCTGATTGTTAGTTAGTTTGTCAGTTAGTTAGTTAGTTTGTAGTAAGTTAGTTAATATTTCAGTTAGTTAGTTAGTGTTAAAAAGTAATGAATATATACTTTTAACGTGTGAGTCCTGATAGAGGTGTGGGAGTTTTATAGGGGAAGTGAATCGGACACAAATGGTTTTCTTTTCGTCGGCCTTTAAGACCGACCGTTTATTCGAAAAAACAAATAAAAGAAACAAAAGAAACCAATGAACAATTATACTCAAATCAAAACTTAACGAGGCTGAATAAAGAATAGTAATTGGCCTCGTTTCTGCCTAGCTCGATGCTGGGTCGCCGAACTCGCAGGATTGAGGCAGGCCAAGATTCCTAGGAACAGAAAAACACGACTGTTAGATTATGGAGGGCTCAAACACTGATTTGAGAACCTCGTCTAACGGGGGTCCGGATCACGAGGGAATAGGAGGATGAAAAGTAATTGTCACACGTTATATATAATTTCACGTCGTCGAAAGAGTTCGACGACGTCGTTTATTGTGGACCTTTAAATGCGAACAGCCTGTCTTAATTAGGATTATACGCGACAAAAAACCTCGCCTGTCTGACTGGCGTCTGGCGTGTGCTCGCGTCACGCTGTTCTGAAACAAAAAGAGACGGAACGAGATGTAAATATACGGTAACGTTTGTCACTCTCTCCGTCTCGTGTTAATGTTCACGCGCTCCTGATTGTGCTTGTCGCACTCAGGAGCGGGGAAACTCAGCCGCCGCGTTACGCAGCTAAGCTAGTGGACTGTATATGTTTGTGTGCGTTCCCTATAAACCGGGAAACAGCTGATTGCAGTTTGGGGAAGACGAGATTCAACCTCGTTTCTTTCCCGACTGCAGGTTTCGACTATCGTAGGAGAGGGTAACGGGTGGAGGTTGTAAGGCTGCAACCGTACCCGCTCCTCGGCCCTTTTTACCACCTTATTGCGTGCGTACGGGCACGGTGTGATGCAGGTGTGCCAACGGCGCCCTTGGGTCGACTTACGATTGGGCCTGACACCACGTAGCTTAATGAATTAACGTCCTACGCACAGTGACCGTACTAGACTGGCGATCTTTGGAGGTATTCTGCGATTCGTCGTAAGCTGGGAGTTAAATTGTCCCACACTTCGACTAGAAGGTGATAAATCCACCCAGGGTATTTTATACACCCCTGGATTGTGGGTTCCGAACCGTTTGATATACAAGAGAGGTACGAGAGTCAACCTCGATACCTTAAACACGACCTCTGATTGCAGCGATACGTGTTTTCTTTTACTTTTTATTGTTCAGACCAAGGTGGGTCGTAGCCACTGCTGAATACTTCGGACACGACCTCTGATTACAGCGATACGTGTCTGTATTCAGGCTGAGGTGGATCGTACCCACTGCTGAATTCGAAATCTCGGATTATAACCTGCGAGATCTTTACAGTCTTTGGATCAGGTCGTATTCCGACCTAATCTGTTTAATTGGTAAACGGCTTACGGAAGTTCACGGGATGGGATTGTTCTACAACCCGTTCCGTATTGAACGTCCTGCGGAGGTTCACGGGATGGGGTTGTTTTCAACCCGTTCCGTATTGAACGTCCTGTGCAAGTTCACGGTATAGGATTGTTTTCCAATCCGTTCCGTATTGAACTTGTTGTTCACGGTTTGTTTTCCAATCCGTTCCGTATTGAACTTGTTGTTCACGGTATAGGATTGTTTTCCAATCCGTTCCGTATTGAACTTGTTGTTCACGGTATAGGATTGTTTTCCAATCCGTTCCGTATTGAACTTGTTGTTCACGGTATAGGATTGTTTTCCAATCCGTTCCGTATTGAACTTGTTGTTCACGTTTACGGCTCTTTTAAGTAGTAAACGGGTTGTGGAAGTTCACGGTATAGGATTGTTTTTCAATCCGTTCCGTATTTGAACTTCCTGTCCACGTTTACAACTCTTTTAAATAGTAAAAGGGTTTATGAAGTTCACGGTATAGGATTGTTTTCCAATCCGTTCCGTATTTGAACTTCCTGTCCACGTTTACGACTCTTTGATTTTAAATTGTAAACGGGTTTTGCGGAAGTATTGACGGTACCGGATGGATTCCCAATCCGTTCTCGTACTGCACTTCCAACCCACGTTTACAATTTCGTCGAAAGTTCGAGTGACTCGAAACTATTCGAACGTCTTGGAAATTACGGGGAGCGGGGATCGTATGCCCATCTGCTCACTGCCGGTTCCAAGTTAAGAGTGACGATCCAGCACGGTTAGTCAAATTCGGATGGGAGAATCTCCGACTAGCGGCGCTGTAGACGAATTTGAATTCGTCTTTGTCCAACTTATTATTGTCGTACCTTCTCTTTATACACGCGCCGAAACGTTAGCTCGAAATCACGCGTAGTTTCGTCGATCGCGTGATGTTTCGAAGAAATCCGTATGTGACAGTTTTTATAACCTGCCTTGTTTTCGCGTAGCGGACACGAGAGTCGAACAGTCTCGAGTCGGTTACATACGCAGAAAACAATACCGGGTGACGAATAATACTCTACTATTCTTATATGCTTCGAATTAACGCGATATTTAAACAACGACTATGTGTTAGACACACGTACAAGGTATACGTATCTTCTTCGCGCTCGTTTGCTCGCGCTCCTGGCTTCGTAATTCGAACGCACCGGAGCGGAGAATTGTAAACTCGTCGTAAATTACGAAATATAAAAGTGGACTGTATTTTGGCTAGGAAAAGAATTAAACTTCTTTTCTTCGCCGATTCAGTGGTCGATTGCCCAGTGGACGGGGGATGCAAGAGGAGGTTGTAAGGCTCCTAATGCACTGTTCCCGTGAGTATGCACACTGAGTCTGTGCGTCGAGTCGCACTGCAGTGCACTGCACGACCGTGAATCTGCGGCTTCTCTTAACACGTTCCAACAGATGACTTATTTGGCCGAGAGTTACACTGCGAAGCCCGACAACACGTTGTTCACTGCACGAATACACTACTCGACGTGATACGTTGCAGCATTTTGAACTACGCGGGGCCTGACCCACGACTCCGTTACTTCTCCGCACTGGTGCTCCTCTAAACGTTACACCGGCGGGATCTGTAGAAATAAGGAGGCGAAGACCGAAAATCACACGTCCGAAATGGACGCCGACCTGACTACAGTGAGCCCACCAGGAGGTACACCACGTAGGTGCCTCCTTTTGGTGTCTCCTATGCCGAAGGGCAATCACACAGAAGTATGGACGGTACCGCCGACTTCTATATGATTCAACGTGTATACGTTGGAATCGACCGTTAAATTCCGCACAGGAGGGTTCGAACACCCTATTGGTGTATTCTCGAGCCCTCCAAAATCTGCAGTAAATTTAAATTAATTAAACTCGATCGAGATTTGCTCGAACGAGAATCAGGTGAACTTGCACGAATCGAGATGCGAATCGTGTTTTCCAAGCAAGGTGGGAATGAATTTCCGACCTTTTCGAGCAAGGCTCGCTACACCCTTTGAAACAGCAGTCTTTATGGCTTTTTCGCACGAGGATCTTCCCTCTTAAATCGCGATTAACTTCTGATCGAATATGATCGGGAGCCGCGTGCATCTCGTTCAGAAGTCGTCGTAAGAATGATACGGATTGACAGCCGAAGACGTCGCCGCGGTACTCTTACCTGGTCGTTCCGTGGCGCCTGTCTGAATTTCGGCCGTCTCTCCTTGTCACATTATTGGCGCACTACTCTCACGGTACTGACGTCACTAACACCGTTAGCACACTCGAATCGAAAAGGTAATGAGCCGTTACCGATGCCAGAAAAACTAATAATACACACGTTTTTCAATCACCGTACGCTATACAAATCCAATTAGAGATAATCTCTTGGTTATTGTACGTTAACAGGATTAACGGTAATTGCGGCCGAGGCTAATCGCGCGGCCTTATGCAATCTTTAAACATACCGCCCCCCTTGCACGGTCCGTGCAATGAACTAGGGAGCGATTCTACCGAATGGCCGCGACCCGAGTGAGAGTAGGCGCATGCAAATTTAAAAAATGCAATTTACTCACATTTATTGGAAGGTCCAGCGGAGCCTGGATGGCTGCCTTTGGCAGGGCATCGTTCTGCGACGCCCTGTTCGGGTTTCCAGGCCTTTTCCGCCGCCGTTCAGAATCAACCGTTCTCACCTTACAAAATCCTTGTCCTTTCGAACTTGAACGGTTTTGTTTAGATCCCCTGTTCGGCTTCGGGAACCGTTGCCGAAGGTGACTCAAACGAAAACTCAGCCACAGGCAGTTTACACAATCGCGTAATTGGTCGTGTATATGTGGATTTGGCTGTACGTACTTTCACTACACGTACATGCCTGTCCTTTTCCCGGAAATACTTCCTCTATTCTTCCCATTTCCCACTGATTTGGGGGAGGAGAGGATTCTGTACCAGAACAAGATCGTTCTATTTTAGGCGTGTATTTTCCGTCTGCCATTTGTAGCGGTTCTGGAGATGCGTGAGATAATCTCTCGTCCAGTGACTAAAGAGCCGCTCGTGGAATTTTTGCATTGCTCTCCATCTTGTAAGATGCGAAATATTTGCATTTTCCACGGATTCCAGTGGGGGTGCCAACGTAGGCCCTCCGATTAGGAAGTGGGCCGGTGTGAGAGGCGCGTAATCATCTGGGCTGTCACTCAGAGCGGCAATCGGTCGCGAGTTTAAACTGGCTTCGATTTTACAGAGTAACGTCTGTAATTCTTCGCTCGTGGGAGTGAATTCTCCTATGATGCGCTTCAAATGATGCTTCACTGATTTGACACCAGCTTCCTGCATCTCACCAAAATGGGGGGCACTGGGTGTATTAAATTTCCACCGAATGCCCTTCTGGCCACATTCGTTTCGCATTTCCGGCGTTTTACACACCATATTGAAATGTTTTCTTAATTCACGATCTGCGCCGACGAAATTTGTCCCGTTGTCACTGCGTATGCAGGACGGGATTCCTCGTCTGGCAATAAATCGCTCCAATGCAGCCAAAAATGCACTCGTCGTGTAATCGTGGACGAGTTCAATGTGAATAGCTCTTGTAGCGAAGCAGACAAAAACCGCTATGTACGCTTTATGAGCTGTTTTTCCTCGGCCCGCGGAGTCGCGGACTTTGTACGGTCCCGCATAACTCCGCAGTTTAGAAAAGCCCGGGCTGGACGACTTCGTTCCAAGGTCAAATCCTGCATGATCTGCGTGGAGGTTTGTGCCCTCCATCTCACGCATTTCATGCATTGATGAATGACCTTTCGAGCTGTGGTTCTGCAACCGAGGATCCAAAATTGCTGTTTTACCATGGATATCGTCAGCTGCAAGCCCCCATGCAACGTATTTACTTGGCACTGCCGGATTATCATGGTGGACACATGATGTTTTGGCAAAATTATGGGGTGCTTCGCTTCCCATGCCAGCGTCGCATTCTCCAATCGTCCACCTACCCTTAAGACATCGTGTGCGTCTAGGAACGGGTTCAGACGTTTTAATGGAGATTTCGCGGAATTTCCCTGCGCTTTTTAAGCACTGGTACTCGCCCGCGAAGTGCGTTCGCTGTATGTAGCGGACGATTCTTTCCTTGGCGAGCTGCAATTCTGAAGCTTCGACAATGTTTGCATCGAACGACCTTCGCTCACCTTGCATCGGTCTTCGTAATCGGAGACAATATGCAGTTACGCGAAGTAGATTACTCCAGGTTGAGAATCGAAACACGAATTGCCATTCTTTCTCTGGAGTTGCAACGTGGGCGTGCGGAATGCGCTTGTCCTCGCTCGTATCGATGGAATCAGGCGTTTTCGGCCAATTTTCTTCAGATTGTCTCAACCATGCTGGTCCAGAAATCCATAGCTTCGACTGAATAAGTTCCGCTGCTTCGACACCGCGCGAATTCAAATCCGCGGGATTGAAGCGGGTGGGAACGTGTCTCCATTCAGCCTTCGGAAGCAAGGTTTGGATTTTTGATACTCGGTTGGCTATCACAACCTTCCAAGTCGAAGCATGCTTTTCAACCAAGCAAGTGTAATAGTGGAATCTGACCAACAGATTATGCGGTCAATTTTTATTGAAAGTGACCGTCCCACGTGCACTATAAGCTCGGTAAGCAGTACAGCTCCATTCAATTCGAGAATCGGAATCGACTGCGTTTTTATAGGAGCCACCCTCGTTTTTGCCATGATCAAGGTTGTGTAAACTTCCTCGGTTATGGTCGTTACGCGTAAATACGTAACGGCCGAGAGTACGCTCCGAGCGAAGCATCGCAGAATCCGTGTAATTCCACCGAAACTGTGTCTGCTCCGTAACGGATCCATCTGGGAAATTTTACTTTTTCCAAACTGCTCCAATCCTCGCAAAACGTGTTCCACGTTTTTAACGTATTCGCGGAGACATGATCGTCCCACTGGATTTTTTCCAGCCATTGGGATTGCATCAAAATCTTCGCCCGAATTACGACTGGTGATAACCAGCCGAGCGTATCGTAAAGTTTGGCTATTTCGGAAAACAAAGTTCGTTTTGTAATCGGACCTGCAGCCGGTTGAAACCGTTGCAGGTTGAAATGGAAGTAATCACCCGATGGTATCCATCGCAATCCGAGCACCTTGAGTTCGGTGTCATCGAATAAGGTGAGATCGACAGGGTGGGAGTGAGAACTTTGTGGGATGTTTCGCAGTAATTTCTGTGAATTGCCAGCCCACTTTCTCAATTTAAACCCGCCGCCCTGTAGGAGTTCGCAAACTTGAATACGAATTTTTTCCAATAGCGTCGTATCGGGTGCCCCCATAAATACGTCATCAACGTATATGTCTTTCTCGAGTATCGGAGCGGCGAGAGGAAATCTGTCACCGTCCCGTTTTTTCAGCTCGAGAAGAGTACGCATCGATAAATATGGTGCACACGCCGTTCCGTACGTAACGGTGTTTAATTCGAAGGCTTGAAGCCCTTCGGTTTCGGGCGTGCGCCATAAGATGCACTGAAATCGACGATCCTGCGGGGCGACGAGAATTTGTCGGAACATTTTCTCGATATCGGCCACTAACACGTATTCGTACAGACTCCATCTCGTCAAAACGGACGTGATGTCGTTCTGCAATTTCGGCCCTACGTGTAGGATGTCGTTTAGGGAGTTTCCACCCACCGTACGGCTCGTCGCATTAAACACGACTCGCAGTTTGGTAGTTGCACTCTCCGTACGGATGACCGCTCGATGCGGAATGTAGAGTCTGGATTTTTCAGAGGGCTCGATACGAGTCATGTGCTCCAACGACTCATACTACGTGAGAAACTCTTGGTATTCTCGTACGAGGGTCTGATCCTGGTCCAATTTCCTTCTCAACCTTGTCAATGCGGAGAGGGCGATACGGAGTGAATCTCCCAATGCACCTTCCGGTTTCGGATGATTAAACGGCAATCGGACAATAAATCTTCCCGTTGCATCCCGTGCGACAGTGTTTTGGAAATGCGCTTCGCATTCTTCCTCTGCTTTTGTCAGTATTGAGGTCGAAGGAATTTCTTCAACTTCCCAGAACCGTCGAATCGCGTGATCCAGCGATTCGAGTATGTTGCAATGCAACGTTCGCACGTGACCCTGGGCCTTGCTCGCTGCATCTATCGGTCCGGATAATATCCAGCCAAATGCAGTTTCTTGTGCAATAGGCCCTTCGGGAGATATTCGTCGGAATCCCGACCGAATAACTTGAGCGTACAAATCTCGCCGATCAAAACTTCAATGTTTTGGCCAGACGCGGGCTCGGGATCGGCGAGCTTCAGGTTTCGCAACGCGTCGTTATCGAGCGCGTTTACTGATGGCGAGGCGTAACTAGTGATTTTTGTCACGACGTATGCTCTCGCCGAAACCATCGGGGTTACCCCGGAAGCCGCTCCCAAATTCAGCCCTACGCAGTACTTGATTCTTTGGGTCCGACCACCCCCCAAGCCCGATACCGTGGCTGAGGTTTTCTTCCTCGGGAGGTTGAGGTCATTCCTCAATTTCGCCGAGATGAAGGATGTTTCGGACCCTTGATCTAACAGCGCGCGCGTTAAACGCGACGCACCGTTTTCTCCGTACACTCGTACGATCGCGGTTGCTAATATCACCGGCCTCGGTACGTCTGTACTTGCCGTACAGTGTGACGTAGTGGCCCGTGACGTAGCTGCTTGCGCGTTCGAGGTATCGGTGCCGGTTTTCGCCTTAGCCGTACGGCGCTGTGGAGGGCGTTATCTCGCCGTTCCTCGCGCTTGCCGTTCGAATATTTCGATTTCGGCTTTTGGCTTTCCGCCTCTTTTTCGCGTTGTTCGAAATGCAACAGGGTGTGATGCCTGCCACTGCATCTCGAACAACCTTGTTGGCTCCGGCAGCCTCTTACGTCGTGATCCAGGGCCAGACAGGCTATACATCCCTGACTGTCCTTTATGATCTGGTAACGTACCTGTGCGGAGAAACGCTTAAATGTGCCGCATTCCGAGAGTGCATGCGTTTGTCCGCGAATCGTGCACTTTCGTTGCGCAGGGGGGGAATCCACGACGGTGTTATGACTCCGTACTCGTGGCTTCTGTTCCTGTTTTGAGGCAATTTTGCGGTTATGTTCGTCAATTACGGACATAGCCCGCGCCTCCTGATCGAGGAATCTGAATATCTCCTCTATCATCGGGTATTCCGTTGACATTTTGAGGGATCGTTCCCATTCCCCTTGCAACGCGGTATCGAATTGGCTCGCTACAATATGCGTGAGCAGCCAACTAAGCTGCTCTTCCGCTTTTCCTTTTTTAGCAAGGATAGCGAGTGCTTGCCGAAAGCCGATGGTAACCTGCTGAACACTCGACAGGTCGCCTTTTCGGATTTTTGTCAATCTCAGAATCCGATCAATTTGCTTGATCAGTACCAAGCGTGGGAGCCCGAATTCTGCTTTCAGGGTCGACCACGCTACTGAGAAATTTGAATCCGTTATCGCAAGAGATGCGATAGCGGCTGCGGCTCTCCCGGTTATACAGGTGTTTAGGTATTGTAACCTTTGCACATCCGTTAACGTGGGGTTGTTTATTACTCCGGCGGTAAATAGGTCCTCGAAATGTTCCCATTTCGAAGGATCCCCGTCGAATTTCTCCAACCTCATCTTCGGGAGATCGATTGGTATTGTTTGCTGGATTTCCGACATCACCGTTCTTGGACCTGTGGTGAGTCGGGTTATTTCCGCGGCCACATAGGCCTGGAACTCCAGAAACTCGTTTTCGGTTTCCCCCATGAAATCCCGTTGGAACAACTCGTAATCGTGTCGTTTCCCAGGATGGAGAATCCTACACACGACCATATACTTATCGTTCATCTGTTGCCATAGAGTTTTAACGTAATCGAGCCTTTCTTCCAGAATTTTCTGGGTATATTTGGCTCGACCCATCTTTTTGAGGTTGATGGATGCCCTATTTATCCGTTCCATCCCTCTGGTCAGCTTCTCGAGGTATGCCCCAAGGTCAGACCAGCCGGGATCGTTCGTAACGGACATGGTTGTTGAAGGTTATGCGCTTCTAAACAACCGTACACGGAAGAAACTCACGTGTTATACGTCCAACACTTCCCTTTCTCCGATTACCTCAATATCCGGCTCGAAGGACCTTATGTTAAAAAGTAATGAATATATACTTTTAACGTGTGAGTCCGGATAGAGGTGTGGGAGTTTTATAGGGGAAGTGAATCGGACACAAATGGTTTTCTTTTCGTCGGCCTTTAAGACCGACCGTTTATTCGAAAAAACAAATAAAAGAAACAAAAGAAACCAATGAACAATTATACTCAAATCAAAACTTAACGAGGCTGAATAAAGAATAGTAATTGGCCTCGTTTCTGCCTAGCTCGATGCTGGGTCGCCGAACTCGCAGGATTGAGGCAGGCCAAGATTCCTAGGAACAGAAAAACACGACTATGTGTTAGACACACGTACAAGGTATACGTATCTTCTTCGCGCTCGTTTGCTCGCGCTCCTGGCTTCGTAATTCGAACGCACCGGAGCGGAGAATTGTAAACTCGTCGTAAATTACGAAATATAAAAGTGGACTGTATTTTGGCTAGGAAAAGAATTAAACTTCTATTCTTCGCCGATTCAGTGGTCGATTGCCCAGTGGACGGGGATGCAAGAGGAGGTTGTAAGGCTCCTAATGCACTGTTCCCGTGAGTATGCACACTGAGTCTGTGCGTCGAGTCGCACTGCAGTGCACTGCACGACCGTGAATCTGCGGCTTCTCTTAACACGTTCCAACAGATGACTTATTTGGCCGAGAGTTACACTGCGAAGCCCGACAACACGTTGTTCACTGCACGAATACACTACTCGACGTGATACGTTGCAGTATTTTGAACTACGCGGGGGCCTGACCCACGACTCCGTTACTTCTCCGCACTGGTGCTCCTCTAAACGTTACACCGGCGGGATCTGTAGAAATAAGGAGGCGAAGACCGAAAATCACACGTCCGAAATGGACGCCGACCTGACTACAGTGAGCCCACCAGGAGGTACACCACGTAGGTGCCTCCTTTTGGTGTCTCCTATGCCGAAGGGCAATCACACAGAAGTATGGACGGTACCGCCGACTTCTATATGATTCAACGTGTATACGTTGGAATCGACCGTTAAATTCCGCACAGGAGGGGTCGAACACCCTATTGGTGTATTCTCGAGCCCTCCAAAATCTGCAGTAAATTTAAATTAATTAAACTCGATCGAGATTTGCTCGAACGAGAATCAGGTGAACTTGCACGAATCGAGATGCGAATCGTGTTTTCCAAGCAAGGTGGGAATGAATTTCCGACCTTTTCGAGCAAGGCTCGCTACACCCTTTGAAACAGCAGTCTTTATGGCTTTTTCGCACGAGGATCTTCCCTCTTAAATCGCGATTAACTTCCGATCGAATATGATCGGGAGCCGCTGCGTCTCGTTCAGAAGTCGTCGTAAGAATGATACGGATTGACAGCCGAAGACGTCGCCGCGGTACTCTTACTGGTCGTTCCGTGGCGCTGTCTGAATTTCGGCCGTCTCTCCTTGTCACATTATTGGCGCACTACTCTCTCACGGTACTGACGTCACTAACACCGTTAGCACACTCGAATCGAAAGGTAATGAGCCGTTACCGATGCCAGAAAAACTAATAATACACACGTTTTTCAATCACCGTACGCTATACAAATCCAATTAGAGATAATCTCTTGGTTATTGTACGTTAACAGGATTAACGGTAATTGCGGCCGAGGCTAATCGCTCGGCATTATGCAATCTTTAAACAGTTAGCTTTGAGTCAGTTAGTTAGTTTGCTGTTATTTAGTTATTTTGTCAGTTCGTTAGTTCGTTTGGTGTAAATTACTTAGTTTGTAAGTTAGTTATTTAGTTTGATGTTAGTAAGTTAGTTTGTCACATAGTTAGACAGTTTGAAGTTAGATAGATTGTTTGCAGTCAGTTAGTCAGTTTGACAGTTAGTTATTTAGCTTGCAGTTAGTTAGTTAGTTAGTTTGTCAGATAGTTATGTAGTTTGCAGTTAGTTATATTGTTTGCAGATAGTTAGTTAGTTAGTTTGCAGTTAGTTAGATTGATTGCAGTTAGTTAGTTAGATTGCAGATAGTTAGATTGTTTGCAGATTGTTAGCAAGTTTGCACTTAGATAGATTGTTTGCAGTTAGTTAGTTAGTTTGCACTTAGTTAGATTGTTTGCAGATAGTTAGCTAGTTTGCATTTAGTTAGATAGTTTGCAGTTATCTAGTTAGTTTGTCAGTACGTTAGATAGTTTGCAGTTAGTTAGTTAGTTTGTAAATTAGTTAGTTAGTTTCCAGTTAGTTAGTTAGTTAGTTTTGCAGTTAGTTAGTTAGTTTGTCAGTTTGTTTGTTAGTTTGCAGTTAGTTAGTTAGTTTTTAGGTAGTTGGTTATTTAGATAGTATATTAGCTATTTAGTTTTAAATTAGTTAGTTATTTTACAGTAAATTAGTTAATTTGTCAGTTAATTAGTTAGTTAGTTTTTTGGAAGTCAGTTATTTAGATAGTATATTAGCTAGTTAGTTTTCAGTTAGTTAGTTAGTTTGCAGTAAATTAGTTAATTTGTCACTTAGTTAGTTAGTTTGCAGTTAATTAGTTGGTTTGTAAGTTTGTTAGTTAGTTTGTCAGTTAGATAGTTAGTTTGTTAGTTTGTTAGTTAGTTTGGTGTAAATTACTTAGTTTGTAAGTGAGTTATTTAGTTTGCAGTTAGTAAGTTAGCTTGTCACATACTTAGACAGTTTCCAGTTAGTTAGATTGTTTGCAGATAGTTAGTTAGTTTGCAGTTAGTTAGATAGTTTGCAGATAGTTAGCTAGTTTGCATTTAGTTAGATAGTTTGCAGTTATTTAGTTAGTTTGTCAGTTAGTTAGTTAGTTTGTCAGTTAGATGGTTAGTTTGCCAGTTAGTTAGTTAGTTTGTATGTTAGTTAGTTAGTTTGCAGTTATTTAGTTAGTTTGTCAGTTAGACAGTTAGTTTCTCAGTTAGTTAGTTAGTTAGCAGTTAGTTAGTTAGTTGGTTTGCAGTTAGTTAGTTAATTTAACAGTTAGATAGTTAGTTTGTTAGTTTGTCAGTTAGTTCGTTAGTTTGCAGTTTGTTAGTTAGTTTGCAGTTAGTTAGATTGTTTGCAGTTAGTTAGTTAGTTTGCAGTTAGTTAGATTGTTTGCAGTTAGTTAGTTGGTTTGCAGTTAGTTAGATTGTTTGCAGATAGTCAGCTAGTTTGCATTTGGTTAGATAGTTTGCAGTTAGTTAGTTAGTTTGTCAGTTAGACAGTTAGTTTGCAGTTAGTTAGATAGTTTGCAGATAGTTAGCTAGTTTGCATTTAGTTAGATACTTTGCAGTTATTTAGTTACTTTGTCAGTTAGTTAGTTAGTTTGTCAGTTTGTTAGTTAGTTTGCATTATATTAGTTACGTTTGTAAGTTAGTTAGTGTGTCAGTTAGTTAGTTAGTATGCAGTTAGTTAGTTTGTTAGCAGTTAGGTATTCAGTTTTGTCAGTTAGTTAGTTAGTTTGGAGTTAGTTAGTTAGTTTGTCAGTTAGTTAGTTAGTTTGACAGTTAATTAGTTAGTTTGCAGTTAGTTAGTTTGATAGCAGTTAGTTAATTAGTTTGTCAGTTAGTTAGTTAGTTTGTAAGTTACTTAGTTAGTTTGTTGTTAGTTAGTTAGTTTGTCAGTTAATTAGTTAGTTTGCAGTTAGTTAGTTAGTTTGTAAGTTAGTTAGTTAGTTTGCAGTTATTTAGTTAGTTTGTCAGTTAGTTAGTTAGCATGCTGTTAGGTAGTTAGTTTGTCAGTTAGTAAGTTAGTTTGCCAGTTAGTTAGTTAGTTTGCAGTTAGTTAGATAGTTTGCAGTAATTTACATAGTGTGTCAGTTAGTTATGTAGTTTGTGAATTACTTAGTTTGTTTGCAGATAGTTATTTAGTTTGTCAGTTAGTTAGTTTGTTGTTAGTTAGTTAGTTTGTCAGTTAATTAGTTAGTTTGCAGTTAGTTAGTTAGTTTCTAAGTTAGTTAGTTAGTTTGCAGTTATTTAGATAGTTTGTCAGTTAGTTAGTTAGCTTTCTGTTAGGTAATTAGTTTGTCAGTTAGAAAGTTAGTTTGCAGTTATCTAGATTGTTTGCAGATAGTTAGCTAGCTTGCAGTTGGTTAGATAGTTTGCAGTTTTTTAGTTAGTGTTTAAATATCGATTAAAATGCGAAATTTAATTTAAATCCGAAACAATTCGTTACCCGGTTGGTTTTCGGTTACGCGACCGACCAGGATGATTCTAGGTCGACGCGTCCGCTATTCAAAATGTTAGAGGACAGAAAAACACGGTTCTCGAGGTTTTCTGCAAAGTCACGCGAACGATTAATTAACGTTCAATTTTGAAACAAGCGGTTTAAACGCCCGAGTTTAGAGGAGGTACGAAAATTCTATAATAGACAGAGACGGACGAAAGACACGGCGACAGTGCCGCGTGACGGAAGACTCTCCCCACTCACGCGCTCACTTTGCCAGCTCGTGCTCGTCCGTCACTAACTATCAAACCACTGCCACGAGCACTTCGGTATCCGAACACGCTCAGCAGTCGAATAAACGAATAATTCGAGCAACCCGATCCGAGTCGAGTTCTTCGACTACCCTCGGAGTTGTAAAAGAAGTATTCACGAGTTAGGGTATCGAGCCAGTCGGGACCCGACCGAGCTCCGTAAAAAGACTTATAAATTTGGAATAGGCTTGAAGTTATTCGAGTGCTTCCGGGGAATCGATCCATAAACAGGTGTGGGAAGAAACCCTGAGTGGACTCAATCGTTTCCCCAGGGATAGAGGGCTAAGCTCATCCCAATTTATAGGTGCGAGGTTTTTCGCACTTTTCTTAGTGCGCGACTCCATAATCCAGGTGTGGGAAGAAACCCTGAGTGGAATCATCGTGCACTAGAGGATCGAGATACAAACTCCTTCCTCCAATTGGCTGTCAGAAACGGCTTCGAACCCACCATACAGGAGTGAATAATACCCTGGGTGGATTTGCCGTCTTCCAGTCGAAGCGGGACACTTTTTTAAACCCCAGCTATCGGCGAAAGCTAGGACACGTCCAAACATCTCCAGGGAGTACGGTCCCTGTGCGTAGGACGGAGCATCCGACAAAGCAACGTGGTCTCAGGCACAACCGTAAGTCGACCTAAGGGCGCCGTTGACAAGCCTGCACCACACAGTGCCGTACGCATTTACGAAGGCGGTGAAGGGCCGGGGACCGGCTGAAAGGTTGGGGCCTTACAACCTCCCTCCGCTCACCTTTTCCTGCGACAGTCATACATCAAAGTCTTAAATTGCAGTCAGAAATTGCAGTCGTGAAATTAGACGAGCAGAAATCTCGTACACGACAATAATAAGCAAGCGATTCCCGATTTAACGGGAACGCTCACACATACAGTCCACTAACTTAGCTGCGCATCGCGGCGGCTGAGATCCCCGCTCCTGGGTGCGACAAGCACAGACCAGACGAGCGCGGAAGAAAGTAAGACACACAGCGTGACTCACGTTCACAGGTATTTAACGCCTATTCGTGTCTCTTTCTGTTACAGGTTTACCAAACAGGATTAGCTGCAGCGGCGTCTGGCCGGGCAGACAATAATTACATAATCTCTGTTGTCGAAAACGTTTCAAAATAAAAGGCTTAGTCGAGTCATTCGACTAAGCGAAAATTAAATTAAAATCTGTATTCTTTTCACGACGTTCCTTCCCTCACGATCCGGACCACCGTTAGGCGAGGTTTTTTCAAACCTACTCCCCCTAACAGTTAGTTTGTCAGTTAGTTAGTTAGTTTGTCAGTTAGTTAGCTAGTTTGCAGTTAGTTAGTTAGTTTGCAGTAAGTTAAATTGTTTGCAGATAATTAGCTAGTTTGCAGTTAGTTAGACAGATTGCAGACATTTAGATAGTATGTTCGTTAGTTACTTAGATTGTCAGTTAGATAGTTAGTCTGTCGGTTAGTCATTTAGTTTGCATTATACTAGTTAGTTTGGATGTCAGTTAGTTAGTTTGCAGTTAGTTAGTTTGTTAGCAGTTAGGTATTTAGTTTGTCAGTTAGTTAGTTAGTATGTCAGTTAGTAAGTTAGTTTGCCAGTTAGTTAGTTAGTTTGTCAGTTAGTTTGCAGTTAACTAGTTAGTTAGTTAGTTGCAGATAGTTAGCAGTTAGATAGTTTGCAGTTTTTTAGTTAGTTTGTCAGTTAGTTAGTTAGTTTGTCAGTTAGTTAGCTAGTTTGCAGTTAGTTAGTTAGTTTGCTGTAAGTTAAATTGTTTGCAGATAGTTAGCTAGTTTGCAGTTAGTTAGACAGTTTGCAGACATTTAGATAGTATGTTCGTTAGTTACTTAGATTGTCAGTTAGATAGTTAGTCTGTCGGTTAGTCATTTAGTTTGCATTATACTAGTTAGTTTGGATGTCAGTTAGTTAGTTTGCAGTTAGTTAGTTTGTTTGCAGTTAGTTATTTAGTTTGTCAGTTAGATAGTTTTTGCAGTTAGTCAGTTAGTTTTGTAAGTTAGTCAGTTAGTTTGCAGTTTGTCAGTTAGTTTGTCAGTTAGTTTGTTAGTTTGCAGTTAGTTAGATTGTTTGCAGATAGTTAGCTAGTTTGCATTTATTTAGAGAGTTCGCAGTTAGTTAGTTAGTTTGCAGTTAGTTAGATAGTTTGTATGTTAGTTAGATAGTGTGCAGCTATTTAGTTAGTTTGTCAGTTAGTTAGTTAGTTTGCAGTTAGTTGGTTAGTTTGAAGTAAGTTAGTTAATTTTCAGTTAGTTAGTTAATTTGTAAGTTAGTTAGTGTGCAGTAAGTTAGATTGTTTGCCGGTTAGTTAGTTAGTTTGTAGTTAGTTAGATGTTTTGCAGTTATTTAGTTAGTTTGCAGTAATTTAGTTCCATTGTTATTTAGTTAGTTTCCTTTCAGCTAGATACTTAGCTTGCTGTTAGTTAGTTAGTTTGTCTGTTAGTTAGTTAGGTTGTCAGATAGTTAGTTAGTATGCAGTAAGTTAGATTATTTGCCGGTTAGTTAGTTAGTTTGCCGTTAGTTAGGTTGCTTGCCGTTAGATAGTTAGTTTGCAGATAGTTAGATTTTTTGCAGTTAGTTATCTAGTTTGCAATTAGTTAGATAGTTTGCAGTTATTTAGTTCGTTTGCAGTTAGTTATTTAGTTTGTTAGTTAGTTAGTCAGTTTGCATTTAGTTAGGTAGTTTGTCAGCTAGTTAGTTAGTTTGTCAGTTAGTTAGATATTTATCAGTTATTTAGTTAGTTTGCAGTTAGTTAGTTGGTTTGTAAGTTTGTTAGTTAGTTTGTCAGTTAGATAGTTAGTTTGTCAGTTTGTTAGTTAGTTTGGTGTAAATTACTTAGTTTGTAAGTTAGTTATTTAGTTTGCAGTTAGTAAGTTAGCTTGTCACATAGTTAGACAGTTTCCAGTTAGTTAGATTGTTTGCAGATAGTTAGTTAGTTTGCAGTTAGTTAGATAGTTTGCAGATAGTTAGCTAGTTTGCATTTAGTTAGATAGTTTGCAGTTATTTAGTTAGTGTGTCAGTTAGTTAGTTAGTTTGTCAGTGTTGCGGCTCGCGGTATCCGTTGAGTAAACGATCGGCACTCAACGTCGGGCTCGCGTCTTTCCGAAATAATTTACTTATTCCGGCTGGAGGAGTTAGAGAGTGATTGACTTAAGAGTTTGATTATGTACAAGATTTACTGATGTGGCTCAAGTTATTTTTAGTTCTACAATGCTGATGGTCGAAGATGTGTTCGTAGATGATGTTGCAGAACCAAGTCTTGATGGTCGTAGATGTGTTCGTAGATGCTGAGTTTTTCTGAACCAAGTCCTGATTTTTCTCCGCGCTGGGCCTTTTCAAGACTCTCATCAGTCTCCTCCCTTCCAACTCGCCCTTACGCGATGCCCTTGGAAGGGGGTGCGTGTCGCGTGGGAGTGTTGCCTTCGATCGTAGCGTTCCTGCTTTCCTGGTCGTCGTTGGAAAAAGTGTGGCCAAGTTTATGCAGAGGTCTGGGCTGGCCTGCAGATGCCGGATTTTTGGCCAGCACGCTGCCGACGGACCCAGCCCCTGTCATAAACACAACGTGGCCGTGCCTTTGTTTAGGCCTGCACGTTATGTTACAATGCCTTGAGGAGTTAGGAGCTAGTTGCGAGTTTTGGAGTTTTATGCCAGGGCTGAGTACTGGCACGCACGTGTGTTTCTTGAGTGCCCAACGTCGATGTTCTTCCCTGGCATAAATCTCGCTTTGTTGCGTTTTTTCCTCTGTTCGAGGTTTTTTTTGCTGAGCGCGGTACTGGAAGCGGCGTGTCCGCTTCCGCGCTCAACAGTCAGTTAGATGGTTAGTTTGCCAGTTAGTTAGTTACTTTGTATGTTAGTTAGTTAGTTTGCAGTTATTTAGTTAGTTTGTCAGTTACTTAGTTAGTTTGCAGTTAGTTAGTTAATTTGCAGTTAGTTAGATTGTTTGCAGTTATTTAGTTAGTTTGCAGTAATTTAGTTCGATTTTCATTTAGTTAGTTTGTTTACAGTTAGTTATTTAGCTTGCAGTTAGTTAAGTAGTTTGTCTGTTAGTTAGTTAGATTGTCAGATAGCTAGTTAGGTTGCAGTAGGTTAGATTGTTTGCCGGTTAGTTAGTTAGTTTGTTGTTAGTTAGATTGCTTGCAGTTAGATAGTTAGTTTGCAGTTAGGTAGATTGATGGCAGTTAGTTAGCTAGTTCGCAATTAGTTAGATAGTTCGCAGTTTTTTAGTTAGTTAGTTAGTTTGCAGTTAGTTAGATTGTTTGCAGATAGTTAGTTAGTTTGCAGTTAGTTACATGTTTTGCAGTTATTTAGTTAGTTTCCAGTAATTTAGTTCGATTGTTATTTAGTTAGTTTCCTTACAGCTAGATACTTAGCTTGCTGTTAGTTAGTTAGTTTGTCTGTTAGTTAGTTAGGTTGTCAGATAGTTAGTTAGTATGCAGTAAGTTAGATTATTTGCCGGTTAGTTAGTTAGTTTGCAGTTAGTTAGGTTGCTTGCAGTTAGATAGTTAGTTTGCAGTTAGTTTGATTTTTTGCAGTTAGTTATCTAGTTTGCAATTAGTTAGATAGTTTGCAGTTATTTAGTTCGTTTGCAGTTAGTTATTTAGTTTGTTAGTTAGTTAGTCAGTTTGCATTTAGTTAGTTGTTTGTCAGCTAGTTAGTTAGTTTGTCAGTTAGTTAGATATTTATCAGATATTTAGTTACTTTGCAGTTAGCTAGTTAGTTTGTAAGTTAGTTAGTTAGTATGCAGTTAGTTAGTTATTTTGTCAGTTAGTTAGTTAGTTTGCAGTTAGTTAGTTAGTTTGTCAGTTAGTTGGTTAGTTTGTCCGTTAGTTAGTTAGTTTGCAGTTACCTAGATTGTTTGCAGTTAGTTAGTTAGTTTGCAGTTAGTTAGATTGTTTGCAGATAGTTAGCAAGTTTGCATTTAGATAGATTGTTTGCAGTTAGATAGTTAGTTTGCACTTGGTTAGATTGTTTGCAGATAGTTAGCTAGTTTGCATTTAGTTAGATAGTTTGCAGTTAGTTAGTTAGTTTGTCAGTTGGTTTGTTAGTTTGCAGTTAGTTAGTTAGTTTTTAGGTAGTTAGTTATTTAGATAGTATATTAGCTAGTTAGTTTTCAGTTGGTTAGTTAGTTTGCAGTAAATTAGTTAATTTGTCACTTAGTTAGTTTGTTTGCAGTTAGTTAGTTGGTTTGTAAGTTAGTTAGTTAGTTTGTCAGTTAGATTGTTAGTTTGTCAGTTTGTTAGTAAGCTTGTCAGTTAGATAGTTAGTTTGTCAGTTAGTTAGATTGTTTGCAGATAGTTAGCTAGTTAGCATTTAGTTACATAGTTTGCAGTTATTTAGTTAGTTTGTCAGTTAGTTAGTCATTTTGTCAGTTAGATAGTTAGTTTATTAGTTTGTTAGTTAGTTTGCATTAGAATAGTTAGTTTGTCAGTTAGTTAGTTAGTTTGTCAGTTAGATAGTTAGTTTGTCAGTTAGATAGGTAGCTTGCAGTTAACTAGATTGTTTGCAGATAGTTAGCTAGCTTGCAGTTCGTTAGATAGATTGCAGTTTTTTAGTTAGTTTGTCATTTAGTTTGTTAGTTTGTCAGTTAGTTAGTTAGTTTGCAGTTAGTTAGTTAGTTTGCAGTTAGTTAGAATGCTTGGAGATAGTTAGCTAGTTTGCAGTTAGTTAGGCAGTCTGCAGTTGTTTAGTTAGTTTGTCACTTAGTTAGTTAGTTTGTCAGTTAGATAGTTAGTTTGCAGTTAACTAGATTGTTTGCAGATAGTTAGCTAGTTTGCAGTTAGTTAGAAAGTTTGCAGTTTTTTAGTTAGTTTGTCAGTTAGTTAGTTAGTTTGTCAGTTAGTCAGTTAGTTTGCAGTTAGTTAATTTGTTAGAAGTTAGTTATTTAGTTTGTCAGTTAGTTTGTTAGTTTGCAGTTAGTTAGTTAGTTTGCTGTTAGTTAGTTATTTTGTCAGTTAGTTAGTTCGTTTGGTATAAATTACTTAGTTTGTAAGTTAGTTATTTAGTTTGTAGTTAGTAAGTTAGTTTGTCACATAGTTAGACAGTTTGCAGTTAGTTAGTTAGTTTGCAGTTAGTTAGATTGTTTGCAGATACTTAGTTACGTTACAGTTATTTAGACAGTTTGCAGTTGTTTAGTTAGTTTGTCAGTTAGTTAGTTAGATTGTCAGATAGATAGTTAGTTTGTCAGTTAGTTAGTTAGTTTGTCAGTTTGATAGTTAGTTTGCAGTTAGTTAGTTAGTGTGCAGTTAGTTAGATTGCTTGGAGATAGTTAGCTAGTTTGCAGTTAGTTAGTTAGTTTGCAGTTAGTTAGTTAGTTTTTAGGTAGTTAGTTATTTAGATAGTATATTAGCTAGTTAGTTTTCAGTTAGTTAGTTAGTTTGCAGTAAATTAGTTAATTTGTCACTTAGTTAGTTTGTTTGCAGTTAGTAAGTTTGTTTGTAAGTTAGTTAGTTAGTTTGTCAGTTAGATTGTTAGTTTGTCAGTTTGTTAGTAAGTTTGTCAGTTAGATAGTTAGTTTGTCAGTTAGTTAGATTGTTTGCAGATAGTTAGCTAGTTAGCATTTAGTTACATAGTTTGCAGTTATTTAGTTAGTTTGTCAGTTAGTTAGTCATTTTGTCAGTTAGATAGATTGTTTGCAGTTTGTTAGTTAGTTTGTCAGTTAGTTAGTTAGTTTATCAGTTAGATAGTTAGTTTGTCAGTTAGATAGTTAGTTTGCAGTTAACTAGATAGTTTGCATTAAATTAGTTAGTTTGCAGTTAGTTAGTTAGTTTGTAAGTTAGTTAGTTAGTTTGAGGTTAGTGAGTTAGTTTGTAAATTAGTTAGTTAGTTTACAGTTAGTTAGTATGTTGGCAGTTAGTTAGTTAGTTTGCATATAATTAGTTAGTTTGTCAGTTAGTTAGTTACATTGTCAGTTAGATAGTTAGTTTGTCAGTTAGATAGGTAGCTTGCAGTTAACTAGATTGTTTGCAGATAGTTAGCTAGCTTGCAGTTCGTTAGATAGATTGCAGTTTTTTAGTTAGTTTGTCAGTTAGTTAGTTAGTTTGTCAGTTAGTTAGTTAGTTTGCAGTTAGTTAGTTAGTTTGCAGTTTTTTAGTTAGTTTGTCAGACAGATAGTTAGTTTGTCAGTTAGTTAGCTAGTTTGTCAGACAGTTAGTTAGTTTGTCAGTTAGTTTGTTAGTTTGCAGTTAGTTTGTTAGTTTGCAGTAAGTTAGATTGTTCGCAGATAGTTAGCTAGTTTGCAGTTAGCTAGACAGTTTGCAGTTATTTAGTTAGTATGTTAGTTAGTTACTTAGATTGTCAGTTAGATAGTTAGTTTGCAGTTAACTAGATTGTTTGCAGATAGTTAGCTAGCTTGCAGTTAGTTAGATAGTTTGCAGTTTTTTAGTTAGTTTGTCAGACAGATAGTTAGTTTGTCAGTTAGATAGTTAGTCTGTCAGTTAGTTTGTTAGTTTGTCAGTTAGTTCGTTAGTTTGCAGCTAGTTTGTTAGTTTGCAGTTAGTTAGATTGTTTGCAGATTGTTAGCTAGTTTGCAGTTAGTTAGACAGTTTGCAGTTATTTAGTTAGTTTGTCAGTTAGTTAGTTAGTTTATCAGTTAGATAGTAAGTTTGGTAGTTTGTTAGTTAGTTTGCATTAGAATAGTTAGTTTGTAAGTTAGTTAGTTAGTTTGCAGTACATTAGCTTGATTGTCAGTTAGTTAGTTGGTTTGCAGTTAGTTAGTTAGTTTGTAAGTTAGTTAGTTAGTTTGCAGTTAGTGAGTTAGTTTGTAAATTAGTTAGTCAGTTTACAGTTAGTTAGTTAGTTTGTCAGTTAGTTAGTTAGTTTGCAGTTAGATAGTTAGTCTGTCAGTTAGTTAGTTAGTTTGTCAGTTAGTTAGTTAGTTTGCAGTTAGTTAGTTAGTTTGCAGTTAGTTATTTAGTTTGTCAGTTAGTTAGTTTTTGCAGTTAGTCAGTTAGTTTGCAGTTTATTAGAATGTTTGCCGGTTAGTTAGTTAGTTTGCAGTTTGTCAGTTAGTTTGTCAGTTAGTTTGTTTGTTTGCAGTTAGTTAGTTAGCTAGTTTGTCAGTTTGTTAGTTAGTTTGCAGTTAGTTTGTTAGTTTGCAGTTAGCAATATTGTTGCAGATAGTTATCTAGTTTGCATTTAGTTAGATAGTTTGCAGTTATCTAGTCTGTTTGCAGTTAGTTAGTTAGTTTGTCAGTTAGTGAATTAATTTGTCAGTTAGTTAGTTAGTGTGCAGTTAGTTAGATTGTTTGCAGTTAGTTAGATAGTTTGCAGTTATTTAGTTAGTTTGTCAGTAAGATAGTTAGTTTGAAGTTAGATAGTTATTATGTCAGTTAGTTAGTACGTTTGGTGTAAATTACTTAGTTTGTAAATCAGTTATTTAGTTTGTAGTTAGAAAGTTAGTTTGTCACTTAGTTAGACAGTTTGCAGTTAGTTAGATAGTTTGCAGTAAATTACATAGTTTGTTAGCTAGTTATGTAGTTTGTCAGTTAGTTAGTTTGTCAGTTAGTTAGTTAGTTTGCAGTTAATTAGTTAGTTTGTCAGTTAGTTAGTTAGTTTGTCAGTTAGATAGTTAGTTTGTCAGTTAGATAGTTAGCTTGCAGTTAACTAGATTGTTTGCAGATAGTTAGGTAGCTTGCAGTTAGTTAGATAGTTTGCAGTTATTTAGATAGTTTGTCAGTTAGTTAGTTAGTTTGTCAGTTAGTTAGCTAGTTTGCAGTTAGTAGGTTAGTTTGCAGTTAGTTAGATTGTTTGCAGATAGTTAGCTAGTTTGCAGTTAGTTAGGCAGTTTGCAGTTGTTTAGTTAGTTTGCCAGTTAGTTAATTAGTTTGTCAGTTAGATAGTTAGTTTGTCAATTACATAGTTAGTTTGCAGTTAACTAGATTGTTTGCAGATAGTTAGCTAGCTTGCAGTTAGTTAGATAGTTTGCAGTTTTTTAGTTAGTTTGTCAGACAGATAGTTAGTTTGTCAGTTAGTTAGCTAGTTTGTCAGACAGTTAGTTAGTTTGTCAGTTAGTTTGTTAGTTTGCAGTTAGTTTGTTAGTTTGCAGTAAGTTAGATTGTTTGCAGATAGTTAGCTAGTTTGCAGTTAGTTAGACAGTTTGCAGTTATTTAGTTAGTATGTTAGTTAGTTACTTAGATTGTCAGTTAGTTAGTTAGTTTGCATTATATTAGTTAGTTTGTAAGTTAGTTAGTTAGTTTGCAGTTAGTTAGTTAGTTTGAAGTTAGTTAGTTAATTTTCAGTTAGTTAGTTAGTTTGTAAGTTAGTTAATGTGCAGTAAGTTAGATTTTTTGCCGGTTAGTTAGTTAGTTTGTAGTTAGTTAGATGTTTTACAGTTATTTAGTTAGTTTGCAGTAATTTAGTTCGATTGTTACTTAGTTAGTTTCGTTACAGCTAGATACTTAGCTTTCTGTTAGTTAGTTAGTTTGTCTGTTAGTTAGTTAGGTTGTCAGATAGTTAGTTAGTATGCAGTAAGATAGATTATTTGCCGGTTAGTTAGTTAGTTTGCAGTTATTTAGGTTGCTTGCAGTTAGATAGTTAGTTTGCAGTTAGTTATCTAGTTTGCAATTAGTTAGATAGTTTGCAGTTATTTAGTTCGTTTGCAGTTAGTTATTTAGTTTGTTAGTTAGTTAGTCAGTTTGCATTTAGTTAGGTAGTTTGTCAGTTATTTAGTTAGTTTGACAGTTAGTTAGTTAGTTTGCAGTTAGCTAGTTAGTTTGGAGTTAGTTAGATTGTTTGCAGATAGTCAGCTAGTTTGCATTTAGAGAGATAGTTTGCAGATAGTTAGTTAGTTTGTCAGTTGGACCGTTAGTTTGTCAGTTAGTTAGTTAGTTTGCTGCCAGTTAGTTAGTTGGTTTGCAGTTAGTTAGTTAATTTATCAGTTATATAGTTAGTTTGTTAGTTTGTAAGTTAGTTCGTTAATTTGCAGTTAGTTAGATTGTTTGCAGTTAGTTAGCTACTTTGCAGTCAGCTAGATGTTTTGCAGTTATTTAGTTAGTTTGCAGTAATTTAGTTCGATTTTCATTTAGTTAGTTTGTTTACAGTTAGTTATTCACCTTGCAGTTAGTTAAGTAGTTTGTCTGTTAGTTAGTTAGATTGTCAGATAGCTAGTTAGGTTGCAGTAGGTTAGATTGTTTGCTGGTTAGTTAGTTAGTTTGTTGTTAGTTAGATTGCTTGCAGTTAGATAGTGAGTTTGCAGTTAGGTAGATTCATGGCAGATAGTTAGCTAGTTTGCAGTTAGTTAGATAGTTCGCAGTTATTTAGTTAGTTAGTTAGTTTGCAGTTATTTAGATTGTTTGGAGTTAGTTAGTTGGTTTTCAGTTAGTTTGATTGTTTGCAGATAGTTAGCTAGTTTACATTTAGTTAGATTGTTTGCAGTTAGTCAGTTAGTGTGCAGTTAGTTAGATTGTTTGCAGATAGTTAGCTAGTTTGCATTTAGTTAGAGAGTTCGCAGTTAGTTAGTTAGTTTGCAGTTAGTTAGTTAGTTTGTATGTTAGTTAGTTAGTGTGCAGTTATTTAGTTAGTTTGTCAGTTAGTTAGTTAGTTTGCAGTTAGTTAGTTAGTTTGAAGTTTGTTAGTTAATTTTCAGTTAGTTAGTTAGTTTGTAAGTTAGTTACTGTGCAGTAAGTTAGATTGTTTGCCGGTTAGTTAGTTAGTTTGTAGTTAGTTACATGTTTTGCAGTTATTTAGTTAGTTTCCAGTAATTTAGTTCGATTGTTATTTAGTTAGTTTCCTTACAGCTAGATACTTAGCTTGCTGTTAGTTAGTTAGTTTGTCTGTTAGTTAGTTAGGTTGTCAGATAGTTAGTTAGTATGCAGTAAGTTAGATTATTTGCGGTTAGTTAGTTAGTTTGCAGTTAGTTAGGTTGCTTGCAGTTAGATGGTTAGTTTGCAGTTAGTTAGATTTTTTGCAGTTAGTTATCTAGTTTGCAATTAGTTAGATAGTTTGCAGTTATTTAGTTCGTTTGCAGTTAGTTATTTAGTTTGTTAGTTAGTTAGTCAGTTTGCATTCAGTTAGGTAGTTTGTCAGCTAGTTAGTTAGTTTGTCAGTTAGTTAGATATTTATCAGTTATTTAGTTAGTTTGCAGTTAGCTAGTTAGTTTGTAAGTTAGTTAGTTAGTATGCAGTTAGTTAGTTAGTTTGTAAGTTAGTTAGTTAGTATGCAGTTAGTTAGTTATTTTGTCAGTGAGTTAGTTAGTTTGCAGTTAGTTAGTTAGTTTCTCGGTTAGTTGGTTAGTTTGTCAGTTAGTTGGTTAGTTTGCCATTACCTAGATCGTTTGCAGTTAGTTAGTTAGTTTGCTGTTAGTTAGATTGTTTGCAGTTAGTTAGTTGGTTTGCAGTTAGTTAGATTGTTTGCAGATAGTCAGCTAGTTTGCATTTGGTTGGATAGTTTGCAGTTAGTTAGTTAGTTTGTCAGTTAGACAGTTAGTTTGTCAGTTAGTTAGTTAGTTTGCATTATATTAGTTAGTTTGTCAGTTATTTAGTTAGTTTGCAGTTAGTTAGTTAGTTTGTCAGTTAGTTAGTTTGTTTGCAGTTAGTTAGTTAGTTTGCAGTTAGTTAGATTGTTTGCAGATAGTTAGCTAGTTTGCAGTTAGTTAGACAGTTTGCAGTTATTTAGTTAGTTTGTCAGTTAGTTAGTAAGTTTATCAGTTAGATAGTAAGTTTGGTAGTTTGTTAGTTAGTTTGCATCAGAATAGTTAGTTTGTAAGTTAGTTAGTTAGTTTGCAGTACATTAGCTTCATTGTCAGTTAGTTAGTTAGTTTGCAGTTAGTTAGATTGTTTGCAGATAGTTTGCTAGTTTGCAGTTAGTTAGACAGTTTGCAGTTATTTAGTTAGTATGTTAGCTAGTTACTTAGATTGTTAGTTAGATAGTTAGTCTGTCAGTTAGTCATTTAGTTTGCATTATATATTAGTTAGTTTGTACGTTAGTTAGTTAGTTTGCAGTTAGTTAATTTATCAGCAGTTAGTTACTTAGTTTGTCAGTTAGTTAGATAGTTTGCAGTTAATTAGTTTGTTAGCAGTTAGTTATCTAGTTTGTCAGATAGTTAGTTAGTTTGCAGTTACTTAGTTAGTGTGTCAGTTACTTATTTAGTTTGTCAGTTAGATATTTAGTTTGTAAGTGAGTTAGTTTTTGCAGTTAGTCAGTTAGTTTATAAGTTAGTTAGTTAGTTTGCAGTTAGTTAGTTAGGTTGTCAGTTAGTTAGTTAGTTTGTCAGTTAGTTTGTTAGTTTGCAGTTAGTTAGTTAGTTTGTAAGTTAGTTAGTTAGTTTGTCAGTTAGTTAGTTAGATTGCAGTTAGTTAGTTAGTATGTCAGTTAGTTAGTTAGTTTGACAGTTAGTTAGTTAGTATGCACTTAGTTAGTTAGTTTGTCAGTTAGTTAGTTAGTTTGTCAGTAAGTTAGTTAGTTTGCAGTTAGTTAGTTAGTATGTCAGTTAGTTAGTTAGTTTGTCAATTAGTTAGTTAGTTTGTCAGTTAGTTAGTTAGATTGCAGTTAGTTAGTTAGTATGTCAGTTAGTTAGTTAGTTTGTCAGTTAGTTAGTTAGTTTGCAGTTAGTTAGTTGGATTCCAGTTAGTTAGTTAGTATGTCAATTCGTTAGTTAGTTTGACAGTTAGTTGGTTAGTTTGCAGTTAGTTAGTTGGTTTGCAGATAGTTAGTTAGTTTGTCAGTTAGTTAGTTAGTATGCACTTAGTTAGTTAGTTTGTCAGTTAGTTAGTTGATTTGCAGATAGTTAGTTAGTTTGTCAGTTAGTTAGTTAGCTTCACATTTAGTTATTTTGTTTACCGTTAATTAGTTAACGTACAGCAAATGAGATAGTTTGCAGATAGTTAGTTTGATTGCAGTTAATTAGTTAGTTTGCAGCAAACTAGTTAGTTTGCCAGTTTGTTCGGTATTTTGCAGTTAGCTAGTGTGTTTGTCACTTAGTTAGTGAGTTTGCATTAAATCAGTCAGGTTGTCAGTTAGTTAGATAGTCAGCAGTTAGTTAGTTAGTTTGCAGTTAGTTTGTTAGTTTGTCAGTTAGTTAGTTGGTTTGACAGTTAGTGAGTTAGTATGCAGTTACTTAGTTAGTTTGTCAGTTAGTTAGTTGGCTTGACAGTTAGTTAGTTAGTATGCAGTTACTTAGTTAGTTTGTCAGTTAGTTAGTTAGATTTTCTGACAGTGAGTTAGATAGTCAGTTAGTTAGTTAGTTTGTCAGTTAATTAGTTAGTTTGTCAGTTAGTTAGTTGGTTTGCAGTTAGTTAGTTAGTTTGTCAGTTAGTTAGTTTGTTTTGCAGTGTGTTAGTTAGTATGCACTTAGTTAGTTAGTTTGACAGTTAGTTAGTTAGTATGCACATAGTTAGTTAGTTTGCCAATTAGTTAGTTAGTTAGTTTGCAGTTAGTTAGTTTGTATGTCAGTTAGTTAGTTAGTTTGTCAATTAGTTAGCTACTTTGCCAGTTAGTTAGTGTGTTTGTCAGTTAGTTAGTGAGTTTGCATTAAATCAGTCAGGTTGCCAGTTAGTTAGTTAGTTTGCAGTTAGTTTGTTAGTTTGTCAGTTAGTTAGTCAGTTTGCAGTTAGTTAGTTAGCTTGACAGTTTGTTAGTTAGTTTTTCAGTTAGTTAGTTAGATTTCCTGTTAGTGAGTTAGTTAGTCAGTTAGTTAGTTAGTTTGTCAGTTAGTTAGTCAGTTTGCAGTTAGTTAGTTAGCTTGACAGTTTGTTAGTTAGTTTGCAGTTAGTTAGTTAGTATGTCAGTTAGTTAGTTAGATTGTCAGTTAGTTAGTTAGTTTGCAATTAGTTAGTTGGTTTGCAGTTAGTTAGTTAGTTTGACAGTTAGTTAGTTAGTATGCACTTAGTTAGTTAGTATGTCAGTTAGTTAGTTAGTATGCACTTAGTTAGTTAGTTTGTCAGTTAGTTAGTTAGTTTGTCAGTTAGTTAGTTAGTATGTCAGTTAGTTAGTTAGTTTGTCACTTAGTTAGATTGCAGTTAGTTAGTTAGTATGTCAGTTAGTTAGTTAGTTTGTCAGTTAGTTAGTTAGTTTGCAGTTAGTTATTTAGTATGTCAATTAGTTAGTTAGTTTGACAGTTAGTTAGTTAGTTTGCAGTTAGTTTGTTGATTTGCAGATAGTTAGTTAGTTTGTCAGTTAGTTAGTTAGTTTGCAGTTAGTTAGTTGATTTGCAGATAGTTAGTTAGTTTGTCAGTTAGTTAGTTAGCTTCACATTTAGTTATTTTGTTTACCGTTAATTAGTTAACGTACAGCAAATGAGATAGTTTGCAGTTAGTTAGTTTGATTGCAGTTAATTAGTTAGTTTACAGCAAATTAGTTAGTTTGTCAGTTCGTTAGTTAGTTTGCAGTTAGTTAGTTAGTTTGTCAGTTAGTTAGTTTGTTTTGAAGTGTGTTAGTTAGTATGCACTTAGTTAGTTAGTTTGACAGTTAGTTAGTTAGTATGCACTTAGTTAGTTAGTTTGCCAATTAGTCAGTTAGTTAGTTTGCAGTTAGTTAGTTAGTATGTCAGTTAGTTAGTAAGTTTGCAGTTAGTTAGTTACTTTGCCAGTTAGTTAGTGTGTTTGTCAGTTAGTTAGTGAGTTTGCATTAAATCAGTCAGGTTGTCAGTTAGTTAGTTAGTTTGCAGTTAGTTTGTTAGTTTGTCAGTTAGTTAGTTAGTTTGACAGTTAGTTAGTTAGTATGCACTTAGTTAGTTAGTATGTCAGTTAGTTAGTTAGTATGCACTTAGTTAGTTAGTTTGTCAGTTAGTTAGTTAGTTTGTCAGTTAGTTAGTTAGTATGTCAGTTAGTTAGTTAGTTTGTCACTTAGTTAGTTAGATTGCAGTTAGTTAGTTAGTATGTCAGTTAGTTAGTTAGTTTGTCAGTTAGTTAGTTAGTTTGCAGTTAGTTATTTAGTATGTCAATTAGTTAGTTAGTTTGACAGTTAGTTAGTTAGTTTGCAGTTAGTTTGTTGATTTGCAGATAGTTAGTTAGTTTGTCAGTTAGTTAGTTAGTTTGCAGTTAGTTAGTTGATTTGCAGATAGTTAGTTAGTTTGTCAGTTAGTTAGTTAGCTTCACATTTAGTTATTTTGTTTACCGTTAATTAGTTAACGTACAGCAAATGAGATAGATTGCAGTTAGTTAGTTTGATTGCAGTTAATTAGTTAGTTTGCAGCAAACTAGTTAGTTTGCCAGTTTGTTCGGTATTTTGCAGTTAGCTAGTGTGTTTGTCACTTAGTTAGTGAGTTTGCATTAAATCAGTCAGGTTGTCAGTTAGTTAGATAGTCAGCAGTCAGTTAGTTAGTTTGTTAGTTTGTCCGTTTGTTCGATAGTTTGCAGTTACTTAGTTTGTCAGTCAGTTAGTTAGTATGCAGTTAGTTAGTAAGTTTGCAGTTAGTTAGTTTTTTATCAGTTAGTTAGTGAGTTTGTTAGTTAGTTAGTGAGTTTGCATTAAATTATTTAGTTTGTCAGTTAGTTAGTCAGTTTGCAGTTAGTTAGTTTGATTGTCAGTTAGTTAGTTACTTTGCCAGTTAGTTAGTGTGTTTGTCAGTTAGTTAGTGAGTTTGCATTAAATCAGTCAGGTTGTCAGTTAGTTAGATAGTCAGCAGTTAGTTAGTTAGTTTGCAGTTAGTTTGTTAGTTTGTCAGTTAGTTAGTTGGTTTGACAGTTAGTGAGTTAGTATGCAGTTACTTAGTTAGTTTGTCAGTTAGTTAGTTAGATTTTCTGACAGTGAGTTAGTTAGTCAGTTAGTTAGTTAGTTTGTCAGTTAATTAGTTAGTTTGCAGTTAGTTAGTTGGTTAGCAGTTAGTTAGTTAGTATGTCAGTTAGTTAGCTACCTTGACAGTTAGTTATTTTGTTTACAGTTTATTAGTTAGTTTACAGCAAATTAGTTAGTTTGTCAGTTCGTTAGTTAGTTTGCAGTTAGTTAGTTAGTTTGTCAGTTAGTTAGTTTGTTTTGCAGTGTGTTAGTTAGTATGCACTTAGTTAGTTAGTTTGACAGTTAGTTAGTTAGTTTGCCAATTAGTTAGTTAGTTAGTTTGCAGTTAGTAAGTTTGTATGTCAGTTAGTTAGTTAGTTTGCAGTTAGTTAGTTACTTTGCAAGTTAGTTAGTGTGTTTGTCAGTCAGTTAGTGAGTTTGCATTAAATCAGTCTGGTTGTCAGTTAGTTATTTAGTTTGCAGTTAGTTTTGTTAGTTTGTCAGTTAGTTAGTTAGTTTGACAGTTAGTGAGTTAGTACGCAGTTACTTAGTTAGTTTGTCAGTTAGTTAGTTAGATTTTCTGTTAGTGAGTTAGTTAGTCAGTTAGTTAGTGTGTTTGTCAATTAGTTAGTTAGTTTGCAGTTAGTTAGCTAGTATGTCAGTTAGTTAGTTAGTTTGTCAATTTGTTAGTTAGTTTGTCAGTTAGTTAGTTAGCTTGCAGTTAGTTAGTTGGTTTGCAGTTAGTTATTTAGTATGTCAATTAGTTAGTTAATTAGTCAGTTAGTTAGTTAGTTTGTCAGTTAGTTAGTCAGTTTGCAGTTAGTTAGTAAGATTGTCAGTCAGTTAGTTAATTTGACAGTTAGTTAGGTAGTATGCAGTTAGTTAGTTAGTTTGTTAGTTAGTTAGTTAGAGTGTCTGTTAGTTAGTTAGTTTGTTTGCAGTTAATCAGTTAGTTTGCAGCAAACTAGTTAGTTTGAAAGTTTGTTCGATAGTTTGCTGTTAGTTAGTTTGTCAGTTAGTTAGTTAGTATGCAGTTAGTTAGTAAGTTTGCAGTTAGTTAGTTTGTTTATCAGTTAGTTAGTGAGTTTGTCAGTTAGTTAGTGAGTTTGCATTAAATTATTTAGTTCGTCAGTTAGTTAGTCAGTTTGCAGCTAGTTAGTTTGATTGTCAGTTAGTTAGTTACTTTGCCAGTTAGTTAGTGTGTTTGTCAGTTAGTTAGTGAGTTTGCATTAAATCAGTCAGGTTGTCAGTTAGTTAGATAGACAGCAGTTCGTTAGTTAGTTTGCAGTTAGTTTGTTAGTTTGTCAGCTAGTTAGTTAGTTTGACAGTTAGTGAGTTAGTATGCAGTTACCTAGTTAGTTTGTCAGTTAGTTAGTTAGATTTTCTGACAGTGAGTTAGATAGTCAGTTAGTTAGTTAGTTTGTCAGTTAATTAGTTAGTTTGCAGTTAGTTAGTTGGTTTGCAGTTAGTTAGTTAGTATGTCAGTTAGTTAGCTAGCTTGACAGTTAGTTATTTTGTTTACAGTTTATTAGTTAGTTTACAGCAAATTAGTTAGTTTGTCAGTTCGTTAGTTAGTTTGCAGTTAGTTAGTTAGTTTGTCAGTTAGTTAGTTTGTTTTGCAGTGTGTTAGTTAGTATGCACTTAGTTAGTTAGTTTGACAGTTAGTTAGTTAGTATGCACATAGTTAGTTAGTTTGCCAATTAGTTAGTTAGTTAGTTTGCAGTTAGTTAGTTTGTATGTCAGTTAGTTAGTTAGTTTGTCAATTAGTTAGTTACTTTGCCAGTTAGTTAGTGTGTTTGTCAGTTAGTTAGTGAGTTTGCATTAAATCAGTCAGGTTGTCAGTTAGTTAGTTAGTTTGCAGTTAGTTTGTTAGTTTGTCAGTTAGTTAGTTAGTTTGACAGTTAGTGAGTTAGTATGCAGTTACTTAGTTAGTTTTTCAGTTAGTTAGTTAGATTTCCTGTTAGTGAGTTAGTTAGTCAGTTAGTTAGTTAGTTTGTCAGTTAGTTAGTCAGTTTGCAGTTAGTTAGTTAGCTTGACAGTTTGTTAGTTAGTATGTCAGTTAGTTAGTTAGTTTGTCAGTTAGTTAGTTTGTTTGGAGTTAGTTAGTTGGTTTTTCAGTTTGTTAGTTAGTTTGCAGTAAACTAGTTAGATTGCAGATTTATTTAGTTTGTTTGTTGGCAGTTAGTTAGTTAGTTTATCAGTTAGTTAGTTCCTTTGCAGTTACATAGATAGTCTGCAGTTAGTTAGTTAGTTTGCAGTTATTTAGTTAGTCTGCCGTTAAGTAGTTAGTTTGCAAGATAGTTAGTTAGTTTGCAGTTAGTTAGTTAGTTTGCATTTAGTTAATTACTTTGCAGGTAGTTAGTTTGCTTACAGTTATTTAGTAAGTTTGCCGTTAAGTAGTTAGTTTGTCAGTTAGTTAGTTAGTTTGTCTGTTAGTTACTTAGTTTGTCCGTTAGTTAGTTTGTAGTAAATTATTTAGATAGCAGTTAGTTAGTTAGTTTGTAGTAAATTAGTTAGTTTGCAGTTAGTGAGTTAGTTTGTCAATTAGATAGTTAGTCAGTTTGTTTGCAGTTAGTTAGTTTGTTTGTCAGTTAGTTAGGTTGTTTGCAGTTAGTTAGTCAGTTTGTCACGTAGTTAGATAGTCTGCAGTTAGTTAGTTAGTTTGCATTTATGTAGTTAGTTTGCAGTTAAGTTGTTAGTTGGTCAATTAGTTGATTAGTTTGTCTGTTAGTTAGTTTGTTTGCAGAGAGTTAGACTGTTTGCAGTTAGTTAGTTAGTTTGCAGTAAATTAGTTAGTTTACTGTTAGTTAGTTAGTTTGTCAGTTAGTTAGATAGTTAGTTTGTTTGCAGTAAGTTAGTTAGTTTGTCAGTTAGTAAGTTTGTTTGTCGTCAGTTAGTTAGTTTGTCATGTAGTTAGATAGTCTGCAGTTAGTTAGTTAGTTTGTCAGTTAGTTAGATAATTAATTTGTTTGCAGTTAGTTAGTAAGTTTGTTTGCAGTTAATTTGTTAGTTTGTCAGTTATGTAGATAGTCTGCTGTTATTTTATTAGTTTGCAGTTATTTAGTTAGTTTGCTGTTGAGTAGTTAGTTTGCAGTTATTTAGTTAGTTTGCCGTTAAGTAGTTAGTTTGTCAGTTAGTTAGTTAGTTTCTCAGTTAGTTAGTTAGTTTGTCAGTTTGTTAGTTAGTTTGCAGTTAGTTAATTAGTTTGTCAGTTAGTTAGATAGTTAGTTTGTTTGCAGTAAGTTAGTTAGTTTGTCAGTTAGTAAGTTTGTTTGTCGTTAGTTAGTTAGTTTGTCATGTAGTTAGATAGTCTGCAGTTAGTTAGTTGGTTTGCGGTTAAGTAGTTAGTTTGTCAGTTAGTTAGTTAGCTTTCAATTAGTTAATTAGGTTGCAGTTATTTAGTTAGTTTGCAGTTGAGTAGTTAGTTTGTCAGTTAGTAGTATAATAAGGCGGATACTAACCCGTGGGGCAATGAAGGGGGCGCGGGGCGCGGAAGAAGTGGTGGCGCGCGGGGGAGTGCGGCGCGGGGAAACTACGCCGCGGGGCCTGCGGGGAGTGGAAAATAGGTTGCGCGCGCACATGCCGAGGAGTGGAGGATGGCAAATTCGTGGAGGTGATCAGTCCGGACCGAGCCGTAGCGGAGACCACTCCAGACCTGACCCACTTCTGAAGGGCGCGGGGGCCTGCGGGGAGTGGAAAATAGGTTGCGCGCGCACATGCCGCGATGTGGGGGATGTCGCAATTGTGGAGGGGATTAGTCCGGTCTGAGCCGTCGCGGAGACCGCTCCAGACCTGACCCACCGTCGGAAATTTTTCGGACGGTCGCGAGGCCTGCGGGGAGAGGAAAATTGGTTGCACGCGCACAAGCTGCGGAGTGCGGGGATAGCGCAATCGTGGATGGGATTAGTCCGGGCCGAGCCGCCGCGGAGACCTCTCCAGACCTGTACCACCGTTGGAAATTTTTTCAGACGGAGGGAATGATCCCCGAAATTTTTTTCAGACTCCGATTCACCACCGGAAATTTTTTTTTCGAGGGGAGGGTCAACCTTGGTCCACCACACCCACCCGCGCGAATCGATATGTAGCGAATCAATGCCGCATCGATTGGAGAGAATGACATTGATATGCAATATTTGCGATTGTATTTATTCTGAAGCAAATCATTTTTCAAAATGTTTATTTCAATCTTAACGTTTGCAGCGTATCGCGCGATGGCATGTAATTTGAATCCCCTCGAGCAGACGCACCGAATGACATCATTTAGCTGCATGAAGAACGCCCGAAAGAAATATAAGACTCTTGAAACGTTGCATCTTAGAATTAGGTGGCGAGGAGAGACATGGTGGAAGACGGGTGAAATAGAATTGGAGAAATAATATATGTTTTAAATGATAATATATTGTTACGTTTTTTCTTACGAGCATCAACTACAATATCATTGATGGCGCATGCTAACAGTTCGCAATCTACAAGATAATCCCTGCAGTAATATTCGCTGTCACGTATGATTTTAGCAGCACTACGCGTATCTAATGTTTCGGTGACAGTATTGCTCTGTTGCAACACGTTAGCAAAAGTTATAAATTTTTTCCTCACATCTTCTGCAGTTTGATAGAGCCGCGGATACACATAGCTTACACACTGCTCAAGATTAAATAAAAATGTTACTGTATTCGGTTTGAAATACAGCGACTTAGTATCCATTGTCATCTTTACAATCGGCGAATCAAACATCTGACAAAATTCCACCGTTAATTCATGAATCCGCATCAATGATGATCCGGGCAATTGTGCACGTTATTCGATGGTTGTACAGCAGTCGAATAGTGAGTTCCATGTATGCCATAGTATTATGAGATGATTCCCACGATTATCACCGAGAAGAATTTCTACATCGGCTGTAGGTCCTACGATGATTCCAATTTCCAAATATTTGCTGCCCGTGGATGTTAATGCGTATCTTCTGACCATGACACGCGATGGTTGGCGCGGCCTAAAAAGCATAATCCTGAAAATTACCTATGTTTCATGAAAAAAAAAAAAAAAAAAAAAATATGAATGGTTACCTGTTAAATGTATTCTCCTTGCATGGAGATACACCATCATCTTGCCTGATTGGAACGTAATAGCCCATGGCACTGGTACTACACATTGTTTTTCAGAGCACTATTTATTCCGTCGAAATTCAGCGAGGCTACTGAGCGATTGATGGAATAGCGTCCGGGAGACGGCTTAAATAGAGGTGCAATCCCCACCACATTTTATTCTAAAGCTACCATTTTTTTCCCCCATAATGCTTTTGTTCAATCTTAACATCGCAGCATATCGCGCGATTGCATATAACTTGGGCCTCCAAGGATAAAAGTCTCACACGTGTTGAATGTAATATAATATCTGTGGAAGCGCTGAATATTTTATTCTAAAACTACCATTTTTTTTTTCCATAATGCTTTTGTTCAATCTTAACATCGCAGCAGCGCGTAGTCGACGAAAGCTATCGTTCTGGCCATGACGTTGGTCTTGACGCCTTTCGCCTTCTTCGTATCTTTTTTGCCGTCTACGCGAAGTGCATACATTTTCGCTCTAAGACCTATGAATTCAGTCATTATCGCACCGTTATTTTCATCCTTCATCAGCCCCGGAACCTTCTTATTTACGCGTGGCATATTATATGGATTATCGGTAGGATAATCGCTTGTGCCGAATCTATCGATATTGTGCTTCATAGACTCGTAGATATCGTCGCACCGAATGTGATAAATAAGACTGTCAGTGTCGGTGTATAGAATTTTACAATTTTGCCCGTGTTTAGGAGACATGTACTCGTGGTGAAATTCATACAAACAAAGTTTTGATATGTCCAGAATGCACATACCCACGTATATCGGTTTGTTGAATTTCACCTCGAGTTTTCGCAATTCAACAGCTACTAAATTTTCCGAAAAAACACTTCTGCTGTGGAAATTCGGTTTCGCGATCATTGCCTCCGCGCCATATCGCCCTTCCCAATGTGTCACAAGTTTTACATCCACATGGTTTCGTACATTTTCCATAGTTTTACCGAATACTGTGTTGTTCATCAATTTGTACAAATTCTTTTCAAAGTCGTTTGTCGCGCTTGTTCTAAATCGTGTGTTGAGTTCGATGTAATCGCGGAGCCAGGAGATTGAGCGAATTGAAGCACGCGGTGTATCTTTGTAATACGAAGACCGTGACGCGTGCACTGCTGCAGGTTGCGATAATGGATTATGTAACGCTGCTTATCGTATACCGTCGCGAGTAACTTGTCCTGCCTGCTGCCAGGTGGTTTGGCACGCGTCGGACAGAACGGCAGATCTGCATGAGCATCGTGCGGACGTTGCGGATATTCCAGATCTACCTCAAGAATGTATCCCGTGGGCGAATCGACACCGATTGAAGATACGTCAATATTTACAACATCTTCGACCCATTGAAATTTAGCGTATGGTAGAGGCTGACACATTGCCCATCCATACAAATTGTTCACGTCAAAGTACATCAAGTACGATGACTCTTCCGATGCGTCGTAAGATGACATGTACTTGTTATTGGCATGTGCGTATCTTCCGGAACATTGACTTAAGCCCCCGCGTATACCTCGTTCGATAAACATGACCATATCGATGTCTGTGTGCAATTCGAATGTAATTTTGGTATGTTTTAGCATTGCATCCCATGTGAAACCCGGTAGAGTATAGTAATGCGCTGAATCTAATCCGTAGCTCTTGATACAACTTTCGCGAAAATTTTCAAAAATATCTGCCAATAACAAGACATCAGTTTTCAAATACAAATCGCTGTATTCGCCCAAGGTTCTAATCTCGAAACGCTGCCAGACTGTCTCGGCGTGTGCGTAATCGGTCTCTGATACAGTCTCACCCGTTAACGAACTGTAGAATGACTCGCGCGGTGGTAAGCATGGATCCTGCAGCTTGTTCGCGCAATCAAGGTATTCATATGGAAAGACACCCTTTCGCGCCAATAAATTGAAAATCTTCAGTGGATAATGTTCCAAATTGGGATCGCAAAATTTTTAATTGATCTGTGTTAAGAAAAGATGCTAATTTGTCGAGACTGGTATTTAGAAATTTGTATGAATCGATGAATCGTAATTTAATATAACTTTGCGAGTCTGATTCATCCGTATCTTCAACATGTTTTGTGAAAGAAATATATTTTTCTTTAGTTATAGGTAATACATCAATGTGACCTTCGAAAGCGGTAGCTATTTCCTCGATAATGAAATGCGAATCATAGCCGGATAAATTATGGAAAACTATGGGGATGTAAAACACATTTTTATAATTTAAATTGCACTCCGAATGTGCTGGGCCTCTGAACCGTCCGGACAGATGGCAATGATCGCGAACTCGTACATCGCTAGCCTTGAATGGTTCTTCGCAAATATGACAATGTGCTGCATTGCGAAATGTCGTCAACTGTTCGGGAGTTAAATCCAGCATGGGAACATTACTGGTAAGAATAGGTTTGGCAAAGTTTGCAAAATTTTTAAGTTCGTTGACGAACCATGAAACACAATCTGTGTCGCGGCGACATCGATACATCGACAGTGATGTATCATATGAACAATGCATATAATATGCAATGCTGTGTACATTGTGGTGTTGATATGTTTGTAATTTATTATCACCCGCTTGGTTGTCCAACGTTTTTGCGATGATGCACTCCAGATCTGCATATACCACGAAAGGGAGCCGCTCCTTCCTATCGTGGTTGCTGAAATTGATCAGATTGTCGCCTTCGCTGGGCAGCAGAATGGCGCAGTTGTTTATCTGCCCGCAGTCCAGCGAATGCACCTCCAACTTCTCGGTAGATCCGAAGTAGTGCATGCATCTGTAAACCCCAAAAAAAAAATTTATTTAATTTCACATATATTTCAACATTTTTTAAACATTTCATAAATTTTTTTTTTATACATACCGATCGCAGATGAATTTCGTGGCTTTGTGCCTGCTCAGCTGCATGCCCACCAGCCTGGCGCAACAGAAACGTTGGAATAACTAGCACGCTTAAAAATTATGTATCACTGACATCCGATGAAGACAAAAATATGGAGAATGCTGGATGGGGCTTGAAACGACGCGATGAGTTGGTAGTGAAAAATCATTTAATTAATGCGCGTCACGAATTGATTTTAAAACGATCGCGCAACGATAACAATTCTCTAATTGGGTCTCCAACGTTGGAACCAGAAATTGAATTACTTAAAGTGCAATGGCGGATACCTCATGTGACGCTAAACGATGTTAATAAGCTATCGCTGCTACATGCCTTGGAAAGTGGGCAAAACCTGAGCATTAGTTTTCGCTCGTGGGATCTGTACGAGTATCCTCTCTTACAGAGCACCACCAAGCATTCGTGGGCCGTCAAGGCAGCCGCACAGCTGGAGAAGCCGCGATATGTTCTCTTTGCTCTACAGACTGCTCGAAAGAATGTGATGACCGAAGATGCTACTCGGTTTGACCACTGCAAATTGACCAATGTAAAACTGTTTCTCAACTCGGAATTTTATCCGTACGATGACATGAACTTGGACTTTGACAAGAATAGACACGCCATCTTGTTTAGCATGTATACGCATTTCCGTAAATCGTATTACGGACATAGTTGCAACGAGGCATTATTCACCGTTGCCCAATTTTTACAATTTGGCCCCCTCGTGGTGATTGACTGCTCGCGACAAAATGAGTCGATCAAGAATAGCACCGTGGACGTGCGCATAGAATTCGATTGTAAAGAGAATGTGGCAGCAAATACTACGGCCTACTGTCTCATTTTGCATGATCGGGTGGTTGAATACAATCCGCTGACAAACGTGGTGCGCAAAATCAATTAAATCCCAAAGCTACTTACTTGCCCTCTCGTGTGCCAAATTCGTACAAATTTTCATCATGAAAATCGAGATGCTTTACGAGAAAGACCGCATTCTCCCGCCTGTCTTGGAAGTGAGCGGATCTCTAAATTGTTCCGATAATGACCGTACCAACATTTGTTGACCTGCAAGGGTTCAGTGTTGATGGAAGATTTGTTGTGAAGGAAGTGGCTGTCATACGAAAAGGAACAATTCTCTCGCATTATATATTTGGGAGTTCGATGCCGCAATATCTTCTTACGAAATCTGACAAATCATGCATCCGGTGGTTGACAGCAAAACATCACGGACTACGGTGGGAAGATGGAGACGATCCGTACAGTATGGCTAAACAGCTAATTACGAAAGCTGTTGTCGATGAAGAAGATGACGCACCGCATATCGCATATGTTAAAGGGCTGCAGAAACGAGACTGGCTTGCGGATTTCCTCGATGAAAATGCGCGAGCGAGCGTGATCATTGAGACACTGGACATGGACTACGAGGATACCATATCTCTAAAAAAGCTAAATGCACTTAATACCTTACGATGTGACAGACACGCAAAGCATTGTGCCATGCAAAATGTATTTAAAATATTCAACTGGTGGTCTAAACGCCAGAGAGAAATGCGTAAATAAATATAATCAATTTTTAATATATAAAAAATTTTGTTTCTTCACCCTCCCCAACCTAACCTCCTGCACATGATGTACGCTAGATTAAGGCTATAGTTATAATTACTATTATGTAGAAGCGGTTCAATATGCGATCAAAGTGGTACCATACATGTTCAGAGTGGTATGATAGACGTTTGATAGACGTTTGATAGATGTTCAGAGTGGTTCGATACACATTCGATACATGATCAAAGTGGTACGATACATGTTCAAAGTGGTATGACAGATGTTCGATGCGCGTTCAAAGTGGTATGATAGAGGTTCGAAGTAATTTTAATCCGTTGGACGCAGC
Organism: Colletes collaris; assembly: GCA_030068185.1. Classification (NCBI taxonomy): domain Eukaryota; kingdom Metazoa; phylum Arthropoda; class Insecta; order Hymenoptera; family Colletidae; genus Colletes; species Colletes collaris. The sequence goes on from JASGYR010000012.1 coordinate 275,023, forward strand.
GTGTCGCGAACACGATATTGTGTATTCGCGTAGCGACGAATTCGGCGAAAGGCGTGCAAGGAGGGTGTAGATTTCGAAGAACATGAAGAACAAAGACATCCTACTTTGCAAAGCTATGCATCTTTCAAGATAAAGGTTTACGTTCAAGAGGCAGGAGATGCAGCGAGCTCATTTGCATTCGATATGTGGGGCAGGTCTGAGGTATGTACACAATATTATTTTCATACAATTATCGCATCGTAAGTAATATATCATTTCTATATTCTAGAATTCGCAGAGGCTCCAACCGGTTTCCTCGCCACCCTCCTCGCCGCCTCCCTCGCCGCCCCAAAGGCCCTCGCCGCCGCCGGTATGTAATACTTTGTATTGTTTTTGATTGATTAATGCTTAATGTGTTAATATTATCCCAATGATTGTATGTTCTAGGTCCGGGGAGACGGCTTAAATAGAGGTGCAATCCCCACCACATTTTATTCTAAAGCTACCATTTTTCCCCCATAATGCTTTTGTTCAATCTTAACATCGCAGCATATCGCGCGATTGCATGTAACTTGGGCCTCCAAGGATAAAAGTCTCGACACGTGTTGAATGTAATATAATATCTGTGGAAGCGCTGAATATTTTATTCTAAAACTACCATTTTATAGTTCCATAATGCTTTTGTTCAATCTTAACATCGCAGCATATCGCGCGATTGCATGTAACTTGGGCCTCCAAGGATAAAAGTCTCGACACGTGTTGAATGTAATATAATATCATGGAAAGAATTATGCGATATCAGCAGAAACTGCATAGAACAATGTTGGCATGCAATGTGTAGGATATAGCTGACTGTGAGAGTAATGAACGCGACGAACTTCTTAACGAGAACTTTATTATACACGGAAAATAATCGCTTCGCACTACACAAACTCGCTCTGCACCCTTCAATCGCTCCAATCGTTCCCCCCGGTCACTCCTTACCCAACACTCTCCTACGCGCACACACACACAAGCCCGATTGACAAAAGCCACACGCATTCTGCATTCGTCAATTCATAACCCAATCGATCGACTCGCACAGCTGACTCCGGTCACTCGCCTCACGCACTCACACAACAACGCACTCGCACACTCACATCCCACACTCGGCCGTCCTGAATATGACGTCTGCCCTCAGGTGTCGTCGATCGATTCATTCAAGCCTTCAAATTCCTCGTCGTCTTCATTTCCGCTATCATCAATGACCCACGACTTCATGTGGTCGGCCGACGTTGAAGTCTGCAGCGGACCTTCATGATCGCCAACCCTTCTCACCAGATAACGATCATTCCTCAACTCTTTGGTGACTTCGAACGGTCCGAGGAACTTTGCCGTAAACTTTGCCCCAGGGTGGGACTGTGTCCGCTGTATGGCCACCAACTCTCCTTGTCTGTAGCGCTGTGCTCTCTTCCTTTTTTTATCGAAGCCTCTTCTGTTTTCCTGCTGAATCTGCGATATCTTCTGTCTCGCCTTCTCCCGTAATTCGTCGCGATCTTCCTGAAACACAGCGGTTACCTCCTCCTCCAGCATTTCGCGTATCGCTGGATCTTCTCGTAATTTCATGTCCGTGCCAAACAGTATTTTAAACGGTGTCACTCCCGTACTCCGATGCGGCACCGAATTTATATATTTTTGCGCTGTATCTAAATGTTTAAACCATTCCTCTGGCTTCACGGCGGATAATTTTGTTATCAGTGGGATAAGGGTCCGATTGACACGCTCCACTTGCCCATTCCCTCGTGGTACGCCAGTCGCTATTTTCACATGCTGAATATTTTCCCGCTCGCAATACCGCTTAAAATCTTGAGACGTAAACGCGGTCCCTCTGTCCGATATTATTCTCCTTGGGTTTCCGAATATCGCCGCCTGGTTTTCCAACCGTTTCACGACCTCGGCCGTATCCGTTGACCTCGTCGCGTACAACCAAACAAACTTACTGAATGCATCCGTTACGACGAATATATACCTGTAATTCTTCCGTGTCGACGGCACCGGACCCAAGTGATCTATGTGGTACGTTAGTAGCGGTGCGTCCCCCTTATCTATCGGATGTAGCAGACCCTCTTGTTTGCCTTGCTTTTTATTCGCTAGGATACACGGCACGCAATTTCTCACCACTTTCTCTACCCTTGACCTCATGTTGGGAAACCAATATTCCCTCTGCACGAGGAGTAATGTCTTCCCAACCTCTCGTGACCCTGCCTGACTATCTGTGACTGCATACTCGCAGGCACCACCAACCGAATTTCGTCATCCACCTCCTTAAACAAGATCCCGTTCCTCACGACGTAGCCATCCAGATTCCCCTCCTTGAACGCCTCCAATATCTTTCGTAGAAGAGCATCCTCATGCTGCACTCGCCTAAGCCGAGCCATCAGCCCCTCTTCTTCGCGACCCGCCACCAGACAATTAGGCAACGGTTGCCGACTGAGCGCGTCAACATGCGGCATGTTTTTCCCCGATCTGTGTTCTATTACATACTGGAACTCCTCCAGGAGAAGTGCCCACCTTGCCACCCTTACGCATAAGTCTTTTTTCCTGAGGGTTAACGCAAACGCCCTACAGTCTGTCACAATTTTAAACGGCACACCTAACAAGTAGACTCGGAATTTCTTTACCGCTTTCACTATGGCTAACGCTTCCAGCTCATAGCTTGAATACTTCGCTTCCGCTTCGCTCGTCTTCCCACTCGCATAATATATGGGATGCAGAGCGCCGTTCCCCGCATCGCGTTGCAAAAGAACCGCCCCGTAACCGGCACTCGATGCATCGGTATGCAATTCGGTGTCTGCTCCCACCCGGTACAATCGCAGCACCGGCTTCTCACACAACGACATTTTTAATTGTTTAAACGCGCACTCCTCCCTATCCCCGAACACAAATTCGCGATTCGCTTTCGTCAAGTCCGTCAACGGTCGTGCTATAACCGAATAGTTGCGGATAAACTTCGGGAAGTATCCCGCCAGGCCTAAGAAACTTAGGAGGTTTTTAATATTTCGTGGCCTTTCAAAATTAATTACCGCCAGGGTTTTCTTCTCCGACGGTCGCACGCTTCCATTCTCAACAATGTGCCCTAAAAATTCGACCCGTCTCTGTAGGAAAGCGCACTTCTTCCAATTAATTACCAGACCATACTGAGCCGCTGTTTTCAATACCGATTCCAGACTTTCCAACGCACTCTCGAACCCGTCCGAAGGTATAATAAGGTCATCCATATAAGACAGCACTACCCCTTTCGCGATCAACTCTTTGAACACGGCGTTTATGAACCTTTGGAAAACTGCAGGCGCATTACACAACCCGAACGGAACTCTTAAAAATTCAAACTGCCCATCGGGAATCACGAAAGCCGTGTATTTCCGACTGTCCTTGCTAAGGAAACGTGGAAGAAACCATTTTTTAAATCGAGAGTGCTGAAAACCCGTGCACCCTGCAGGCGATCCAGTTGGTCCTCGATTAGGGAAGGGGTAGCGGTCTTTAATTATCTTCGCATTCAATAATCTATAATCTACACATAGTCTTTTTCGCACCGTCTTTCTTATTCACTAACACAACTGGACTCGCGTAGTCCGACAGAGACGGCTGTACAATACCGTCGCGCAGCCATTCTTCCACCTGTTTCTGCACCTCCTCTTTCCCCTTTGGCGACAAACGCCTCGCACGCTGATAGACCGGTTCGTCGTCCTTTAACACGATGCTCATTTCGACGCTCACTTCACGAGTTTTTGACGGCCTGTACGCCGCTATTAAATGCCCCACCGCAGCTCGATATTGTTCGTTCCGAATATCCGATAAATCGACGCTGTTCGATTCGTAAACACAGTCTATGCTCAGAATTCCGCGCTCCGCATGGTCACATCGCGATACAGGTTTTTTTATCGAAACTTTCCCATCCCTAATCGTAATTTCCGTCTCGCTTAGAAAGTCGGTTCCGACAATTAAATCGTGCTTTGTCAGACTATCCGGAATGACGTTGACCTTTATTCCGAATACGTCGCTATTGATCGCGATGCTTGTCTCGAATTCGCCAAAAGTTTTATGATTGACCGACCCTACCCCGCGGAAAATAATTTCTTTTCGAGTCAATTCCGGCATACCAATCTCGACATACTTACTCGCACGCATCAAGCTTATGTCGCTACCGGTATCTATCAAGGCTTTAACATTATGCCCGTTAACTCGCGCGTCTTTGCAATACTTGCCCTTCTCGCTGTCTCCGCTAACACCGCAACTGTCCCTAACCGCTGGTTTTTGGTCGGACAATACGCCGATATGTGCCCGAACTCGCGACACTGGAAGCACTTCCTCCCCTTATCCTTCGTCGGGCAGTCCACCAACGCATGGTCCTTCCCTCCACAGCTACGACACCTCCTTACCGACTCGCTGGGCTGCACGCGTACCTCCTGCTTCACCGGATCTTCTCTCCTCGGCGCAGGGCTTTTCCATACATGCGATTTTCCAGCCGCATCTAATCGCACCCTCTCGAATGCCGCGAGCAACAGCGATTTATCCCCAAACCGTTGGATGCGGTCCTGGTTCTGCAAGGTCACATCCGGAATGCCCTCAACCAGTTGTTCAACTAGATCGTCTTCCTCTATAGGAACGCGGTTCGCTAATATCATTTTGTCGTGGAAGTATTCTCCAAAGGATTCCCCTTTCCTCCAGACACGCTGCTCAAATTGCTTTCTCCTCGCTGTCCTACTTGGTCTATGGTGGTACATCGATCGCATTTCTTCCAAAAGTTGCCCGATTGACACCCACACGAATTCCGGCTTTGAGTGGAACCAATCAAGGGCTTTCCCACGCAATCGCGAACCTATCAAAATTCGGCATTCCGACTCGGCCAGATCGTACGACGTTTGGAGCATCGTCAACTGTTTCTCCCACCTCTCGAATTGATTCCCGTCGCCATCAAAATAATTGAGGAGATCGGCAATTGCCGTGATGCTCATTTTCCCCCGAGGACTCCTATGTCCCGACTCCACCGATGCCGTTGCCCCCACAGATTGCATCCCTCGCAGCATCTCCATTTCGCGACGCTGCAGCTCTAGCTCGCGCTTCATGAGCTCATTCTCCCGCCGCAAGAGCTGCATCTCCCGTTCGCTGCCACCCACCTCTACCGGCTCGCGGGAAATGCCAGCGCTTTCGTCCGTCCTCGATGCTCCCGGTTCGGTCGCATCCTCCGATGCGAACGATCCGCTCGGATCCGCCGCCAACAACCTCTGCACCAACTCGGTCTTCACGCCAGACGAGGACAAACCCAACTTCCTCAGTTCCTCCTTGAGCCGCACCACGGACAGGTCTTGGAGCTTCTCCATACTCGAAATAACACCACTATCGCTTATCACAAAACACAAACACGACTCACTTCCGTCACGAACACTTTTCCCCGCAATAAATCCCGGACGAGCCCCCAAATTTGTAGGACCTAGCTGACTGTGAGAGTAATGAACGCGACGAACTTCTTAACGAGAACTTTATTATACACGGAAAATAATCGCTTCGCACTACACAAACTCGCTCTGCACCCTTCAATCGCTCCAATCGTTCCCCATGGTCACTCCTTACCCAACACTCTCCTACGCGCACACACACACAAGCCCGATTGACAAAAGCCACACGCATTCTGCATTCGTCAATTCATAACCCAATCGATCGACTCGCACAGCTGACTCCGGTCACTCGCCTCACGCACTCACACAACAACGCACTCGCACACTCACATCCCACAAATGCATTTGAGGGAGGGGGAGAGACACCGAAAGAGTTAGGCAGAGATACCAAATCGCTGTGCTGGTATAAAACCACGCTTTAAACTGCACAAGGCCTCAAATAGTTACAACGTGTTGCATTGAAAAAAAAGGATATTACATTTACATTTACATTTACATTTACATTCCATTTACATTCCATTTACAATCATGGAACAATTCGCACAAGTAGAACGCCAATTGTTGGATCAATCCGAACGATTGATTTCGCAGGAAGAGTACCTCGCGTGGGAAGAACGGTGCAACGAGTGTATCGAATCTTTGGAAGAACACAGCCGCGTGAAACGCCCGCGATTATCGATCGGTGTTCGACAATCGTTGGTTGCTCGAATCGCGCGACTCGAAGAATTGAAACATTTGGTGCGCAGACGTTTCGCGCGTGAAGGTGCCGGACATTCGAGTACGGGACTTTTGTGGCGTAAAATACACACTGCGTTCGATACTCGCGTATTAACAGGTGTCATCCTAAATTCGAATTATATCGAACCGCGCAACTTCCTCCAGGATGCAGAGACCATTGTGCTGGAGCATGTTCGGGACACTTTGAGGAAACATCGAAACCTCAAAGTGAACACGGTGTTCAACGGCGAATTTGTGGCAGGTGACAAGCATGCTTGTAAAAGCATCAACACCCAAAACTGTGAACTCTTCCACACATCCGATCTGCAGGAGTGGTACCAGCGATGCGTCGTCGAATCCACCCTGGCATCGCTGGAAGAGTTCCAGGAACGCGACAGCCGATGGGCATTGGCGAGAATCATGAATCTGACCGTCAATGTCAATAAGTATAATCCACTCCGCGCGGGCACAATGGTCTCTGCATCCTGGAGGAAGTTGCGCGGTTCGATATAATTCGAATTTAGGATGACACCTGTTAATACGCGAGTATCGAACGCAGTGTGTATTTCACGCCACAAAAGTCCCGTACTCGAATGTCCGGCACCTTCACGCGCGAAACGTCTGCGCATCAAATGTTTCAATCCTTCGAGTCGCGCGATTCGAGCAACCAACGATTGTCGAACACCGATCGATAATCGCGGGCGTTTCACGCGGCTGTGTTCTTCCAAAGATTCGATACACTCGTTGCACCGTTCTTCCCACGCGAGGTACTCTTCCTGCGAAATCAATCGTTCGGATTGATCCAACAATGGCGTTCTACTTGTGCGAATTGTTCCATGATTGTAAATGGAATGTAAATGGAATGTAAATGTAAATGTAAATGTAAATGTAATATCCTTTTTTTTCAATGCAACACGTTGTAACTATTTGAGGCCTTGTGCAGTTTAAAGCGTGCTTTTATACCAGCTCAGCGATTTGGTATCTCTGCCTAACTCTTTCGGTGTCTCTCCCCCTCCCTCAAATGCATTGCATGCCAACATGGTTCTGTGCAGTTTCTGCCGATATCGCATAATTCTTTCCATGATATTATATTACATTCAACACGTGTCGAGACTTTTATCCTTGGAGGCCCGAGTTACATGCAATCGCGCGATATGCTGCGATGTTAAGATGGAACAAAAGCATTATGGAAAAAAAAAAATGGTAGTTTTAGAATAAAATATTTAGCGTTTCCACAGATATTATATTACATTCAACACGTGTCGAGACTTTTATCCTTGGAGGCCCAAGTTACATGCAATCGCGCGATATGCTGCGATGTTAACATTGAACAAAAGCATTATGGGGGGAAAAAATGGTAGCTTTAGAATAAAATGTGGTGGTTATTGCACCTCTATTTAAGCCGTCTCCCCGGACGCTATTCCATCAATCGCTCAGTAGCTTCGCTGAATTTTCGACGGAACAAATAGTGCTCTGAAAAACAATGTGTAGTACCAGTGCCGTGGGCTATTACGTTCTAATCAGGCAAGATGATGGTGTATCTCCATGCAAGGAGAATACATTTAACAGGTAACCTTTCATAATTTTTTATTTATTTATTTATGTTTTTTCATGAAAAAAAGGTAATTTTCATGATTATGCTTTTTAGGCCACGCCAACCATCGCGTGTCATGGTCAGAAGATACGCATTAACATCCATGGGCTGCAAATATTTGGAAATTGGAATCAGCGTAGGACCTACAGCCGATGTAGAAATTCTTCTCGGTGATAATCGTGGGAACCATCTAAGAATACCATGGCATACATGGAACTCACTATTCGACTGCTGTACAACCATCGAAGAACATGCACAATTGCCTGGATCATCATTGATGCAGATTAATGAATTAACGGTGGAATTTTGTCGGATGTTTGATTCGTCGATTGTAAAGATGACAATTGATAATAAGTCGCTGTATTTCAAACCGAATACAGTATCATTTTTATTTAATCTTGAGCCATGTGTAAGCTATGTGTATCCGCGGCTCTATCAAACTGTTAAAATAGGTGCGAGTTAATGTCGCTCTCACCCTTTAACGAGGTGTCCGAATTACGAGGGAGTGGGAATGTATGGGAAAGTGAATCGGTACACTGTAAATTTCTTTCGCCTAGTCAATCGACTAGGCCGTTTATTTAAAATGTTTGAAATTTAATAAAAAAAACAAGATTAAATAAAACAAAAAAGGAAGAAATTTATAATTTTAAAATCGCCAGGAAAAACCGAGCCCGTTAGCGGGCTCGTAAAAACCTGGCCGTGGTCTTTGGCCACTACGGCTCGCGTCTCGGTCGTCTGCAACAAACAGAGACCGAAATTCGGCTGTAAATACTTGACAACGCTCGTCGCGTTGTCTGACTCGCTTCAATCCACACGCTCCTGTCTCTGTTTATGATAAACAGGAGCGGGATTCCTTCACAGCGATACGCAACTGTGTTAGTGGACTGTATTCTTAAACGTTTCTCGTGTGATCGAGAAACGTTCGACTGATTAAACGTTTCTCGTGTGATCGAGAAACGTTCGACTGCAGTTCTGGAAAATTTTATAACAGCAGATGGGGAAGACAAGATTTGAGCCTCGATCTTCCCACTGCTGCTGGCTTGAATTTTGGCTGGAGGTGACAACAGTTGGAGGTTGTAAGGCTCCAAAATTGTCCACTCCGTGATTCAGCGTCGTTTCCTGGTCCGTACGGGACCGGTGTGATGCAAGCCCTTAACTGCGCTAGAAGCGTCTGAACGTTAAGGTGCTTACACCACGGCGCCCTTTTGAACGTCGCTCTACACCGAGTGTCCGTACACACTGGTGATGAGTGACCGACGTTCGAGCTAATCGAATTCAGCCGAGAGCACCCAGGAATGCGCCAAATAAGGCCCCTATGGGTGTGGTACTCAAACTGAAATTTCGACCCTCGGAAACGACAATCCCACTCAGGGTATACGCCCAAAGGCCCCTATCGGAGTGTTTGAATCGCACAAAAATTCAAGGAAAACCGAGAAGTTTTTCTCGGTTCTCGTTGCACGACAGCTGATTACAGCGGTACGTGCCTTCCACACAACGGTGGCGACAATCGAACACTATTTAAGTGTTACGATGATTGTTATCAGCCACTGGTTGTTAATGTGGAAATCGCTTATGCTATGAAACAATTGACGCAACGGTGGCGATAATCGAACACTATTGAAGTGCACACACGATTATGATCAGCCACCGGTTGTTCACTGTAAATTGTTTCAATGCTGCGTTTTTCCAGAACGGTTCTGTTCACACAACGATCACTAAACTCACGAAACCGTGAGGTACGAAATCCGACTAGGTTAATTCTTTCGAATTTACCACAGTCTAAATCTCGTTCCGTTTCGGTTCTGTGGTGTAACTATACAATTAAACGAATTTAATTGCGCGTATATCGTGATCGCGGTGTCGGACGAGGTCGGCTTGGAAGAAGCGAACTCGTCGAGAACCCGATAGCAAGTGATTGTCGAGACAGACCCTCTTGTGCGCGATCGCGAGAGGGGAGATTGTCTGTCTCGTATTAATCTTGTATCCTCTCTGTTATTTCGGCGTAGTAACACCTGTTCTCATGGAACCGTTACTGGGCCGATCGCGTGACTATGATTGAAGGTAAATTTGGATGTTTTCTACACGGTATTGCTCCCGAAGCAGGTTACGACGCAGAGAAGGCTCTGGAATGTCGCGAACACTGAGGACAACACCGTATAAGAAATGTCCCCTTTTTTCCATAGATCACGCGAGAATTTAACCGCCGTTTCTTAATAACGAATTAACGCGTTATTTAAACACAAACTGTAGAAGATGTGAGGAAAAAATTTATAACTTTTGTTAACGTGTTGCAACAGAGCAATGCTGTCATCGAAACATTAGATACGCGTAGTGCTGCTAAAATCATACGTTACAGCGAATATTACAGCAGGGATTATCTTGTAGATTGCGAACTGTTAGCATGCGCCATCAATGATATTGTAATTGAAGCTCGTAAGAAAAAACGTAACAATATATTACCGAAACATTAGATACGCGTAGTGCTGCTAAAATCATACGCGACGGTGAATATTACTGCAAGGATTATCTTGTAGATTGTGAACTGTTAGGATGTGCCATCAATGATATTGTAGTTGATGCTCGCATAAAAAAATGTAACAATATAGTGTCATTTAAAACATATATTATTTCTCGAATTTTATTTACCCGTCTTCCACATTCTCTCCTCGCATAAATCTAAGGCTGGACCGTCGATTTAATTTATATTTTAATCCGTTGGACGCAGCGTGTCGCGAACACGATATTGCATATTCGCTTAGCAACGACTTCGTCGAAAGGCACGTAGCAGATAACGTACTCGCTGACAAAGCGCGAAAACGCATCGTTGCGCGAGACTCGACTCGACTCTGGATGAAAGAGGAACTGCAATTTTTCGAGTAAATTTTCGCATTTAGTATACAGTATGAAACTTTTTATTTCTTGTGTTTCGTAATGATATTAACCATTTTCTATAACGCGTTTTGCAAGAGTTTGACCAAACCAAACCACAGTGAACTATAGAAATCTGAATTTATACGAGTACTAGAATAATAAATAGAAAGAATAGATTTACGACCCGAATGATGTGTTGTTTTTTTTTTCGCTAGCTGTAAATATTTTCTTAGGAGAACATTATGTTATTCTTTTTTTTAGATCTCATCAAACGTACCGAGAACGCCGAAAAGACTATAAAAAAAAAATGCCTGTGGGTGTTGAAAAAAATTTTCGGGGGTGTCATCCCGTCCCTCGGTTCGGTATGAAAAGTTTTCGGGGATCATTCCCCCCCTCTTAAAAAATTTCCGACGGCGGGCCAGGTCTGGAGAGGTCTCCGCGGCGGCTCGGCCTGGACTAATCCCCTGACATCCCCCACTCCGCGGCTCGTGTGCGCGCAACCACTCTTCCACTCCCCAGAGGCCCTGCGCCTAAAGTTCTCCGCGCCGCACTCCCCGCGCGCCCTCCCTTCCCCTCGCCACACGCTCCCCTCATTGCCCCATGGGTTAGAATCCCCCTAGCTATACTACTACCATGTATATACAAATAAAATATATTGAAGCTCCATTTATATGAATTAAACGAATTAATCAACCTTTATTAACATCTTTTATAATATGAATAATTCTATCAAAAGCATAATTAATATTAGGACAATAAAGAAGTGATAGTAATAAGCCAGAAATAATTTGAATTAATAAATATGTTAGAATGGGAAGGGCTCAAATACGGATTTGAGAACCTTGTCTAACGGGGGTCAGGATCATGAGGGAATAGGAGGATGGAAAAGTAAATGTCACACGTTATATCGACTTTCACGTCGTCGAACTTTCGACGACGTCGTTTATTTTTTGGCCCTTTAAATTGAATACAGCCTGGTTTCGGATTATGCGTGATCCGTCTGGACGGTGTCTGGCGGCTGCTCGTGTCACGCTATTCTGAAACAAAAGAGTCGGAACTAGGTGTAAATATATGGTAACGAGAGTCACGCTATCCGTCTCGTTTTAATGTACACGCGCTCCTGATTATGCTTGTCGCGCTCAGGAGCGGGAAACTCAGCCGCCGCGTTACGCGGATAAGCTAGTGGACTGTATATGTTTGTGTGCGTTCCCTTTAAACCGGGAAACTTCTTATTGCAGTTTTGGGGAAGACGAGATTCAACTTCGTTTCTTCCTCGACTGCAGGTCTCGACTGTCGTAGGAGAGGGTAACGGGTGGAGGTTGTAAGGCTGCAACCGTACCCGGTCCTCGGCCCTTTTTACCACCTTCTTGCGAGCGTACGGGCACGGTGTGACGCAGGTGTGCCAACGGCGCCCTTGGGTCGACTTACTATTGGGCCTGACACCACGTAGCTTAATGAATTAACGTCCTACGCACAGCGACCGTACTAGACTGGCGATCTTTGGATGTATTCTCGCGATTCGTCGTAAGCTGGGAGTTAAAATTGTCCCACACTTCGACTAGAAGGTGGCAAATCCACCCAGGGTATTTTATACGCCCCTGGATTGTGGGTTCCGAGCTGTTTGATATTCAAGAGAGGTACGAGAATCAACCTCGATACCTCAAACACGACCTCTGGTTGCAGCGATACGTGTTTTCTTTTACTTTTTATTTTTCAGACCAAGGTGGGTCGTAGCCACTGCTGAATACCTCGGACACGATCTCTGATTACAGGGATACGAGTCTGTATTCAGGCTGAGGTGGATCGTACCCACTGCTGAAATCGAAATCTCGGATTATAACCTGCGAGATTTTACAGTCAATTAATCAGGTCGTGTTCCGACCTGATCTTATTAATAGGTAAGCGATTATGGAAGTATTGACGGTACCGGATGGTTTCCCTATCCGTTTTCGTCGAGACCTTCCTCGCGTTTCCGACTCTAATTTTAATTGAAATTAAATAACGTGTGTGGAAGGTAAGACGTTACCGGATGGATTGCCAATCCGTTTTTTCGTATTAAACTTCCGTACCACGTTGGTAATTTCTCCGATAGTTCGAGTAGCTCAGAACTAGTCGGTCGTTTTGGAATTTAAGGGGGAGCGGGATCGTATGCCCTTCTGCTCGCTGCCGATTCCAAATTCAGAGTGACGATCCAGCACGGTTAGTCAAATTCGGAGGGGAGAATCTCCGACTAGCGGCGCTGTAGACGAATTTGAATTCGTCTTTGTCCAACTTATTATTGTCGTACCTTCTCTTTATACACGCGCCGAAACGTTAGCTCGAAATCACGCGTAGTTTCGTCGATCGCGTGATGTTTCGAAGAAATCCGTATGTGACAGTTTTTATAACCTGTCTTGTTTTCGCGTAGCGGACACGAGAGTCGAACAGTCTCGAGTCGGTTACATACGCAGAAAAACAATACCGGGTGACGAATAATATTCTACTATTCTTATATGCATCGAATTAACGCGATATTTAAACATACCGCCCCTCTTGCACGGTCCGTGCAATAATCCGGAGGAGCGGTAATTCGCGGTCACGTTTGATCCGCTTCCGAGAAGGTCGACATACACTTAATTTATTGAAAAATTAAGGTACTTACTTATCGGCGAGAGATGGCTCGTCTGGCCTCCAGGATGTGGAGGGTGGTTAGGACCGCCTCCTGCAGCGCTGTCGGGTCGATTTCGGCCCTGGCGGAGGGCCCTTGGCGCCTCTGCCTGCCCCGAGCCCGGTTCTGCCTGCTCTCCCTCGTGGTGGGTGGTGCGGGCGGCGTCTGGCGGCTTCCCGCTCCTGACGCCTGGCCTGCAGTATGCCTCGGGGGTGGCGGGCCGTCGTTGGCCCGGTAGTTACAGGCGATCAGTCGCCCTCCCCTCGCCCACTTTAACCGGAAGAAGCCTCCGGGCACCTTATGTTTCATCCTCAGGGTGGTCCATGGCACATGCGCGGGGACCCGGAGGACATCCTGTCCCAGGTTCAGTATGAAGTTCCGGCCGATGGTCCCTCCGTCACCGGGGCGGCCGGTAGTGGGCGGGTTGTATCGACCAATTTGAGCAGTTGGTCGAACTGTTCGTCGATCTGGGTATCCCTGGTCGACTCCACCACCGTTTCGACGCTCTCGTCGCTTGACGACATTTTGTTTTTAATTTTTTTTTTTTTTAATGTTTCCGCGTGTAACTTGGAACTAAGCGAATTCGTCCTACGGGTCCTGCTTTTAAAACCTAGGACGCGCGCGAATTGGTCCCTTCCTTAATTGTTACCGGGATGGTAGGGAATAGGTTCCCCTCTCGCCGATTGTCACCAAGACGCGGGATATGTGGTAATCAACACCGTTGCTATTACCAACGGCGGTTCTCACTTCCTGTCTCGTTCTAACCTAGAATTCGGGATTTCTTCTGTCCCGATAGCGTCGTCTTTGTCTGTTGTCGTTGTCGACTCTTCCACGGGCAATTTACACAGACGTGTGTAGGTGGAAGTGGCTGTGCGTACTTTAACAACCCGCACGAGCCTGTCCTTACCCGGGAATATTTCCTCTATTCTCCCGATTTCCCATTGATTGGGGGGTAGAAGAGGGTTCTGCACTAAAACCAAATCGTTCGGTTTTAACTGCAATTGGGCGTTACGCCACTTATAGCAGTTTTGGAGGTGCGTGAGATAATCACGCGTCCAATGTTTCCAGAGTTGCTCGTGGAATTTCTGAATCGCTCTCCATCGCGTGAGCCGCGAGAGATTTTCATTTTCCACTGACTCAACCGGAAGTGCATTTATCGGACATCCGATTAAAAAATGGCCCGGCGTGAGAGGTGCATAGTCCTCGGGACAATCACTTAACGCGGCGATCGGTCGTGAGTTTAAACTCGCTTCGATTTTGCAGAGCAAGGTCTGCATTTCCTCGCTCGTGGGAGTGAAGTCGCCGATTATGCGTTTTAGGTGATGTTTCACCGATTTCACGCCGGCTTCTTGCATACCGCTAAAATGTGGTGCACTAGGTGGATTGAATTTCCTCTTAATACCCTTCTGGCCGCACGTACTGCGTATTTCGTGTGTATTATACACGATATTAAAATGCTCTCTCAATTCTCTATCCGCTCCGACGAAGTTTGTTCCGTTGTCGCTGAACATGCAGGACGGAACTCCTCGACGGGCGATGAATCGGTCAAGGGCGGCCAGGAATGCACTCGTGGTATACTCGTGAACGAGTTCGACGTGGACGGCTTTTGTAGCGAAACAGATAAACACTGCTATGTAAGCTTTATGAGCCGTTTTCCCGCGACCGGCGGAGTCTCGGACTCGATATGGTCCAGCATAGTCCACTCCGCAGTTCGAGAAAGGTCGAGCCGCTCGGCTGCGTTCCGGTATTAAATCCTGCATTAACTGCGTGGAGGTGGTTGCATTCCATCTCACGCATCGCGTGCATCTTTGGATAACCGTACGCGCTGCGTTACGACCGCCGATGATCCAGAATTTCTGTCTCACCGTGTACATGGTCAGTTGCAAACCCCCGTGCAACGTGTCCACGTGGCTTTGCCTTATTATCATGTTCGAAAAATGATGCTTTAGCAGAATTATCGGGTGTTTGGTTTCCCATGTTAGTGCAGCATTCTCCAACCTTCCACCCACCCTTAAGACATCTCTGTCGTCGAGATAGGGATTTAGGCTTTTTAATGGAGACTTTGCAGGGATAATACGGTGCTTTTTCAAGCATTGGTATTCGTCTGCAAAGTGCGTGCGTTGCAAGTAGCGTGCAATTCTTTCCGTTGCACGCCGCATTTCCGATGCTTCGACAACCTTGCCGTCGTATGACCGACGCTTTCCGTCCCGTTCCCTTCGTAACCGAAGGCAGTAGGCGGTGACGCGTAGTAGCTTATTCCATTTGGAGAATCGGAAGACAAACTCCCATTAATTCTCCGGAGTTGCTACAAGGGTATGCGAAACGCGTTTACCCTCCTCGGTCTCGAGTGAAGCGGGCATTTTTGGCCAACTTTCTTCCACCTGTCGAAGCCACGTCGGCCCGGAAATCCAAAGTTCCGACTGAAGAAGTTCCGCCGCTTCTACTCCACGCGAATTTAAATCTGCGGGATTTGAGCGGGTGGGAACATGATACCATTCAGCGGTCGGAAGCATAGTCTGGATTTTTGACACCCGGTTGGCAACCACAACCTTCCATGTAGACGCATGCTTTCTCAACCAAGCGAGTGCAATCGTAGAATCTGTCCAACAGATAATACGGTCAACCTTCAAGGACAGTGACCGTTTTACGTGCACGGCGAGCTCGGAGAGGAGCACAGCCCCGTTCAATTCCAGAACGGGGATGGACTGCGTTTTGATCAATGTCGTAAAAACGTCATTGTTTCTCGTCGTCACGAGCAAGTACGTGACGGCGGAATAGGCCGCGAGTGAAGCGTCGCAGAATCCGTGCAACTCCACGGACACAGTATCTGCTCCGTAACGTATCCATCGGGGAATTTTTAATTCCTTTAAGCTGCTCCAATCCGCGCAAAACGCATTCCACATTCGTTGCGTATTCGCTGAGATTTGGTCGTCCCATTGGATTTTCTCCAGCCACTGGGACTGCATCAAAACCTTCGCGCGAATTACGACTGGTGATAACCAGCCGAGCGGATCGAACAGCTTGGCAATTTCCGAAAACAAATTCCTCTTTGTCATCGGCGATGCCGATGGTTGAAACCGTTGGAGATTGAAATAGAAATAATCTCCAGACGGTATCCATCGTAGACCGAGCACTTTTAGTTCGGAATCCTCGAACAAGGTGAGGTCTACGGCGTGGGAGTGAGCGCTGTGGGGGATATTTTGCAGTAGCTGCGGCGAATTTCCTGCCCACTTCCTCAGCTGAAACCCACCCCCTTGCAGAAGCTCGCATACTTGCGTGCGAATTTTCTCCAGCAAGGGTTTGTCTGGTGCTCCCATAAATACATCGTCGACGTAAATGTCCTTCTCGAGAATCGGAGCGGCTAAGGGGCATTTTTTCCCATCCTGCTCTTTTAGTTCGAGAAGGGTACGCATCGACAAGTACGGGGCGCACGCCGTTCCGTATGTCACGGTATTTAACTCGAACGCTTTCAGCTGTTCGGTTTCTGGAGCACACCATACGATGCATTGGAATCGACGATCCTGTGGGGCGACGAGAATTTGTCTAAACATTTTCTCGATGTCGGCTACCAACACGTATTCATACAAACGCCACCGCGTTAATACCGAGGTGATGTCGTTTTGTAATTTCGGACCTACGTGTAGGATGTCGTTTAGGGAGCGACCTCCCGTCGTCCTACTGGTTGCATTAAATACGACCCGTAGTTTGGTGGTCGTACTGCCCGTACGGATGACCGCTCGGTGCGGTATATAGAGTCTGGATCGGTTAATAGGCTCGATACGAGTCATATGACCTTGCCACTCATACTCGGTTAGAAACTCCGAGTATTCTTTACCGAGAACCGGGTTCGTGTCTAATTTCCTTCGTAGCCTTGTGAGTGCCGAGAGCGCGATATGGAATGAATTTCAAAACGCCTCCTCCGGTCTCGGGCAATTAAAGGGGAGTCGAACTAGAAACCTCCCAGTTTCGTCACGGACGACGGTTTTTTTGAAAAATGCCTCGCATTCTTCCTCGGACTTTGTACGCACCGAGGTTGCGGGGATTTATCCGTTTCCCAGAATTTCCGAATCGCTCGACCCAACGATTCGAGTACGGTGCAGTGCAGCGCCCGTACTGGATTCTGGGTTTTGCACACTGCCGGTATCGGTCCGGAAATGACCCAGCCGAATGCAGTTTCTTGGGCTATCGGACCTTCCGCTGTTATGCGACGGAATCCCGGTCGCATGATCTGTGCGTATAAGTCCGCGCCGATCAAAATTTCGATAGTTTGATCAGCGTTGTGGTCGGGGTCGGCGAGAGGTAGGTTCCGGAACGCTTCGTAGCCGAGCGGTTTCAAGGACGTGGTTGCGTAGGTCGTGATTCTGGGCACGACGTACGCGTCGACCGTACAGGTCGGTGTCCTACTTTCTTTCGCGCTGAGGCACATCCCGACACTATACTTGATCATTTTCGTTCGGTCTCCCCCCAAGCCCGTCACCGTGGCTGGGGTTTTCCTTCGTACAAGTTGGAGGTCATTCACCAAACTTGCTGAAATAAACGAAGTTTCCGAACCTTGATCTAGCAGTGCGCGCGCGATCCGCGTCGCACCGTATTTTCCATACACGCGCACTCGAGCCGTAGCCCACAACACGTTCCTCGGTACACCTGTACCGAACGTCGTACAGTGCGACGTCGTGGCTTGCGTTGTGTTTGTGCTCGACGAGGTTTTGGTGTTTGGCCTGGATTTCGCAGACCGCCGGGGTCCCCTCAGGGGCTGTAACCGGCAATCGTCGGCCGCAGTACGGGGCGTAGCGACCCCGAGGTACCTGAAGCTAATCACACCGTAAGCCTCCTGTTGGTCGTCACAACGACCCACTCGCAATACCTTTTTTCGTTTTGTAAATGGTACGTGACTGCAGGAGAAACGGGGCCTTGGCTTAACCGCCTGGGCCAAGAGTATGGCGACTCTATAAAATCGCCCTCCAATCCTAAGCTATGGTGCGCGGCGATGGTTGGGGGAGAAGGCCCAATCCCAAGCGACCACCTCCGGGGCACCTGCCGAACCCCCGGAGTATTAGGCTTACCCGTTTAAGGCGGCTCTGCCCGGGTGGACCTTTATTTCCGACCTACGCGTGGGAACTATATGGACTCAATAATTAAAACGGGTATGGGACGGGTTGTTTCGGTTGGGGAGGACGAAGACGGTGCTGGGGCTGGAGTGACGGTGCTCGCGCCTCACTCAGCGAATGGCCTGGCTTCGTGGAAGGTGGAGGAGGACGACGAGACTGCGTCAGTCTCGTCCTTCTCCTCCACGAGGAGCCACATATGCTCCAAGAGGAAGCGGACGGGGCAGGCCGTCGAGGGAGTGGACCGGGCGATGAACCCGGTCGTAATGGTGAGTTGCCTCAGGGACGAGGTGACCGAGGAGATATCCAAGAGGATCTCCTCGTCCCTGAGGCGGGTGGAGAAGGTGGCCGCGGCCTGCTCCTTGAAGGGGCAGAAGACCTGCGGGGCAGACCCCCTTAGGGAAGCGGCCCAGAGCATGAGGGAGGCGGCGCAGGAGTTGTGTGGGCGAAATGCCCGGCTGCAGCTCCAGGTGGAGGAGGAACGACGGGGGAGGATGAGGGCAGAGGCGCGCTGGAACAGCACAGCCCTCCCTCCTATCCTCCCTCCTCCTCCACCTCCACAAACACGAACCACTGTCGTGGAAACAAAGCGGAGTGCGGCGGCGGTGTTGCAGGGACCTTCCACCCGCACTCCGCCCGCGCAGAGTTCCCCATTCTCCTCAGAGAACGAACTTCTGAGGAGGATCGGGAACATGATCGACGGCAAGCTGGCCGCCTTACGGGAGGAGCTCCTCCGCGGAGGTGCGGTCGGCGAGAAGGCGGTGCCTCCCCGACCAAGGTCGGTTCGGGCGGGGAAGGCGAGGGTGGGGGGAGGGAAGGCTCCTCCCACCGTGGCCGTTCCGGTGCCGCGGGTCTCGGCCCCCCAGGGGGGTAGTGTACCTGTGGCCCCGGTGCGCGCGTCCTCCACGGCACCATCCCAGGGGGGGGGGGTGTTGTGGACCGAGGTGGTAGTTCGGAAGGCGACGAGGGCGGCGAGGAAGGCCTCGCAGCCGCGACCTGCTACCTCGCCGCCCGCGGCCAAGGGAAAGGCCGCGAAGGTGCGACCACGGCGCCCCCCTAAAACGGCAGCAGTGACGCTGACCGTACCTCAGGGGGCGACCTGACACTCGCGGGGGCGATGCAGCTCGCCAGGGATAATATATCCCTGGAGGAGCTCGGCATCGCTTCCGTGAGGGCGAAGAGGGCTGTGACCGGGGGTCTCCTGCTGGAGATCCCTGGTCCAGAGGGCGGCGAGAAGGCGGACCGACTCGCCCAGAGGCTCCAGGAGCAGCTGGGCGAGCGGGGTGTCAGACTCGCCCGGCCCACGAAGCTCACAGAAATGTGCATATGTGGGTTGGACGACTCGGTCACCGCGCAGGAGGTGTCCTGTGCCCTGGCGAGGGCGGGTGATTGCCCCGAGTGAGACGTGCGGGTCGGAGAAATCCGCAGGTCTCCTTCCGGCCTGGGGTCGGTGTGGGCCCGGTGTCCAATCTCCGCCGCCCGAAAGGTGGCGGAATCCGGGAGGGTAATGGTGGGGTGGGTTTCGGCGCGAGTGGAGATACTCGCGCCGCGCCCACTCCAGTGTCACCGCTACCTCGAGTTGGGGCACGTGAGGCAGTGGTGCACCTCGCCGGTGGACCGTAGCGGTCAGTGCTACCGCTGCGGGGCGAATGACCACCACGCGAGCCAGTGTTCGGCGGCCCCCCACTGCCCGCTATGTGCGGACATGGGGAGGCCAGCCGATCACAGGGTGGGGAGCAAAAAGTGCTCTCCCCCCTCCCGGAAGGGGAAGAAGAAGGGGCCCACCCCGGTTCAGGCACCGCGGTCGCTGGCAGCGTCCACAATGGAGGTGGACGGTGCCACGGGGACGGACAGCCGGGAGGAGGCTGGGACGGCCGTTAAATAACGGCGCCCCGCCTCCTCCTCCAGGCCAATCTCAATCACTGCCGCGCGGCACAGGACATGATGTCCCAAGTCCTCGCGGAGTGGAGGGTGGACCTGGCGGTCGCCGCCGAGCCGTACCGCGTGCCTGATCACCCACACTGGGTGGGCGACGCGGACGGTTTGGTGGCGACGGTATGGGGAGGTGGCGACGGGACCCCGCCGTTCTTTATTCTGGAACGCGGTCGGGGTTTCGTCGCCGTGGACTGGGGGGGAGTCGCCGTAGTGGGGTGCTACATCTCGCCCCGCAGCGGTCACGCCGCGTTCGAACTGTACTTGGCCGAGGTCGCAGCATGCGTGCAGCGCTGCGCGTCCCGGCCGGTGCTGGTCCTGGGGGACTTTAACGCCAAGTCGGTGGCTTGGGGATCCCCTAGGACCACCGTTCGCGGCGGGATCCTGGGTGACTGGGCGGCGGGGCTCGACCTTCAGTTACTGAACCGGGGGCCGGAGCACACGTGCGTGCAGCGATATGGGGGGTCCATCGTAGATGTTGGATTCGCGACCCCCAACGCCGTGCGCATGGTGTCGGGTTGGCAGGTGGTCCCGGGGGCAGAGACACTCTCCGATCACCGGTATATTCGGATGGAGTTCTCTGCCGCCGGGGCTGCATCCCGGCACCACCGCCCGGATGGCACCCCACCGCGCCGCTGGGCGCTTCGGCGCCTGGACAAGGACGCCCTGATGGCAGCTGCCCTCGCTGCAACTTGGCCGCAGGAGGCGGCTGAGTTGCCAAGCATGGAGGAGGAGGCTTCCCGGCTCGGGGTACTAGTCGCAAACATTTGCGACGCGTCGATGCCCCGGGTGGGGCGAGCTTCTCCTCGCCGGGCGGTGTACTGGTGGTCGGCCGCGATCGCGGAATTGCGGGTCGCGAGTGTCCGCGCCCGACGCAAGTACGCCCGCGCGCGCCGTCGTCTACGACCGGACGATGGCGTGGCGCGAGCGAGGACAGATGACCTGTATGAGGCATACCGGATGGCGCGGGTTGCTCTGCAGGTCGCCATCAAACGGGCCAAGACCCGGGCATGGATGGATCTGCTCCAGACCCTCGATGACGATCCTTGGGGCGCCCGTACAGGGTGGTGCTGAGAAAGCTCCGCCCGTGGGCGCCCCCCGTCAACGAGGGTCTTGACCCCCGGCTGCTGGAGGACGTGGTCAATACTCTTTTCCCAATTCGGGTGACGGGACCACGTCCTCCGGCGGAGGCGGCAGTCCCAAGGGAGTGGGCGGCCGGACTGGGGGTCACTCAGGGGGAGCTGGCCGCGGCCATCAGACGGCTCGGGGCGCGTATCACGGCCCCGGGTCCGGATGGTGTGCCCGGCCGTTTTTGGGTCTTGACCCAGGGCGTCCTTGGGGCCGACCTCAGGCGGTTGTTCGACCGATGCCTGAGGGACGGGCGATTCCCCCCCAGTTGGGAGGTGGCGAGGATGGTCCTCCTCCGGAAGGAGGGTCGGCCCGCGGAGTCTCCCTCCGCATACCGGCCCATCTGTCTCCTCGACGAGGTGGGCAAGCTCTTCGAGCGGGTGATTGCTGCCCGCCTGGTCGAGCACCTGTCGCGGCGTGCCCCCGGCCTTGCCGACTGCCAGTACGGTTTCCGGGAGGGTCGATCGACCATCGACGCGATAGGTCGTGTCAGGGCCCTCTCGAAGTCGGCCGTCTCTCGGGGAGGGGTGGCTTTGGCAATATCCTTGGATATTGCCAACGCCTTTAACACCCTGCCCTGGGAGGAGATAAGGAGGGGGCTCGATTATCATCGGGTCCCCCCTTGTCTCGGGGCGGTCATCGGGGATTATCTCCGCGGCAGGTGGATCGAGTATCCGGGCCTGGATGGTCATATGCGGAGGGAGATGTACTGCGGTGTCCCGCAGGGGTCGGCCCTCGGGCCACTCCTGTGGAATATCGCGTACGACGCAGTGTTGCGGGCGGACCTCCCCGACGGCGTCAGCGCCGTGTGTTATGCAGATGACACACTGGTGCTGGCCGTCGGGGCGCACTGGGGGAGGGCCAAGCGTCTCGCGGAGGAAGGGGCGCAACGCGTCGTCGGCCGGATCGGAGGGATGGGGATGACGGTGGCGGTCCATAAGACCGAGGTGATAGCGTTCCATTCACCTCGGCAGGATCCGCCACCCCCTCTGATCCGGGTGGGTGAGGCAAATATCGAGGTGAAGCTCCAGATCAGGTATCTGGGGCTGATCCTCGATAGCCACTGGCGTTTCGAGGAGCATTTCGGCTGCCTGGTCCCCCGGTTGAAAAGGATGGTCGGTGCTTTGGGCCGGATTCTGCCCAACCTGGGGGGCCCGGCGGGCCGAGTTCGCTACCTCTATGTGGCAATGGTTCAGCCGGTGGCCCTATACGGGGCCCCCGTCTGGGCGGATGGCGCTAAGGGTCGTCCGCGGGTACCGGACCGTGTCGCATGAGGCGGCGACGGTTCTTGCGGGGATGCCGCCCACGGATCTCCTCGCGCGGTCGCACGCGACGATGTATCGTCACCGCGTCGACCGTCGCACGGGGGTGGGGGCTGTCCCGGGTGTGGAGGAACCTGCTTGGGGCGAGTTGTAGCGCCAGGCCCGGCAGTTCGGCGTGCACGGGTGGCAAGAGCGGTCGGCTCTGCCTACCGCGGGGCACCGGACAGTCGGGGCTGTTCGGCCACTCCTATGTGAGTGGCTGGACAGAGGCCATGGAAGCCTGAATTACAGGATGGCACAGGTGTTCTCGGGGCATGTCAGCTTCGGGAGATACCTGTGCCGGATAGGGAAGGAGCCGACGGCGCGTTGCTGCCATTGTGACGCTGAGCAGGACACGGCGGAACATACCCTCGAGGTATGCACTGCGTGGGAGGGGGAGCGCCGCGTCCTGGTCGGCGTCATCGGGCGGGATGTCTCGCTGCCGGGCATGGTACGCGCCATACGGGCTTCACCTCGATATTAGCCTCACCCACGCGGATCAGAGGGGGTGTCGGATCCTGCCGAGGTGAATGGAACGCTATCACCTCGGTCTTATGGACCGCCACCGTCAGCTGCTGGGAGATTGGATAAATCACAGACGAACCTGATGCGAAATCAGGGAGCTGTAGGATGCGGGCGAACCTGATGCGAAATCAGGGAGCCGCTTCGGATGGTAATAAATTGCGTGGACGAACTCGATGCGTAATCGAGGAGCCACTAGGTTGTAAGAATTTGTATTTGGATTCGGTATGTGTTAATTGACCTCGTAACTTTCAATTGTTAAATATAATATAACACGAGCGGTAAGGTTATATTATTGTGGGAACGTTTAACTAATAATAATCGCTTTATATAATGATGGGTTAAAGAAGATAAGTAACTCTGATTTAATAATGAAACTAGATATATTCTTAAAACAAACAAGAAAGATACAAGTGTTCTGTGTATGTGTGTCGCGTCCAAAGAATAATTACTGGCGATGCGGGGGTAAGTCGGTTGAAACTAAAGGCCGTAATAGAATTTATGCCGGTTCACGGATTCTATATGGTTTAATATTGATACGAAAGGGTACTGTAGCCCGATCTCACTAGATATAACTGACTATCAAAATCGTAGACGCGTAACGAGAGACGTGACGTTGACTCTAAACGTGACGATACGATTATGATTCCCAGAGTAATGAAGTCGCGGGGTTTATATACCCAAAAATCTGTGGGGCGGATTGAAAAGTACATTAGAAATTACCGCATTCGGTATTCTCCGAATTGTGTTAATTACCGGGCTACTGTATCTCGACGGAAGTGACACCCATTCCAAAGGTTAGATACGTAGCAGGGCGATTTCCCAATGCACGCAAGTGGCAAGAAAAATTTGAGGGACGAAAGGTTCGGCAGACGTAACATCTCCCCCCCCCCCCCAGATGAAACATCGCGTTATGCGTGATGCTTTCACATTAGACGGAAAGCGCCCTGTTACTTATTTATGAAAGAAAACAATAACAGTCGCGAAAAGTAAAATAATTGGAAGCTAGACGTGTCGGGATGTGTAGTGTCGGGATGTGTAGTGTCGTGTTGTGGTGTGTACTTATCAATAATGGTGCATTGAAGGTTTCCCATGCCTTGGTGAGGTTGTAGTCCTGGTCCGGCCAGTTATCAGTGGTATTAAGGGTACTCAGATGAAGATCATGCTTGTTTTTTAATTAAAGGTGAGCAGTAGGCAGGTTTTAATTTGTCTTGATGTTTTGTGATTATTTTACTGCCAGTTTGAATTACTACATTATTTCGATCTGTTATGTCTAGAATCTTGTATGGTCCAATGTAGTGTGGGTCGAACTTATTTGTACGAGGTTCTAGAAGTACGTAAACAGAATCGCCTACGTTGAATTTTACTGGTTTTGAGTGTTTATCATAATAGTCTTTTGAACGGATTTTCGCTTTATTTAAATTCTCTGAAGTGATCTTACGGATTTTGGTTATGTGTGAAATCAGGTCTTGTAAATAATCTCCATATGATTTTAATTTCTCTTTGTCAGGGAACGAACTGAGTTCTCGAGCTACTTTTCCAAAGATTAACTCGTATGGCGTGAAATTTGTTGCTTCGTGAACGGATGTATTATATGAGAACATCGCAAAAGGAATTAATAAATCCCAATCTTCGTAGTTATCCATGTAATGCTTGAGGTATTCAGTGAGCATGATGTGACTTCTTTCCAGTGATCCGTTAGTTTGTGGTCTGTATCCGGAAGTTGTTATTTGTTTGATTTTAAATATTTCTGCCAAATTCGTCATTAAATTTCCAATGAAGCTAGTTCCTTTGTCTGTCAGTATTGCGCGAGGTGTACCCTAGATTGCGATGAAATGTCGGGCAAAGGCATCTGCAATGGTCGTGGCTCGAATATTAGGTATTGCAACGGCCACGCAGTATTTCGTCAGGTTTTCTTGTATGGTAAGAATATGTCTATTTCCATTCGGCGTGATCGGAAGGGGTACTACGGTGTCCAGTGATATTTTGTCGAATGCATCCAGCGGCGTGTCGGTAATTAGCATGGGTTGGCGAGTCTTTGCTCGAACTAATTTTTGTTCTTGGCAACTTTGGCATGTCCTAATGTACTCCTGAATTTCGTTGCGCATTTTTGGCCATTGGAATTTTGATCGGATGCATTTGTATGTTTTCGTTACCCCTTTATGTCCTCCAATTAAACTATCGTGAGCTTCACGGATTATGTTTAGTCTGTCCGTTTCGGATGGTGTGGTGATGGTACAATTGCATAAAGTAATTTGCTGATCTGTTCCGGTAAAAACTTCTTCCAATATCTTGTAAAATTTGTCGGCTGGCAATTTGTGTAAATCTCCTGTTGCAGATATTCGAAAAGAATTTATTTGATTCTGTTCTAGAGTATGTTTAAGAGTTTGTAATCCATTGAATAAGTCCTCTGCCGTAATATTGTCGTAAAAATGATCGGAAATTACTATTCCGAAGGTTTTATACAATCCATTGTCTGAAGTTAGTACGTGCCCCTTTTTTGGTTGAGCCGTCAAAATATCTGATTTATTAATTATTTCGGTGTCCAATAAAACCTTTCCAACGGTAGATATTAAATTGCAATCTGCGGATATGAAGTATGCGTAATGTCCGTGTTCGGCAGTGAGGGTGTTAGAAGAAATGGTTATTTTATGTATTTGTTTTGGCTCATTGTATCGGTACTCGTTATCGTCAGTTGAAACATCTGTGTCGGATGCGTATGGCAGGTAGGGGTCAGGCATGCGGTCGAAGGCGTTAGGTAGCCGTTCTGCACTTGTGTCGGTTACAACCCTTGCAGGTGGATGAATTATGGCTGGTTGTAAAATTTCGTCTGTAACCTGCGGTATTACCTGTGGAGTACTGAATAGATCCTTTCGAGGATTTTCCATAATTGTATTTTCATTATTGGTAATTTCAAGCGGTTCTTCAAAAGACATTAGGTCATCGGGTGGACTGTTATCTTCCTCCGTTGGTGCGTTCCTTGTAGAATTTGCTGCTGGCAGTAGGTTGTTTATGATTTCCTGAGATTCGTCTGGCAATGTTACTTCGTGCGATAAGCTAGGTAGAGTTCGGTGTCTATCTACTATTGGTGAGTGTTGAATTTTTCCATAAGGGGGGCATTGTTCTTCGTCTGAGCTACTACTAGCCTCCCGGTATTTGGCTCGGTTTTCCCTATCTCGACGTAACTGTTGTATACGGTGACCTATGGACTGCTTATCGGTAGTCGATGGTACTTGAACCCGGAAGTCGGGGTCGTCCCTAGACTCCCGTGGAATGAGCGGTAGACAGACAGATGAAGGGTTGCGCGATAACGCGTCTACGTTCATGTTCGTTTTTCCACACTTGTGGATAAATTGATACTTGTATTCCGAAAGTCGTAATTTCCATTTTATTAACCTGGAGGTCGGGTCCTTAACTGAATGTAACCAGACTAACGGACGATGATCTGTGATAAGGGTGAACTTTGTTCCATAAATATAAGGTCGGAAATACTTGACTGCGTAAACCATTGCTAGACATTCCTTCTCTGTTGCCGAATAATTCTTTTCAGGTTTGTTAAGGCTCCTTGATGCATATGCTATTGGTAAATCCTTTCCTATTTCCCCCTGTCTAAGTACAGCTCCTATGGCGTATTCGGATGCGTCTGTAGTCACGATGAAGGGTTAGGTGAAATCCGGGTACTGCAATATAGGTTGTTGACAAAGTTCTTTGCGTAACTGATTAAAACTTTGATTTTGTTCTTCTGTCCATTTAAATTTAATGCCTTTTCCTAGTAAATTAATTAACGGTTTTGACTTTGCGGTGAAATCTGGTATAAATCTTCTGTAGTATCCTGCTAAGCCCAAAAATTGCTGAATATTTTATGACCGTTCCCCCGTGTGACGGTCCGTTTCGGATCGGGGGACGCGGAGGAAGGTGGTGGCCGACTCAGTCGGCTGCCCAAGGTTCGGTGCGTTGAGTGACGGAGGCGGTTTCGGTTTTGTAGACGTTTATTCGCTATTGCTGTACAAGGCGGGCAGTGTTTGCCACAAACGGTGGACGCGGACACAGCTAATGACTAACGGTGGACGCGGACAATGTTTAGCGGCGGACGCTGGACGCAGACAGTGTTCGGACGCGGACAATCTTAAAGACTAACGGGTTCTTAGCAGCTACGGTTTAGCGGTCGGTTCGCTCGGTAGTAACGGAGGGAGCGGTCGGTCGCTCGGCGGTCGCGGTGAGCGTTCGGTCGCTCGGTAGAGGGGGAGGGAGAGACAATACCCTGCCGTCGCTTACCATAAGGCGGGCGACGGTGGCAGGGCCCGGAAAGGAAGACTAGGATCAGACTGTCGGTTACTAGGGTAACCACTGACGGGTGGTGGGTAGTCGGAAACGGCTGAGGGGGGTGAGTCGGGTAGGAGTACAATGCCCTACTGCCGCTTACCACAAGGCGGGCGACGAGGTAGGGCCCCTGTAGGAAAGCAGGAGCGGACTGTCGGTCGCTATGGCGACCATTGACGGATGGGTTAGGTCGGGCAATAGCCGTGGCGGGAGCGGGCTGAAGCAATTCCCTACCGACGCTTACCACAAGGCGGGCGTCTTGGCAGGGCCCGGGTAGGAAAAGCTGGGATCGGACGGTCGGTTACTATGGTAACCACTGACGGAGGTATGGCGGTTCGGTCACGAGGGTGCCCCTCGCACACTCGTGTTTCCAAAAAGTCGGACTCGTACAGATTGTGGCGTAGGATATACTCCGGCAATCTCTCACCACTATATCAGGCTTCGGCGAGCTAAGCACGAGTCCCACGTCTCCGGCCGATAGCCCGGTTCTTATAATCCGCGGATGCGGTATTCGGTTGCGCGAATTCGCGGCCGCCTAGCGGTCGCGTGACTAATTAGCGCCTCGCAAGATCGGTTGCGCGAAGGCGCGGACGCCTGGCGGCCGGGCGCGGTACTATCGGCCGCGGAGACATAGCGCGACGACGCTCGGTCAGCGCCTTGGAGGGGATATCGGCGTTACATCCCCCCCTTTCTTCCGGAGCGCGGACGCTTCGTCGCGGCACGCTGGCTTAACATTTGACATGGGGGGACTTGGTCCGGACACATAGATACACATAATCTATTTATTAGGCGGTATACACAACTTACAGGCTAGCTTAACCTAGGGGTTCGGTGGGGACGGAGTGCGGGGGCGCACCGTGATGGTGCCGTTCCTGTGCCTTGTCACCACGAGGGTGGCGAGGCGCGCGGGGATCGTGTACCGCCGTCCGATCCTCAACCGTGCCGGGTTGATGTGGACGGCATCGCCGTCGGGGGCCCACTGCGGCGGGGCTCGGTCTTCGGCCGCCGGTGCTGCCGGGGTGGCTCCGCCGGCGGCCGCGGTTTCGGTCCCTACTTGGACCGCGGTTTCGGTCGCTACGTCGACCGCGGTGTCGGTCGACGGTTTGCTCGCGGGCTCGGTCGGGGGGCTTGGGGTAGGGGTGTTGTCGGCGGTGGCCCGACGGGCTGGTGAAAGGCCCGTGGCTGGTCGTCCGGTAGGCCGGCTGGTGGGCTGGCTGGAGGGCCTGCTGGAAGGCCGGCTGGAGGGCTGGCTAGCGGGCTGGCTGGACGGCCGGCTAGTGGCCAAAGGCCCGGTGGCTGGCCGATCGGTGGTCCGGCGGCTGGCGGCTGGCCGGCTGGTGGACCCGCTTCCTGGAGTTGGCTGCGGGCCGCGGGCTGGAGGCCCGCTGGGCGGAGGTTGGTCCCCTGGTGGGGGAAGGCACCCCCTCGTGGCCTGGTGGCGGTCCAGGGGTAAATCGGACCCGGTGGTTTTGGAGTTGGCTGACCCGGCGGACGGCTGGCCGGGTCGGCCGACTCGCGGCCCCTTCTGGCGGGGAGGCCATAGTCATCGCTGCCATCCCTTTGACGAGGTCGGGCTGGTGGACCGGTCGGGAGACCGTGAGGTCGAGGGCCCCTACGGCGGAGTCCCGGATGCCGGCCCGCATCCGGGACGGTGGTCCTCTCTTCGGCACTGGCGGGTGCGGTGTTCGAGGACCGGCGATGGAGGTCCTGTAGATGGACGCGAGCGATCCGGGCGCCGCGGCGTCGTAACCGAACTACGTTTGGTCCTTCAAAGCCGACCACGCGGAAGGGACCGGCATATTTGGGGGCTAGCTTCGCGTTGAAGCCACGGTTGGCGGCGCTGAGGTGATGTTCCCGTGCCATTACCTCGTCCCCTATCTGGGGCCGCCAGTCCCGACGTCGAAGGTTATATACCTTGCGCTGCCCTTCGTGGGCCTTTGCTTGGCTCCACCGTGCCAGCTGGTAGGCGTCCTGAAGCTGGGACAGGCGTTGGCGCCATGTGGTGATGTCGGTGGGTCCCGGCTCGTCGGGTGCATCCGGGGAACGGATTCGGGCTGGATCGGGGATCGGTAGCTCCCGTCCGTAGTTTAGAAATGCCGGAGTCTGGCCGTTGGGACGTGGTGCGCCGTGTTGTAGGCGTAGGTGAGCTCGGGGAGCCACTGATCCCAGGTTCGGTGGTCTTCTTCCGTGAACTGGGCAATCATTGTCTTGATTACCCGGTTAGTCCGTTCCACCGGGTTGCACTGCGGTGTGTACGGTGGTGTTGTACGGTGTTCGATGCCGTACTGGCGGCATAAGGCGGCCATTTCCTTGCCGACGAACTGTCGGCCGTTGTCGGTGATCAGGCGGCGAGGGCTCCCGTGGCGTAAGATCACGTGTTGCTTGAGTAGCCGGGCAATAGCGGCAGCGGCGGCGGTGCGGAGGGGGTGCAGTTCTACCCATTTGGTGAATTTGTCCTGGCAGACGAGTAGCGTGGTGAAGCCCCCCTTTGACAGGGGCAGCGGGCCGACTAAGTCGGCGGCGACTACCTCCCATGGCTGGACGGCGGGGGTAGTGAACATTTGCCCGGCGGGCGCCCGCTGTAAGGCCTTGTACTTGAGGCACGAGCGGCAGTGGCGAACGTGGCGGGTGGCATCGCGAAACATGCCCGGCCAATAGTAGAGCTGGGCTAGGCGGGCGCAGGTCTTGGCGATGCTCAGATGGCCGGCGGTTGGTGCATCGTGGGCGGCCCGCAATATCTCGTCCCGTTGCGGTAGCGGGATGCAGCGCTTCCACTCCTGGTCCGGGTGCAATCCCGTGGCGTCGGGGATACGGCGGAAGAGACCCTCTTCGCGGAGGCAAAAGTCTGGGTGTTTGGCCGGCTCCTGGGTAACCGCTTCCTTGGTACGGGCGTACCACCGGCAGCCTGTATCGAGGCTGGATAACTCGGGTTGTCGGGAGAGCGCGTCGGCCACGAGGTTGTTCTCACCCTTCCGGTACTGGATGTCGAAATCGTACTGCTGGAGCTCGAGGCTCCAGCGAGCCAGACGGCCGGACGGGCTATCGATGGAGCGGAGCCACTTCAAAGCCTGGTGGTCGGTGAGGACGGTGAACCGGTATCCCTCCAGGTATGCTCGCATCTTGCGGATGCCCCATACCACGGCCAAGCACTCTTTCTCGGTGACGGAATAATTCCGTTCGGCCGGGTTCAGCGTTCTGCTGGCGTAGGCGACGTTGCGTTCCGCGCCGTCGTGGTCCTGGGTAAGGACTGCCCCGAGTCCGTCTTGGCTGGCGTCGGTTTGGAGCGTAAACGGTCGCTCGAATTCCGGACAAGTAAGTACCGGGGCGGTAGCGAGGTGATGTCGCAGGGCCTGGAAGGCGGTGTCTTCGGTGGTGGTCCACTGCCACTGGCGGCGCTTCTCCAGCAGTCGGGTTAGTGGTGCGGCGAGGTCGGAGAAACGGGGTACGTAGCGGCGGTACCATAATACCATCCCGAGGAAGCGTCGGAGTTCCCGTAGATTGGTCGGGGGCGGTACTCGGTGGATGGCTTCCACCTTGTCGGGGTAAGTTTTCACCCCTTCTTCGGTGACTACGTGCCCCAGGTACTTAAGTTCGCGGCGGCAGAAGTGGCATTTCTCGGGGTTAATGCGCAGCTGGGCCCGCTGCAACCGTCGCAACACCTCCCGCAGGTTGTGGAGGTGTTCCTCGAACGTGCGTCCCAGCACGATGATATCGTCGAGGTAGGCGAAGGCGCGTGGCTCCAACTCAGGACCGATGACGTGGTCCAGCAGCCGTTGGAAGGTGGCTGGTGCGGAGTGTAGCCCAAACGGCATAACCCGGAACTGGTATAACCCTCGGCCGGGGACGGTGAAAGCCGTAATCGGGCGGCTATCCTTAGCGAGCGGGACCTGCCAGTATCCGTTGGTCAAGTCCAGCGTTGAAATAAACCGGGCCTCCCGAAGCTTGTCCAGCGTGGCCTGCACTTGCGGCAGTGGGTAGGCGTCTTTCTCGGTCTGCTGGTTGACTCGCCGGAAGTCGATACAGAAGCGGTGTTTTCCGTCCTTCTTGCGGATGAGCACTACCGGCGAGCTCCACGGGCTACACGACGGCTCGATAATGCCGTCGGCGAGCATTTTGTCGACCTCTTGGTCGATGAGAGCCTGGGTCACCGGATTTCGCGGCGTGTAGCGTTGTTTACCGGCTCCGGCGTCTTCAGGCGGATGCGGTGTTCGGTCAGGTGGGTAGTTGGGCGAAGATCCTGGAACTTTGGTAGCTCCTGGTCCAGAAGACGTCGCAGCGCAGCGTCTTGCTCCGGTGTGCTCCCTTGGAGCCCGGTGTGGTCTAAGGTGGCGGCTTCGGGGTAAAGAGGGCCGTGGCGAGTGCCAAGGGCGAGAGTAAGCCCGAGGCGGCCAAGTAGATCCATGCCCAGAATGGCGGGCTGGGCCAGCTGCGGTAGCACCGCGTATGTGTACCGATGCGGCGGCCGTCGATGGTGGCCGGGACGGCGATTTCCCTGGTGACGGGAACGAGGGACCCGCCGGCGAGTCGGGCTTGGGCTTCGGTGACTATCCGTCGCCCTCCTTGCCGACGGGCCACGGTGGCAACATCCTCCCGGAGGTAGGACCTGGTGGCTCCGGTGTCTACCAGCGCTTGGTAGTGGTTTCGCCCGATCTTGAAGTCGAAATAGGGCGCGGGTCGGCGTTTACTGGCGAGGAGTCGGCGGTAGCTGGTGGGCCGGTCGGGCGGCTCCCCTTGGCCCTGGCCCGGTGGCGTTTCCCGGCGTTGCTTGACAGGGACAGTCCCTCGTCGTGGTGCCCTCGGCGCCACAAAAGGAGCAGAAGAGCCTTCCTCTCCGGCGACACTCGTAGCGCTGGTGGCCGCGCTGGCCGCACTTCCAGCAGCAAGAGTTTCGGTCGTAGGCTGGTGCGGCCGTTGCGAGTCCGCTTTGGCCAACCCCGGCGGTGGGTCGGATGACGGGGGTGGCCCGAGGAGCACGGGTCGGTACTGGTAGTGCAGCGAGACGAGGGTCCGTCTTATGGTCCGCCTGGATCTGCTCCATCTCGCCGGCCCGTTTCAGTAGATCTCCCACGGTGGTTAAATCGGTTCGTCGGACATACATTCGGTACTCGTACAGTAGGTTTCGGTGGAGGCGGTCCAGCTGGTCTTCTAGGGAGTAGCTGCCGTGGCGGTTCATGAGGTATGTTAGGGCCATGACGTATTCCCTGACGGATTCTTGGGGGCGCTTAAGCCGTTTCTGGATTTCGTCCGCTAGGTCCATGCGGGATGTACTGGGCACAAAATATGTCTGGAATGCCTCGAGGAAGTCGTCCCAGCTCTGCCACTGGTCGCGGTGTAAGCGGCACCACTGCAGCGCCGGGCCGCGGAAGACTTCGGACAGGCGTGGCAGGATGTGTTCCGGGCGCACCCCGTAGCTGATCTGGAGGTCGGTAGGCCGTGCCAAAAATTCGTCGGCCCCTTTTCCGCCGTCGTAGTGGGCGCCCCACTGTCGGATTCGTCCCATGATATGGTCCGGGGAGTCGACTTCGGGAACCTGCTTGCCGGCTTCCATTTTTCGCAGGTGGGTCTTCAGGCGGTCGCGGAGGTCGTCCCGAGTTCCGTCGGATTCAATCCCGTATTTCTGGGCGAGCGAGACTAGGTTCGCTTTTCGGAGGCTGCTGATCCTCGGTACTCCGTCACTCATTCGCCCTTCCTCTCGAGTCCCTGTTCGGGCGCCAATTTGTGACCGTTCCCCCGTGTGACGGTCCGTTTCGGATCGGGGAACGCGGAGGAAGGTGGTGGCCGACTCAGTCGGCTGCCCAAGGTTCGGTGCGTTGAGTGACGGAGGCGGTTTCGGTTTTGTAGACGTTTATTCGCTATTGCTGTACAAGGCGGGCAGTGTTTGCCACAAACGGTGGACGCGGACACAGCTTATGACTAACGGTGGACGCGGACAATGTTTAGCGGCGGACGCTGGACGCAGACAGTGTTCGGACGCGGACAATCTTAAAGACCAACGGGTTCTTAGCAGCTACGGTTTAGCGGTCGGTTCGCTCGGTAGTAACGGAGGGAGGGAGAGACAATACCCTGCCGTCGCTTACCACAAGGCGGGCGACGGTGGCAGGGCCCGGAAAGGAAGACTAGGATCGGACTGTCGGTTACTAGGGTAACCACTGACGGGCGGTGGGTAGTCGGAAACGGCTGAGGGGGGTGAGTCGGGTAGGAGTACAATGCCCTACTGCCGCTTACCACAAGGCGGGCGACGAGGTAGGGCCCCGGTAGGAAAGCAGGAGCGGACTGTCGGTCGCTATGGCGACCATTGACGGATGGGTTAGGTCGGGCAATAGCCGTGGCGGGAGCGGGCTGAAGCAATTCCCTACCGACGCTTACCACAAGGCGGGCGTCTTGGCAGGGCCCGGGTAGGAAATGGGATCGGACGGTCGGTTACTATGGTAACCACTGACGGAGGTATGGCGGTTCGGTCACGAGGGTGCCCCTCGAACACTCGTGTTTCCAAAAAGTCGGACTCGTACAGATTGTGGCGTAGGATATACTCCGGCAATCTCTCACCACTATATCAGGCTTCGGCGAGCTAGGCACGAGTCCCACGTCTCCGGCCGATAGCCCGGTTCTTATAATCCGCGGATGCGGTATTCGGTTGCGCGAATTCGCGGCCGCCTAGCGGTCGCGTGACTAATTAGCTCCTCGCGAGATCGGTTGCGCGAAGGCGCGGACGCCTGGAGGCCGGGCGCGGTACTATCGGCCGCGGAGACATAGCGCGACGACGCTCGGTCAGCGCCTTGGAGGGGATATCGGCGTTACAATTTTCCTGCGTTTTCGGTGTGGGAAAGTCTTGCACAGCTTTCAATTTCCTTGGATCCGGTCTTACTCCCTTTTCGGAAGTTATGTGTCCCAAATATGAAACTTCTTTGCGTAGAAATTCGCATTTGCCAGTTTGAAGTGTTAAGCCTTGTTCCCGAAGGCGGTTCAATAATTTTTTAACTTTGATGTTATGTTCTTGTAATGATGAAGCGTAAATGACAATGTCGTCCAGGTAAACGAAGAGGTCTGTTCCTTGTAATCCGGTGAGAACTTGATCCATGAGGCGTTGAAATGTAGGTGGAGCGTTCTTTAATCCAAAAGGCATTCTTGAAAATTCGTAATGTCCATGTGGTGTGGTGAATGCTGTTTTTTGCTTGTCCTTTGGGTTCATTTCTATCTGGTGAAATCCACTGGCGAGATCGAAAACTGAAAAATATTTCGCTCCTCCTAATCGGTCCAAAATTTCTGTGATTTGTGGTAATGGATATTTGTCGGAGATTGTCTTTTCATTTAATGCGCGAAAGTCTATTACCATTCGCCAACGTTTGTTTCCCTGTGAATCAGCTTTCTTCGGTAGGATCCATAAAGGTGAATTGTAGGGTGATTTTGACGGAGTAATTATGCCTTGTGATAATAATGCGCTAACCTGTTTTCGTATTTCGTCCTGATGTACAGGCGGATATCGATATTGTCTTGTATTTACTGGTATTTCATCTATAGTGTGAATCGAATGATTAAAATCGGCTGCTTTTCCTAATTTGTCTCCAAGCAGGAAAAATCGGTCTGGAAATTCTTTTATTAAATCAATGACGGATGCTCGTTCCTCTCTGTTTAAATGGTTGGTATTTAGTGTATTTATGAGGTTTTCTATCCTATCTTCTTTTGTCCTGAATTTTATTGGGTATTCTGCATACGAGCAAATGTCTTCGTCCGATGTACTCAAAAAATCGTACGGTTCTATCGTTTGTGGTTCTATCTCTACGTCGAGGTCTTCGCTGCTGGTGTTCGTTGCTAGGACGTGACATTTTCCGCTATTATTTGTTACAGCTGCTTCTCCTATGTAGAGTTGATTGTGCGTTTTAATACGCCGTAAATATCCAACTTTTACTGTCGGGTTTGCTATTTTTACCGCGATCTGTTGTATCGTGCGAGCTTCGAGCCGGTGTTTAGTTGAAGATTGCGGTTTTAAGGATGAAAGTAAACTCTGATGGTTTGAAAAACGCAGTGGTTTAACAGGTTTGTCTTTTAGTACCATGGTTCCATGATAATATGAAATTTCGACTTCTTCCTGCATTAAAAATGGGCTTCCGATGAGTCCATCAGCGTCTATTGCAAGAGTTTTTACGACGTAGAAAAATGCGGGTGTATCATGAATGTGCAATATTGTGGTTCCTAACGTGCGAATTGGAGTTGTCGTTAATCCGATTATTTCTATCGACTCGCGAGAATTTATAATTGCTTTTGTTCCTAAAACATTGAGAGGTACTAAATTGATAGCTGCACCACAATCAATCAAAAATGTTCCCTTTCCTGATTCCAATTCTGGGATTTTGGCTTCGAGACGTGGGGCAGGTGTTTCCTTGATGAGGAGTCGTTGTCGAAGTGTACTGTTTTTTGACGACGGTTTTCGTTTCCGCTCACCGTGTCGCCGGTACGGTGAGCGCGATTGTAGTTTAAAGACCCGTTTGATTCAGCCGACGAATCTCGCGAGTCGCGTCGATATTTGGGATGACGCGGATTCTTTCTACAAGATTTCCCGTCGTGTCCCGTGGTTTCGCAATGCCAGCAATATAATTCTGGTTCGCGGTATCTTTCGGAGTTTTTTAATATGGGATAATGATTTCCCTCATCCTTAGGAAAATCGTAAGTGCGCCTCGAAGAGGAAATCGAGGGGCTCCTTTGTCGCACGGACCATGCGGTCGCACGTGGTTGCTCTTCTCGATCCTCTTGAGGTTCAAATGTCCTGGCGTGCCGCCCTCGGTCATAACGACTTGGCGAGCCAGGATACGACACTTGACTGTCGCGGTGGCGATAATCTTCGGTCTCACGATCCTTTCGTGACCACCTTGCAGGCGATTCGTTCCGGTACATCTGTCTTCGATTCCTTAGTTTTCTGTCTATGTGCAGCACGGTGTCGTAAGCATCTTCAAGAGTTTGTATGTCTCTAAAATGTGCCGACACCTTCCAAGAAATCCGATCCGGCAAGCCTTTGATGAAATTTTCCAAAACATCTCTTTCCATCTCCTTGATGAAATCTTCGGCGTTGTCCCGGTATCTTTCTCGAATGGCTCCGCGCGCGCAATAAACCAGATGGCTAGTCCTGTCGACGTACTGTCGCAGACTTTCACCTTCGCGGATACCTAAACTCGCGATATCTACTTGGAAATACGACAAACTTTTTGCCGGCGCAAATCTCTTTTTTAAATGTTTAATCAATTCGCTGATACTCGCGAATTTATGCTCTAAGGTGCACCTTCGTGCCGGACCTATGAGTTTAGTCAGAACAATCGCCAGATAATCGGCTTCCGAACACTCAGGTATCAATGTTAACCCGTCCTCCACACTATGTGCAAAACGCGACAAAGATGGAGTTTCTCCGTCGAAAGTCGGTATCGTCGATGTAACGTTCTGTATGCACGTCTTCTGTGTCAAAAGTGACATTGAATTGGGAAGCGACAATGTCAAGTTCATGATATCGTTTGACGAAATATTTGCTTGTGAACTTGTCATTTTAATAATTTATTATAATTCAACTAGAGAAAACTAGTATATTTAAATAAAATTAACAATGTGTATTAACTAGAGAAAACTAGTATATTCTTGACAAAAGTTAACTGGTTGACTTAACTAGCGAAAACTAGTATATTGTCCAAATTCAATAAGAGAACTTCAACTTCTCAAGAAACCCAAAATTACGTAGCGATTCTAAAATAGTTAAATCCCACCGCTGTCACCAGTTTCTG
Source organism: Colletes collaris (assembly GCA_030068185.1). Taxonomy (NCBI): domain Eukaryota; kingdom Metazoa; phylum Arthropoda; class Insecta; order Hymenoptera; family Colletidae; genus Colletes; species Colletes collaris. Next base: position 312,335 of record JASGYR010000012.1, read on the forward strand.
TTACGAGCCAGGGCCGTGCAGCGCGCGTGGCCTGCGAGTGCAAGAGAGAGTATGGAATATGGTATCAATTTGTTAATTAGGTGCACGGACGAACCCGATGCAAGATCGGGGAGCCGCTAGGATAGTTGATAACGAGGACGAACCTGATGCGAAATCAGGGAGCCTCTAGGATGGAGTCACTTACGGACGAACCTGGTGCGAAACCAGGGAGCCGTAGGAGGGTGTAATGTCGTGAACGAACCCGATGCGTAATCGGGGAGTCACTAGGATGGTTGATAACGACGCAGACGAACCCAATGAGAAATCGGGGAGCTGCTAGGAGGTTGGAACAAACGCAGACGAACTCGATGCGTAATCCAGGAGCTGCTGGGAGGTTGAATAAATCACAGACGAACCTGATGCGAAATCAGGGAGCTGTAGGATGCGGACGAACCCAATGCGTAATCGTTGAGCCGCTAGGATGGTATTAGATTGCGTGGACGAACTCGATGCGTAATCGAGGAGCCACTAGGTTGTAAGAATTTGTATTTGGATTAAGGATATGTTAATTGACCTCGTAACTTCAATTATTAAATATAATATAACCCGAGCGGTAAGGTTATATTATTGTGGGAACGTTTAACTAACAATAATCGCTTTATATAATGATGGGTTAAAGAAGATAAGTAACTCTGATTTAATAATGAAACTAGATATATTCTTAAAACAAACAGAAAGATACAAGTGTTCGGTGTATGTTTGTCGCGTCCAAAGAATAATTATAAATACCTAAAATGTTGTTGCTCGGTGTTGACGCACTGGCGATGCGGGGGTAAGTCGGTTGTAACTAAAGGCCGTAATAGAATTTATGCCGGTTCACGGATTCTATATGGTTTAATATTGATACGAAAGGGTACTGTAGCCCGATCTCACTAGATATAACTGACTATCAAAATCGTAGACGCGTAACGAGAGACGTGACGTTGATTCTAAATGTGACGATACGATTATGATCCCCAGAGTAATGAAGTCGCGGGGTTTATATACCCAAAAATCTGTGGGGGCGGATTGAAAAGTACGTTAGAAATTACCGCATTCGGTATTCTCCGAATTGTGTTAATTACCGGGCTATTCTATCTCGACGGAAGTGACTCCCATTCCAAAGGTTAGATACGTAGCAGGGCGATTTCCCAATGCACGCATGTGGCAAGAAAAATTTGAGGGACGAAACGTTCGGCATACGTAACATATTAATCATGGAATAATAAATTTTTATTTAAAAATTAAAAATCCTAAGTTTTTAGAATTTTTTGTAATTATTATACATTGATTACCTTTAAATTTTATATTTTTAAATTTAGATTTATTTATATAAAATATTAAATTTAAATAGTTTAATTAAAATATTGATTTGTGAAATTAATGATGTAAATAATGAAGGATGTTCGCGACCTCTACATAAGCGGAAGTTGGTTCCGATTCCCTCTTCTCGTGCGTGTGATGGCATGTGTGTTAATCTGCTCTAGCAGTTAAGCAATTAAAAGCATTGTTACACGTCTTTTAGTACATTATGTTCAACAGTTATGTTTTCGTTATTATTATTATTATTATTCAATAAAGAACTTTCATTTAACAATGGTTATGGGCCCCGAATACGCCAAGTAAAAGTGCATAACCTAAAAGTGAACACGTGCGCAGCATAAATCATTTAAAAATGTTTAGTGACGGTGCAAAAAGTGAAAACTATATAAGTAAATTATCGCAGCACAATTATAGGACCTGGAAGATCGAAATGAGATGGCTTTTAAAGGGAAAAGGATTACTAGATTATGCCCTAGGAAAGCACGTGCGTCCAGAAAATCCAACCGCAGAGCAAAAGGCTCTTTATGCTGCGAATAACGATAAAGCGCTTGCTATGATAGGGTTAAGCATAGATGCAGATCAGCAGATTCACATTGAGGACTGCAATGATGCACATGAAGCATGGATGAAGCTTGAACAAGTATATGAACCCAAGTCTAGGGTGCGTATAATGCAATTAAAGAAGGCATTTTATCATCTAAAAATGAAAGATGATGAAAATATGTCTGCATATGTGTCAAGAGCCAAGATTGCAGCAAACAATTTGAGAGAAGCTGGAGCAGAAGCTAAAGATGAGGATCTGGCATACGCACTATTAGCCGGATTGCCTGAAAGCTATGAAAGCTTAAATATGTCATTGGCTAGTTTACCAGATGACCAGTTCAATTCTGCGGAGATTATAAAAGTGTTGCTGGCAGAATATGACAGACGACTCTCTAGACATACAGATGATGTCAATGAACATAAAGAGGCGTTGCATACAACAAAAAGATTTTACAAACGACCAAATAAAGATGTAGAAAGAAACAAAGGTAAGCAATTTACATGTTTTAACTGTAATAAAATAGGTCATTTTGCTAAAGATTTTCGCATGCATATAAACAAGGGACGTAAGACATCCAACACAAGAAACAAAGTGGATGCTGCATTTTTGCTGTCATTGAATACTGTAGCCCTAGATGATACATGGCTTCTTGACAGTGGTTGTACACATCATGTGAGCAACAGAAGAGATTGGTTCATGTCATTTAAAGAATTAAATGTTGAGATGGTGAATACAGCAGCAGACCCACAAAAGCAAAGTGGGGCAACGTTACATGCTAAAGGCGTTGGCAAGGTAATATTGAAAATGTATGTTGGAAATTCAGTACGGAGAATAATTCTAGACAACGTATACTATGTTCCACATATTAGAAAGAACCTCTTGTCAGTCTCACAAATAGAAAAGAGGGGATATGAGTTACTGATTAAAGATGGTACAATAAAGGTAAGAGATGTACATACAAAGAAAGTACTGTGTATAGCGACTAGAAATAATGACTTATATGCTGTAAAAGGAACAGTAGAAAAGAATGAGAATTGTACTGAGAATTCATATGCGTTGAATACAGAGTGCAAAACGTTATGGCATGAGAGATTTTGCCACATTAATTATGAGACAATAAAAAGGACTTTTCAGCTCAAGAAAGTTACTGGATACGAGGATACCAAAATGCAAGAACATGGATGTGATGCATGCTATGTGGGGAAAGCAACCAGAGCAGCCTGCAAGCCAATTTTGAGCAAACAATCAAAAGATATATGCGATCTTCTACATTCGGATTTGTGTGGCCCAATGCCTGTAGAATCGATAGGAGGAAGTAAGTACTTTCTGACATTCACAGATGACTATTCACGTAGAATAACCGTACGATGTATAAGATCAAAAACTCAAGTGAAGAAATGTATACAAGAACACATTGCAGAAGTTGAAAGACAAACTGGAAAGAAAGTCCGAAGATTTAGAAGTGATAATGGTTTGGAGTTTTGTAATAGAGAAATTACAGAATACTTCAAGACATTTGGAATTAAACATGAAAGAAGCAATGTTGAAACGCCACAGATGAATGGCACTGCAGAACGTGTTAATAGAACACTGTTGGATTTGACTAGATCTATGTTACGCTCAGCGAGACTGCCACAAAGGTTCTGGGCAGAAGCAGTCGTTACTGCAGCTTATGTGAGAAACAGAGTTATCAGTACAAAACTTAACGACGTAACACCACTAGAAATGTGGACAGGTCGTGTACCCAATGTTAGACACCTAAAAGTATATGGTTGTTTAGCCTATGCTAGACTACCAATTCAGAACAGAAGAAAACTAGAAAACAGAAGTATTCCATGTATATTAGTGGGATATGGAACTAAAACAAGAGGATACAGATTGTGGTCTCCAGAAATGCAGGATGTCATTGGCACGAAACACGTTAGATTCTGTGAAACGAAGAAAGGCCATGATTATTTATATAACAAAAATAGTGTTACTGTTGATTTGGAAAATACGTTTGAAGGTATTTGGTCAGGTACAGATCACTATTCTGAAGAAGAGGATACCAATGACCAAGATGAAACAAAATCGCAGATGCAAGTAGAATCAGAACCCAAAAAGAAATGTAACGAGACAGTGGGGGTAGTACAAGACGGAAAACCAAAACCAAGAGTTGGTGGACGGAAAAAGACTATCCGAAATCCCTATGGCTGTAAAGGTAAGCCTAAACCAATACAGAATGACACAGAAAATTTAATGTCAACAGATGGAGAATCAACAGAGGTCGAAGCAAATCTATTAGAAATAGTTGAACCAGAGAATGTAAATGAGGCATTGTCCTCGCCCCAAGCGCGACAATGGATGCAAGCCATCAAGGTTGAGATGCAGAGTCTTGAAAGAAGAAAAACCTGGACAGTGACGAATCTACCAGAAGGCAAAAATTGTATCGGATGTAGATGGGTATTTAAATTGAAAACTGATTCTGATGGAAGGCCAAGTAGATTTAAAGCAAGACTCGTCGCGCAGGGATTTAGCCAGAAGAAGGGTAAAGATTATACAGATACTTATTCGCCGGTAGTAAATTTTTCAGTGATAAGGCTCCTATTAGCTAGTTCAGTAATACTTAAACTAAAAACTAGACATCTAGACATTAACAATGCTTTTCTATACGGTTCGCTAAAAGAAGAAATATTTATGGAGTTACCTCCGTTATATAAAAGAAAGGATGGACAAGTAGCCAAGCTATTGCGACCAATTTATGGGTTAAAACAGGCCAGTAGAAACTGGAACGAAGAATTAGATAGTTTTCTCATAAATTGTGGTTTTAAAAGGCTAAAATCATCAAGCTGTATCTACAAACAAGAAGATGAAACAATACTGGTAGTTTATGTAGACGATATTCTAATTTTCTCACGCGAAGTGATGAAAATTAATGAAGTTGTAGAAAAAATTACTAAAAGCTATGAAACCAAGGACTTGGGAGAGATCAGTCACGTACTAGGAGTGAAGGTAGAAAGAGACACTAAAGGAAATATGCTACTTACACAGAAACCGTATGTGGAATCTATACTAAAACGATACAGGATGCTAGAATGTCGTGGTGCAAAAACTCCATTGGAACCGGGAATTAGGCTGGTAAGAGAGATGCATTCAAGGACAACAGAGAAAGAAAAGAATACGTGTAATGCACCCTATCGAGAGGCGATAGGATCGCTGATGCACCTCGCATTATATACCAGATCAGACATCCTATTTGCAGTAACAAAGTTGTCACAATATAACACTAAACCTAGCGAGCAACACTGGTTGCAAGTGAAACATGTGCTGAGATATCTAAGCAAGACACGAAATCTAGGTATAGTTTATAAATGTAACGAGGGTAAAAATATATCAGTTTTTTGTGACGCAGATTGGGGAAGTGATCTAGACGACAGACATTCCTTCTCAGGAATGATAGTAAAAATAGGAGGTAACTTAGTTAACTGGAAATGCTCCAAACAAAGATGTATTTCAACCTCAACGATGGAGGCGGAATACGTGTCAATGTCGTATGGAGCCAAGGAAGTAATATGGCTAGAATTGCTATTTAAAGAATTAAATTTATTGCACTATTTTTCAGAGTTTACCATATTTTGCGACAACAGGTCGGCTATCGATTACTCCCAGAGTAAAATAGACAAAACGAGGACGAAGCACATAGATATATCATATCACCTAGTACGCGAAAAATTACAGGAAGGACTAATGAATCTAGAATACATCCCATCAAATGAGAATCCGTCGGGCATACTCACTAAAGGATTAACACCAGTTAAACACGTTGAATGCGTAAAGATGTTAGGATTAAAACATGTAAACTAATAATAAGACTAGACATGGGAGATATTGCTTGTATGTGCCGCGAAAGTGGGGGATTGAAGGATGTTCGCGACCTCTACATAAGCGGAAGTTGGTCCCGATTCTCTCTTTTCGTGCGTGTGATGGCATGTGTGTTAATCTGCTCTAGCAGTTAAGCAATTAAAAGCATTGTTACACGTCTTTTAGTACATTATGTTCAACAGTTATGTTTTCGTTATTATTATTATTATTATTCAATAAAGAACTTTCATTTAACAAATAATAATAAAATTACTTTAAATTATATTATTAATAATTATTTATAGATTTTTTATAATATTATTAAGTATTATTTTAATAATTATAGGTATATGTTTGTTTATATTTAAATATAGTATTTATGTGGAATGATTAATATTAAATTTTAATAGAATAAAAATTGAAATTTTATTACTTTTAGATTATATAAGATTAATTTTTTTTAGAATTGTAATATTAATTTCTTCAATAGTAATATTATATAGAATTGAATATATAAAAAATGAAATTTTTATAAAACGATTTATTTATTTAGTAATATTATTTGTATTTTCTATATGTTTAATAATTCTAAGTCCTAATATTTTTAGAATTATATTAGGATGAGATGGATTAGGATTAATTTCTTATTGTTTAATTATTTTTTATCAAAATTATAATTCTTATAATTCAGGATTTTTAACTATTTTATGTAATCGAGTTGGAGATGTAAGATTATTAATAATAATTTGTATATTTATAAATTTAGGTTCTTGAAATGGTATAATTTATAATAATAATTTTTATAGATATATTATAAGTCTAATATTAATTTTAACTACAATAACAAAAAGAGCACAATTACCTTTTTCTTTATGATTACCTGCTGCTATAACAGCACCTACTCCTGTTTCATCTTTAGTTCATTCTTCAACATTAGTAACTGCAGGAGTTTATTTATTAATTCGTTATAATAAATTATTTATATTAAATATAAATGTTAATATAATAATATTATATATTTCTTTAATAACAACTTTTATAGCTATATTAATAGCTAATTTTGAATATGATCTTAACAAAATTATTGCTTTATTAACATTAAGACAATTAGGATTAATAATTGTTTAAATATCGTGTGAGTCCGAGACGTAAAAACTCGGCCGCGATGCCCGTATCAATCATGAATTCGCGTAATTCTAGAAGGTTCTGCTGACGGAGAATTTTTTCTTCGTTAGATTAGTATACCGCGGCCATTTTCGTGTTTTTGCTAGCTAGCTTCACTGGAATTCTCGATTCTGAGAACAAATTCCAGAAATCGTGTTGTTAGCGCCGTGAGAGAGAGAGAAATCGATTTATCGAATCGAGATCGACAGCCGAAACGCGGCACCGCCGCGTCGTGGTTATGCGGCGCGTAGCCGCCCGGGCCCAGCAGCGCGATGCGTCGCTACGCGACTCTGCGCTTGCGCGACGGAGCCCAGCCGTGGCCGTCGATGCTTGCAGATCGTTACGGATCATTCGTGAGCCGTCGGCGATCAGGAGCAGATCTTGTGACGATCTCTCCCATTTTCGTACGAAGCTCCGAGGAGAATGAGACGATCTCTCTCCTCGTAATCGGATAAAGTTTGCGGACATTGATTTATTCAGGAAAATCTCGTCATAGCGACTTGAGATTTTCCCGAATAAAAGGACAATCTGCCTGTTGTTGAAGCGATCGCTGTGCACGCCGCGCGTGACACGATCGTAGACGCAGGATGGTGATTGAACGTTGCAGTTCGTTGCCGCGACTGCGACGTTAGGGATTCGGTGTTAATCACTTTGAGTCTCTTCCTATTGAATACGGTTTGAGTCACTGTAACGGAGATACCGACATATTGGTTATCGCCTGGTGGTGGTTCGCCGTTCGAAGGGATCGAGGAACCCACTCGAATCGCCCGTCTGGCGTACCACATAGAGTGCACCGACCGGTGGAGTTGTGGTTTCATCGACCCGTGTGAGCTATACGGCGTAGGAGCAACCGGAAGTTGGATACCCAGATATTGGTATCACTTCGCGGTTCTCACCGTGCACCGGGCTTTAGAGAACCCGCTCCAGTGAACCAGTCGTGAGGTGACAAGGTAAAGCACAAGCGACCACTGGAGCAAAGGGGTTCGAAGCACCGGCCTTCTACCGCTACACCCACTACCAGATGTGAGTCGACCACACTGGGCTGTGACCGTAGGGCGGTTAGGAATTGCAAAGGACGTCGTCCTAATTCGGCGAGCCGCAGGCCAGGCCCCTCGTAAAAGGGAACCGCCGACGAGGGACCACGGCGGGCTGCCGGGCGACTCCTTCAGAGTAAGGAATCGCTGTCGAGGCAGCTGCGTGGGTAGGCCGCAGGCCGTTCCTGAGGAGCCGCCGACGAGGTACCCGTACCTTTTTGTCGTGGGAAAAATCTTCGAAAGACTCCCCCCACCTCTTTGGGGAGAGGCGGGAGGGGTGTGTGGGATTCCCCGCGCCCATTATATAACGGGCGCGGGACCTACCCACTAAAAACCCCACGGCGACCCTTCCGCACGATTTGGGAGGATACCGGGAATCGCTCGAAGCATACTTCCGGTATCCTCCCCGTGCCCGCGCTTTGCGCCCACCCGCGGGGGGACAAACGGTCCACCGGGTAATCGCCCTGTCTCATAGCGGCAGGACGAGGCCATATCGCCTGCCGCCATCCGTCCCGGGGCCGCGTCTAGTGGCGGCTGCGAGCCCCAACTCGCAACCGCCGCGACCCCGTTTCTACCCCTCGGAGGCCGGCAGCTCATGGCCGCACCAGGACACCGAGGGTGCCGCTCCGTGCGCCGGACCCGGACAGGAGGCACTGCCACCCCATCCGGTCCGACCCTACGCCGCCTGGCGGGAGGGGGCTTCTATCAGGACCCCCTCCCAGCCTGGGTCATGCACCACGCCGAGGGGGCCGCCCGCGTCGCCTGACGCCCAGGCGACGCTCTCTCGCCACCAAACGAGCGCGAGCCTCAGCGCGCCGCTGACGCTCGCGCTCCCTTCCCGCGGTCTCCTTCTGCAACATAACTATTTCGAAGAAGGAGGCCACAGCCCTCCACTTCTCCTCGCTGCCGAGCATGGCGCGTACCATGCCCGGCAGCGAGACATCGCGCCCGATGACGCCGACCAGGAAACGGCGCTCCCCCTCCCACGCAGTGCATACCTCGATGGTATGTTCCGCTGTGTCCTGCGCAGCGTCACAATGGCAGCAACGCGCCGTCGGCTCCTTCCCTATCCGGCACAGGTATCTCCCGAAGCTGCCATGCCCCGAAAACACCTGTGCCATCCGGTAGGTGAGGCTTCCATGGCCCCTGTCCAGCCACTCACATAGGAGTGGCCGAACAGCCCCGACTGTCCGGTGCCCCGCGGTAGGCAGAGCCAACCGCTCTTGCCACGCGTGCACCACGGACTGCCGGGCCTGGCGCTTCAACTCGCCCCAAGCAGGTTCCTGCACACCTGGGACCGCCCCCACCCCCGCGCGACGGTCGACGCGGTGACGATACATCCCCGCAAGAACCGTCGCCGCCTCATGTGACACGGTCCGGTACCCGCGGACGACCCTTAGAGCCATCCGCCTCTGCACCCGACGCAGCATAGTCATGCCGCGCCGGGAGGCCGCCAGGTCGTCCGCCCAGACGGGGGCCCCGTATAGGACCACCGACTGAACCATTGCCACATAGAGGCGGCGAACTCGGCCAGCTGGGGACCCCAGGTTGGGCAGAATCCGGCCCAAAGCCCCGACCATCCTCTCCAGCCGGGGGACCAGGCAGCGGAAATGCTCCTCGAAGCGCCAGTGGCTATCGAGGATCAGCCCCAGATACCTCATCTGGGGCTTCACCTCGATATTAGCCTCACCCACCCGGATCAGAGGGGGTGGCGGATCCTGCCGAGGTGAATGGAACGCTATAACCTCGGTCTTATGGACCGCCACCGTCATCCCCATCCCTCTGATCCGGTCGACGACGCGTTGCGCCCCCTCCTTCGCGAGACGCTTGGCCCTCCCCCAGTGCGCCCCGACGGCAGGTACCCGTACCTGGACGAGACGTCCTCTTGCGTGGGTGGCGTTCGAACGTCACCCGCACGGTGAGCGTGCTCACGGGATATAGCCATTTGGAGCCTTACAACCTCCATTTGGTTTCCCGTCCGTGGCATTGCGAAGCGAACCCGGTAGATCAGAGGAAAACCTCGTCTACCCGGTTGTGCGCGTCGGTGATATCGTAAAAAACGACTATCACCGACTAAAGCAAAATAATACAGTCCACTAGCTATTGCGCTGAATTGCCAGTTAGCTCTCCCCTCCAAGCACACCAGGCTGTCGCTGGAGCGCGAGACAATCAGCTGACGAGCGTGTAATCGGTGACTTGTCCGCAAAATAATTATACTTCCTGTATAGTTTTTGTTACAGAAGACTTCAGAAAGGAAAGGGAAGGAGGAGACGCGGCCGAAGACTAAGAGCCGACGTCCCATTTGTTTCTTTTTCCTTTAGATTTTGTAATTGATATTTTTGATTTATATTTTTGTAATAAAAAAAAGTTAATTGAAAACTTGTAAGAATTTCTCTACCCTATCTTCTCCCTCGTCCGGAGCCACACAGTTAGAGCCCCTGAGTGCTCTAACAAATTGGAATATAAAAAGGAATAATTATTCGATTATCCACATCTAATAAACGAAATATATTTATATTATCTAAATCTTTAATTATATATGAATCATAATTTAAATTTTTAAATTCAGGATATTCATATCTTCAATATTGTTCGTACGTTCCACGGGAACGGGAAGGGCCGGTCTTTTTGGCGCGAATGAGACTGCACGGAATTAGTTTCGGCCTTGCGGCTAGTCAGGTTTTTATTCACAGCACTTTCATACAGCACCTTACACAAAAATGTCACTCGCAGGCACGGGCCTGATAGAACGATAGTCACTGTAGCCCCGGGAGGGGTGGGCGAGGGCCCAAAAAGCTCTCTTACACTGAGGGCCGAATATCGACAGATACGGTTTCTCGGATCGAGGTGGCGCGTGATGGACTCGTTACACGTTCTGAGTTTCTCTCTCTGACTTCGCGACGCGAGTCCTTTTATGGGTTACAGCGCGGGGGGACAGAGTGGGGAGCCATCGCTCGCAGTTTAGTTCGAAATTTCGGGCAAAACGGCCCGGTGAGTACCAACGCTCCGTAACGGACACGTCTATTTGGCGTTTTTTCGCCGTCAGCTCGCTCGCGCGGATGCCTTGTTGACAGCCATCGGTCACCAACCGTCTTCCGAAGTTTGTAGCTCACCGAGCAGTCCGCCCGAACGCAAATCGCGCGAACATCCCGCCCGCCTCAGCCCCCCGGCTGAACCCTGTGTACGGAGTAAGCGGTACATAATGACAAATCACAATATATATATAATCACACAACATTAATCTAGAGCTGGTCCACGGTGGACTCGGCAGCTTGCAGCGGTAATCGGACGAGCTGAGTCACCGGTCGCTCGAGGACACCGGTCGCGGTTCGCACCCCCACGACTCGGACTCGACCGTCTTGTCCAGGACGCGTAGCCGAAATTCGTCCTAGCTTCCAGCACGCCGGAGGAGCATTTGGATCTCTGAGCACCACGAGGTCGCCCACCTTTAAGTTACCCTCTTCTTTCCACCACTTACCGCGCGTCTGCAGGGTGTGGAGGTACTCCCTTTGCCACGCGCGCCAGAAATGCTCCCGCATTCGTACCACGAGCTGCCATCGGGACAAAACGTTGATGCTCGCGTCGGTATCGTCTCGAGACGGCATGGATAATGGGGCGGCCCCTATTAAAAAATGACCCGGGGTCAATGCGGTTACGTCGTCGGGCTCCGAAGACAGCGGCGCGATGGGTCGCGAATTGAGGCATGCTTCGGTCATGCACAGAAAGGTGGCCATCTCCTCGAAGGTCAAGGTGGTTTCCCCGATCACACGTCGAAGATGTCGTTTCGTGCTTTACGCCAGCCTCCCAGAGCCCGCCAAAGTGGGGGCTCCGGGAGGATGAAATGCCATTGAATTTCTCGACCTTCGAGGAATGCAGTCACCGAGGGATCCCGGGCCGCCCCGGTGCGTACCTCACGCAGTTCCCTAGCGGCCCCTGTGAAATTTCGTCCATTGTCGCTATATATGACAGACGGTGCACCCCGACGAGAAATGAACCGGTGCAGTGCGGCTAGGAACCCGCTGGCAGCGCAATCGCCGACGAGTTCGAGGTGCACGGCTCGAGTCGCGAAACACACGAAGATCGCGATGTAGGACTTGGAGGACTTGTGTCCTCGACCCCTTCCAGTCCTGGTGGCGATTGGTCCGGCGTAATCCACCCCGACGTGGGTGAAAGGGCGCGACGGGGTCACGCGCGCGGCGAGGAGGTCCGCCATCCTCGGGTGGATAGGGACAGCGCGGTGACGAGCGCAGACGACGCACCTCCCAATTACGGTTTTTACGACGCTACGTCCCCCTAACACCCAATACGCGCGGCGGAGTACGCTGAGGGTCAGCTTCGGGCCGCCGAGGAGGGCTACAAGGTGAACGTGCTCGACGAGCAACCGGGTCACTCGATGTCGCGGAACGATCACGGGATGTTTTTCATCGTACGGCAAAGGAGCACGAGTTAAACGCCCTCCTACCCGCAGCAGGCCCTCCTCATCGAGAAACGGGGTCAACCGAAGAAGCGGAGAGCTACGCGGGATCGGCTTTCCCTTCGCCAAAGCGCGAATTTCATTCGGGAAATGCGTGCGCTGGAGCCAACGCAGCCAAACCCACCGAGCGCGACGCGACCAGAGCCCCACTCCTCCCCTTACACTGCCCGGTGTAACTCGCGAAGCGCGTACCGCGTCCGCGAATTTGAAACACACGGCCGTTACCCGTATTAACTTGGCCCAGGAAGACACGCTATCCGGTAAGGGGTGTAAAAAGGCGGGCTCGTCCGGGGGACTCACCGCTGACAGGTGCACGCGTAATTCCTCCTTCGCGAGGAGACTTTGAGAGTCGGGGAGGCCGTGGGGCCACTCCGACTGTGTACGTTGGAGCCACGCGGGCCCATTCCACCATAGTGAGTGAGAAAGGAGCTCGGACGGCAACAACCCCCGAGATGCACAGTCCGCGGGGTTGTCCGCAGACGGTACGTGATACCACGGTACGCCTGGGAGCGTGCTGTGCACCTCGGAAACGCGATTCGCAACGAACACCTGCCACGACGAGGCCGGCCGCGCCAACCAGTCTAATACCACCGTGGAATCGGTCCAGGCGAATATCCGCGCGTTCGGCCATACGCATTCGGTCCGGACCGTATGCAGAAGCCGAGCGAGAAGAACCGCCGCGCACAACTCGAGCCGTGGAATGCTAACGGTACGGACGGGAGCCACCCTCGTCCGAGCGGCGACTAAGGTGACTCGGCGATCAGGGCTGTCGCGACGCGATACCGCGACGAAAACAACCGCGGCATAAGCCCTAGAAGAGGCGTCGGCGAAGCCGTGCAATTCGCACGTCGAGTCGTCGTCGACTCCGTGCCAGCGAGGTACGCGAACATCACGTAACGATTGCAGCTCGTGTCGAAATGTCGTCCAATGTTTCGCGATCTCCTCCGGAACTGGAGTATCCCACTCTACCTCTCGTAACCACAGGCCCTGAATCAAGATTTTCGCGACTACCACGGCGGGGGATACCCAGCCCAGCGGGTCGTATAATCGAGCGATCGTGGATAGGATGACGCGCTTTGAAGCAAACGACGAGTGGGCCGATCCGACACTGAACCCGAACGCGTCGACGGGCACCCTCCAGACCAATCCCAGAACCGGCTGATTTGACTCGGAACCCGGGCTAAAGTCGACTCGCTCTTCGGAGGTGGTTTCCGCTAGGACCTCGGGGTCACTCGCGGCCCTTTTCTTCAAGGGGAATCCTCCAAGCGTAAGGAGGGACTGTAGTTCGCGACGGCGTACAATCGCGGACCCCACATCGTTCGCTCCGAATAGCACATCGTCGACGTAAAAATGTCGCAATAATATTTCTTTCCCAAGAGGGTGGCGGTCACCCTCGTCGGCCTGGTTGCCGCAAAACTCGCTGAGCTAGGTACGGGGCCGATGCAGTCCCATACGTTACGGTGGTCAGCCGAAAGGCCGTCGGTAAACTCCCTGCAACGCGACTCCAGAGGACGCACTGGAGATCGGCGTCGGGCGGATCAACTCGAATCTGGCGAAACATTTTTTCAATATCAGCCTTGACGGCCACGCGGAACATTCGCCAGCGCGCGACGATCGCGATGATGCCGGCTTGTAATTTGGGCCCCGGGAGCAAGTGCTCGTTTAGCGTGGACCCGTTAGACGTCCGACTGGATGCGTTGAAAACTACCCGCTGGCGAGGGGTCCCCCCCTCAGAGAGTTTCACCACCGGGTGGTGGGGAAGGAAGACGCGCTGCGAATTCTCGTCCACGAGCGCCTCTCGTGGTATCTCCTCCATATGTCCCAGCTCTTCGTAGCATGACATAAACTCGCGATATTCCGCCTCCAAACGGGGGTCCGTGCGAAAACGATTCTCCACGCTCGCCAGCACTTGCTCGGCCTGCGCGCGAGATCGACCGATCCCGAGGGGGCGCTCCCCCTTCAAAGGTAGTCGAACCACATACCGCCCATCCGCCCGCCGTGAAACGGTGGATTTAAAATGCTCTTCACATTTCTCCTCTTCAGGGGTGAGCCCTGGACAGGCACGGATTTCCTCTACCTCCCAAAATCGCTGCAGCTGTTGCCCCAACTGCTCATTGCTCACGCAGTGAAACGCGCGGACCGCGGCGACGGCACCGCGATACGATCGCGAAGTGGGCGTGGGCCCGGAAACGATCCAACCGAGATGGGTATGTTGCGCGATCGGCCCCCCTGGGCCTCCCCGTCGCAGCCCCTCGCGAAGTAACGATCCGTAATAATCGGCACCGATCAGCAGTTCGATTGGTTCGGGAGAATTTGGCGACGGGTCCGCCAAACTCAAATCTTTCAGCGCGGGCCAGCAAGAAATGTCAAAGGGGACTCGACACGCATACGTGGATAACTGCGGCAACACCAACGCAGAAATCGTCACCCATTCGCCCTCCGTCGCGGTCGGAGCCAAGGAGAGGGACACTCGCGACCGTGCCCTTCCCACGCGCACGCCTCCTGCGCCAGTTATTGTAACGGACGCTGGACTTCTTCGTAATCTTAATGTCTGGACGAGAGACTCGGAAACGAAGCTCGCCTCGGCCCCCTGGTCCAGCAGTGCGGGAATCACGACCACCGCGCCGCTGGGGGAGAATACCTTTATTTTCGCAGTCGCGAGAAGAACGTTTGGACGACCCGGGTCGCTAATCCGCGATTTGCATAGGTGCGTTGACGTGTTTGACGGGCTCCCCTCTACCTGCTCCGCGGCCGCGTCAGTGGACTCACGGTTCCCCTCTCCCCGGTCCTGCTCGGATTCAAGTAAATGCAGCGACGAATGGTGCCGCTGACCACAGCGAGCACAATTTTTCTCGGACGGACAATTGGAAGCCGGATGCCCCTGGCCTAAGCAGTTGAAGCAACAGCCGCTTTTCCGGACGAACGCTTTCCTGTTGGGCGCGGAGAGACGCATAAATTCGCTACAACGATACAACGCATGCTTCGCGCGACACTGCAGACACCGATTCATTGCTGTCGCGACAACGTGCGCGCGTACGTTCGTGCTAGCCGATCCATTCGACGAGCGCGGCTGGCCGACAGATGGCGCTTCAGTTGCGATACGCACGGCCTCCTTGCAGCGTATGCGGGCTGCGAGGAATCGATCGAGATCCGCGTAATTGGGTCGATCGACGCGCGCGCCTAGCGAATCTTCCCACTCTTCCAGTAACCGCTTGTCGAATTTCCTCACGATAATATTGACGAGCAGGTCATCCCAATGGGCCGTAGGACGGCCGATATTTTTTAACAAGGCTAAGGCTTCGTTTAAATTATCGCGAAAACGGGCGAGACCGGAGTCCGTACTCCCGGTTACCGCTGGACTCGAAACAATACGGTTTACCAATGCGGTGACGACCGCGCGCTTGTTTTCGTAACGATCCTTTAACGCGTTCCACGCGACAACAAAATTCGCCTCAGTCACGGTAATCGGCGCGACCAATTGCAACGCGGGGCCGCCGAGCGACCCTTTCAAATAGTGTAGCCGTTGAACGTCCGCTAACGACGGGTTTTTGACCACAAGCGACTCGAATAAATCGCGGAAGCTCGGCCAATCAATGTAAGAACCCGCGAACGTGGGCAGCGGAATGCGCGGCAACTTCGCAATGGACGGAACCGCGGGTGCATTGGTCACTCCGGAATCGGTTCCGGAAGTCGAGCCCGACACCTTAAAAGATGCAACGATCTCACCGAAGAAATCGCAGGCTTCTTCGTATGCCTCCTCCGCGATGAAGTAGTCCCCCTGGGTGAAGTATGGCCGCTCCAGTCGATCCTGCTCGCTGGCCTTCAGCTCCAAGTGGAGGTGCAACCACTTCACGTTGGCCCACTCCTGCCGCAGCCTCTGCAGACGATCCTCCGCCGACGTCCAGGAAAAGCGGGCCTTCCCCAGCTTCTTGTAGTTGGCCATTACTCGGCCAATGCCTTGGATGGCCATTTGCTGCTCCTTGAGTAGCGCCTCCATTATTTGTGCGTGGGCTGGTATAAAATGCACAGCAAATCAACTCGCGCCGTGAGATATCCGGCTCGAAGGGCCAGAAAACTGTTCGTACGTTCCACGGGAACGGGAAGGTCCGGTGTTTAAATATCGCGTCAATTCGAAGCATATAAGAATGGTAGAATATTATTCGTCACCCGGTATTGTTTTTCTGCGTATGTAACCGACTCGAGACTGTTCGACTCTCGTGCCCGCTACGCGAAAACAAGACAGGTTATAAAAACTGTCAC
The DNA here is from genome assembly GCA_030068185.1 of Colletes collaris. Taxonomy (NCBI): domain Eukaryota; kingdom Metazoa; phylum Arthropoda; class Insecta; order Hymenoptera; family Colletidae; genus Colletes; species Colletes collaris. Next base: position 328,992 of record JASGYR010000012.1, read on the forward strand.
ATATGGATTTCTTCGAAACATCACGCGATCGACGAAACTACGCGTGATTACGAGCTAACGTTTCGGCGGATGTAAAAGGAGAAGGTACGACAATAATAAGTTGGACAGAGACGAAGTCAAATTCGTCACCAGCGCCGCTAGTCGGAGAGATTCCCCTCCGAATTTGACTAACCGTGCTGGATCGTCACTCTTGATTTGGAAACGGCAGAGAGCAGATGGGCATACGATCCCGCTCCTCCGTACATCTCAGATAGAAAGAATTGTGTAAAGCTTGTCGTTCTTTCGAGCCAGTTAAGAACGTGGTGAAGAAGGTGCAGTGCGAGAACGGATTGGGGTCCGATCCGGTAACGCAAATACTTCCGCTACACGTTTTAACTGGAGTGAAAAAGAGTCGGAAACGCAAAGAAGTGCAGTACCTAAACGGATTGGGATACCATCCGGTACCAACGTCACTTCCGTTTCTAACGAGGAATCTCGTGGGTTATTTCCGAACGTTTCTAGAGCAGCAGTGGTAAAAACCACCTAAGACTGAGGAAACAGGATACGTATCGTTGAACCGATCGGTCGTATCCGAAGGTTATAGTTTGACCCACGAACCTCCCTTGACTGTCGAACGGTTAAAACCCCACCTAGACGGACCACGTGGTATTCCGTGGGTGGACTTGCCGCCCTCCAGTCGGTGCTAGGAATTTAACTCACGTGTCCAGCATCAGGCGACCTGCTGAAGCGGTATTTCGAAAATACGCCAACGTGTGCGTGGAATACCGCTCAAGAGCAACAGTGGGAAACGTACGCTAACCGTAAGTCGTTGTGAACGCAGACAAGGTACATTCCCACACCGTACAAGGACGGATTACGAGGACGGTAAGAAACCGAGGATTCGACAACATTTGGAGCCTTACAACCTCCATCTGTTGCCCTTTCCTACGACGGTCGAGATAACGCAGTATAGGAAGAATCGAGGTATAATCTCGTCTTCCTTAGAACTGCAATCAGCTGTTTCCCGGTTTAAAGGGAACGCACACACATAAGAAATACAGTCCACCTGTTTCGCCGTGTAACGCAGCGGCAGAGAATCCCCGCTCCTGAGTGCGACAAGCACAGCTAGGAGCGCGAGAACTTCAGAACGAGACGGAAAACGTGACTCACGTTACCGTGTATTTACACCGAGTTCCGTCCTTTTTGTTACAGATAAGAGTGACGCCAGCCGACGATTCGCCAGACGACGAGGCGATTCTTTTATTTTAATTGTTAAAAGCGGCAAACGGCCAAACATTTTATTTTTCTTTCTGTTTATTTTTCGTTCTGATTTTATTTTATGTTCTTTTGATTATCACAAAGGTTTTTATAAGTTTCGTTTTGTTTTATTCTTGGTTTTTTCAAATAAACGGCGTCGTCGAAGGTCGACGACGCGAAAATACAAATAAAAGAAACGATTTACTTTTCCTTCGTCCTACTCCTTCGTAATCCGGACACCCGTTAGACGAGGTTCTCAAATTAATATTTGAGCCCTCCAAATTCTAACATCCGGTCTTTTTGGCGCGAATGAGACTGCACGGAATTAGTTTCGGCCTTGCGGCTAGTCAGGTTTTTATTCACAGCACTTTCATACAGCACCTTACACAAAAATGTCACTCGCAGGCACGGGCCTGATAGAACGATAGTCACTGTAGCCCCGGGAGGGGTGGGCGAGGGCCCAAAAAGCTCTCTTACACTGAGGGCCGAATATCGACAGATACGGTTTCTCGGATCGAGGTGGCACGTGATGGACTCGTTACACGTTCTGAGTTTCTCTCTCTGACTTCGCGACGCGAGTCCTTTTATGGGTTACAGCCGGGGGGGACAGAGTGGGGAGCCATCGCTCGCAGTTTAGTTCGAAATTTCGGGCAAAACGGCCCGGTGAGTACCAACGCTCCGTAACGGACACGTCTATTTGGCGTTTTTTCGCCGTCAGCTCGCTCGCGCGGTTGCCTTGTTGACAGCCATCGGTCACCAACCGTCTTCCGAAGGTTGTAGCTCACCGAGCAGTCCGCCCGAACGCAAATCGCGCGAACAAATATCATTGATGACCAATAGATTTAAATGTAAAAAAATAGGATTTCAGGGTTCACCAATAAAATAAAATATTTTTAGAGAAGGAAATGCAATAAACATTAAAATTAATATTGGTAATATTGTTCAAATAATTTCAATTATATGATGTTTTAATAAATAACGATTTATAAATTTATTTATTAAAATATCAAATATAATTATTAATGTAAATGAAATAATAATTATTATTATTGTTAGAGCACTCAGGGGCTCTAACGGTCTGGTTCCGGACGAGGGAGAAGATAGGGTAGAGAGAATTGTTACAAGTTTTCAATTAACTTTTTTATTACGAAAATAAACAAAAATCTGATTTACAGAAAACTGAAACTGAATAAAAGAAATTTACAGGGACGACGGCTCAGACCCTTCGGCCGCGTCTCCCCTTTTCCTTTCCTTCTAAGGTCTTCTGTAACAGAAATTATACAAGAAGTATAATTATTTGCGGACAGCTATTATGTTAACGCGCTCGTCAGCTGTTTATCTCTCGCTCCAAGCAACCGTACGGTGTGCTCGAAGGAGAGTTAACTGCCGATTTGGCACAGAAACAAGTGGACTGTATTATTTTGTTTTGGTCAGTGAAATTCGCTCGCTATGGTCTCACCGACGCACGTAACCGGGTAGACGAGATTGTCCTTCGTTCTACCGGGTTCGCTCAGCAATGCCACGGACGGGAAACCAAATGGAGGTTGTAAGGCTAAAAATGGCTATATCCCGCGAGCACGCTCCCCGTGCGGGTGACGTTCGGACGCCACCCACGCAAGAGGACGCTTCGTCCTGGTACGGGTACCTCGTCGGCGGTTCCTCAGGAACGGCCTGCGGCCTACCCACGCAACTGCCTCGACAGCGTTTCCTTATCCTGAAGGAAACGCCCGGCAGCCCGCCGTGGTTCCCTGGTCGGCGGTTCCCTTCACGAGGAACTGGCCTGCGGCTCGCCGAATTAGGACGACGTCCTTTGCAATCACTAACCACCCTACGGTCACAGCCCAGTGTGGTTAACTCACAACAGGTAGTGGGTGTAGCGGTGGAAGGACGGTGCTTCGAACCCCTTTGCTCACAGCGGTCGCTTGTGCTCTACCTTGTCACCTCACGACTGAATCACTGGAGCGGGTTCTCTAAAGCCCGGTGCACGGTGAACACCGCGAAGGGATACCAATACCTGGGTATCTACCTTCGGGTTGCTCCTACGCCGTACGGCTTGTACGGGTCGTCGAAACTACCACTCCACCGGTCGGTGCACTCTATGTGGTACACCAGACGGGTGGTCCGAGTGGGTTCTTCGTTCCCTTCGAACGGTGAACCACCAACAGGAAATATCAGTATATCGATATTTCCGTTACAGTGGCTCTAACCGTATTCACTTGGAAAGGTCTCAAGGTGCTGAGCACCGATTCCCTAACGTCGCAGTCGCGGCAACGAATTGCAACGTTCAATCACAATCCTGCGTCTACGATCGCGTCACGCGCGGCGTGCACTGCGATCGCTGCAACGACAGGCAGATTGTCCTTTATTTTCGTGGGAAAATCTCAAGTCGCTTTGACGAGATTTTCCTTGAATAAATCTATTTGCTGTCCGCGTATTAACAAAGAGTGAGCTGAAGGCTTCGACTCTTCGGAGCTCGTGCGAGAAAACGGAGCGAGATCGCTAACAGGTCTGCTCCCGATCGTCGACGGCTCAGTACTGAACCGTGACGATCTGCAAGCAGCGACGGCACCGGCTGGGCTCCGTCGAGCAAGCGCAGGACCGCGTAGCGACGAAACACGCTGCTGGGCCCGGGCGGCTACGCGCTGCATGGCCACGATGCGGCGCTGCCGCGTTTCGGCCGTCGATCTCGATTCGATAAATCGATTCTTCTCTCTCTCTCGGCGCTAACAACACGATTTCTGGAATTTATTCTCCGAATCCAGAATTCCAGTGAAGCTGGCTAGCAAAAACACGTAAACGGCCGCGGTATACTGAACTGACGATGAAAAAATTCTTCGTCAGCAGAACCTTCTAAAATTACGCGAATTCATGATAGATACGGGAATCGCGGCCGAGATTTTACGTCTCGGACTCACACGATATTTAAACAATTATAATTATAGTAATATTATAAAATAAATTTAAATTATTAGAATATGGAGAACAAGGATCCTGAAAGTAAATATATATCAATGTGAAATTATTAACAAAAAATATAATTTTTATATAAGAATCTTAAATTCATTGCACTATTCTGCCATATTAATAATTTAATTATAAAAATAATATATAATATAATTTAAATTTAATAATTTTTTTATATATATACATATATATTATTTTATATTTATTATTAATAAATTTTAATAATAAAAGGTGGTTCATTAAATGAATGATCCAAAGGTGGATAATTTTGTAATCATTCTAATGAACATTGATAAATTTTAAAAATAATTAATCGTTTAGAAATTAATCTTTCTAAAATAATAAAAATTAATAAAATTAATCTATTTAATGAAATTAAAGAACCTAACGAAGATAATAAATTTCAACAATAATAAGAATCTGGATAATCTGAATATCGTCGAGGTATACCTATTAAACCTAAAAAATGTTGAGGAAAAAAAGTTAAATTAACTCCAATAAATATTAATATAAATTGTATAATTAATCATTTTTTATTTAAAATTAAACCAGTAAAAATTGGATATCAATAAATAAATCTAGCAATAATAGAAAAAACTGCTCCTATAGATAAAACATAATGAAAATGAGCTACTACATAATAAGTATCATGTAAAATAATATCAATTGATGAATTTGATAATATAATTCCAGTTAATCCCCCTATAGTAAGTAAAAAAATAAATCCTAAAGATCATAAAATTGAAGGATTAATAATTAATTTTGATCCATAATATGTTGCTATTCAACTAAAAACCTTAATTCCAGTAGGAATAGCAATAATTATAGTTGCAGATGTAAAATAAGCTCGAGTATCAACATCTTATCCTACTGTAAATATATGATGAGCTCATATAATAAAACCTAAAAATCCAATACCTAATATTGCATAAATTATTCCAATATTACCAAATGTTTCTTTTTTACCTCTTTCATTAAAAATAATATGAGAAATTAAACCAAATCCAGGTAAAATTAGAATATAAACTTCAGGATGACCAAAAAATCAAAATAAATGTTGATAAAGAATTGGATCTCCTCCTCCAGAAGGATCAAAAAAAGAAGTATTTAAATTACGATCAGTTAATAATATAGTAATAGCACCTGCTAATACAGGTAAAGATAATAATAATAAAATTGTTGTAATAAAAACTGATCAAGAAAATAAAGATAATTGATCATAATTTAAATTATAATTTTTTATATTTAAAATTGTTACAATAAAATTTATAGATCTCATAATTGATGAAATATCTGCAATATGAAGAGAAAAAATAGTTAAATCAACAGATAATGAAGGATGATATATTAAAGAAGATAAAGGAGGATAAACAGTTCATCCAGTTCCTCTTCCTGAATATAAAATTCTTCTTATTAATAATAAAATTAATGAAGCAGGTAATAATAAAAATCTTATATTATTTATACGAGCAAATGCTATATCAGGCGCTCCTACTATTAATGGAATTAACCAATTTCCAAATCCACCAATTAAAAAAGGTATAACCATAAAAAAAATTATAATAAAAGCATGAGCTGTAACAATAGAATTATAAATTTGATCATTATTAATTCATATACCTGGAGATCTTAATTCTATACGAATAATTATTCTTAAAGATGAACCAATTATCCCAGTTCATATAGCAAAAATAAAATATAATATACCAATATTTTTATGATTTGTAGAATAAAATCACTTAATTAATTCATATGTTATTAAAATTTATAATTTATTTATATTTTTAAATTTGAAATTTAATGGTTGTTTCGGTTTGGATAAATGTAAATTTTATTACGCTGAATTCCCTTTGACGAAAGGGACGGCGATCGAGGAAGTCGACGTTAGGAAAACTTAATAAAGAACACTGTGCACTGTGAATTTAGTTGTTTAATATACTACAACGCACACATACACAAAACTGTACACATCTGAACTTTGGTAATCGCGATCGGTTTGGTTTGGTCGTCCTAACTGACGGACTGTTCGAAGAGAACAAGCAATTTTCAACGGCCGCGTGGTCTGAACCAGTCGTTCAAAAATCGGTCGCTAGAGTCCGCGGATATCGCGTTGGTGATGGCGCTTCATTCGAAACACACTCCCCGCCCCAGACGTTGAATGAACCAATTCATTCATGCTCGACTGCGTAAGAGCGTGTGGTTTGTTTGTTTGGTGAAGTGATCGTACGACCTGGCTGATTGGGATAACAATGGACCTGAGAAAGTAAGTACCGTTACACATTCTTATTCTAATTACGAGCTAGTGATTTGAACTTAATTTACGCATAAAATTAACACGACGCAGTTAGACTTAACCTTACAAAACTAAAATGCGAATTGCGCTGCATTAGTTGTCGGCGTTTATCGCGACTGGGAGAAAACAAATCTTCGAGATGGGACGCTTGTACTGCGATTGTGCGGTCTTGACTGTGACGACCCGAACCAATCCATCGCTTCCTGGATGGCATTCGACAATCCGTTCCCGTTCCCATTGACTGGGAGGTAAATTTGGGCTTCGGAGTAAGACGAGTTGACCGATCTTAGCGAGATTTTGGACAGTTTGCCATTTTGGCCGTTGGTGTAGCGTGTGCAGGTAATCATTTTGCCACGCTTTCCAAAACGTTTCGGTTAGGCGTTGGACTAATTGCCAGCGTGATAATCTGGTTTCGTTGGTGTCTAGGACGCTGGGTTCCGGATTCGCGAGGAGCGGCGCGCCGATGAGAAAATGGCCTGGAGTTAGCACGGAGAAATCATCCAAGCAGTCCGACATTGTCCCTAACGGTCGTGAATTAAGACACGCTTAAACGCGACACAGAACTGTTGTCAGCTCTTCGAACGTGAGGGTGTGAGATCCTATCACGCGTTTGAGATGGTACTTCATACTTTTTACCGCGGCTTCCCACAACCCTCCGAAGTGAGGTGCGTTTGGAGGGAGGAATTGCCATTCGGTGCCAGTCGAGACTAATTCATTCCGGAAGTTGGAATCACGGATTGCGTTGCGATACGCGGAGGCGAGTTCGCGATTCGCGCCTTGAAACGTGGTGCCGTTGTCGGAGTACATTTTTGTTGGAAGCCCACGCCGAGACACGAATCTATGGTATGCTGCGATGAACGCGGGTGAACTGTAGTCGCTTACTACTTCAATGAGAATTGCTTTAATTGTTAGGCAGACGAAGACGGCAATGTATGCCTTGTTGGATGTTTTCCACCGACCAGGAGCAGTTCGGACAAGGATTGTACCTTCATAATAGAAACCGGTGTGGACAAACGGACGTTCAACTTTTGTAACGCGGGGCGCTGGCAAGTCTCCCATAAGCTAGTGAGGTAAGAGAGCCCTTTCACGTGCGCACTCAACGCATTTGTGAAGCACCGCTCGAATGGTCGTCCTCGCTCTGAGAATCCAATATTCCCTACGGAGGTGAGCGAGAAGGAGTTGTGGACCCGCATGCAGCAATTTTTGTGAGTATGGTTAATGAGTAGCGTTAAGAGTGGATGTGTCTTTAGGATGATGGGTTGTTTGGCCTTTTCAGAAAGATCCGAGTTGACAAGCCGTCCTCTCGCGCGTAAGACCCCGTCCGAATCGAGGTACGGATTCAGGGAAATGAGCGAATTCGATTTTGGGAGCCTTTTACCGTTCCGCAAACACGATAGCTCGACTTGGAATGCATCGCTCTGCATCCTCCTACGCCACACTAGTTTGGCTTGGTGGACCTCCTCCGCGCTTAGGACGACGGAAGCGATGGTGAGTGACTTGACTTTGGTGCGGAGATTGTTCTTTTTTAAGTTGGATTGAAGGTTTCGGACAAAACGTTTTACATACGCGGTTATTCTTATCAATTTAGGCAACGACGAATAACGAGTCTCAAAAACCCAGGGGGTCACGGTTACGTTTAAACTTGGAATTTCGTGCGTCGTTTCCTCAAACGTGACTTGGTTCGTTTCTCGCGGCGCCAACTTCGGCCAAGAGTCAGGACTTTCGCTCAACCAACGAGGGCCGGACCACCATAACCTAAGGCTAGTCAATTTAGTTAAGGGAATTCCACGCGACGCGCAGTCCGCTGGATTGTCTTCTGACGGGACGTAATGCCAGTGGACGTTTTGAACGAGCGACTGAATTTTTGCGACGCGATTGGCGATGAACGTTTTCCAGCGCGAGGGTGATTGATTAACCCATGAAAGGGTTATGTTGGAGTCTGTCCAACAGTCCATGGGATTCTTCAACGCGGTTTGGACGAATTTTAATAAGCGCGCAAGAAGGAGTGCGGCGCACAACTCGAGGCGTGGGACACTGACCGTCTTCACTGGTGCTACGCGAGATTTAGCGATTAGAAGCGTGACACTCACGGTGCCATCTCTCATGACACTGCGAACATAAACTGCAGCAGCGTATGCGGATGTAGACGCGTCGGAGAAGCCATGGAGACTTTGGCTGATTGGGACACTTGCAGTGACTTTCCGCGGAATTGAAAGCTTTCCCAATTGGGATAATTGATGACAGAAGGATTGCCATTCGGTTTGGATGTCAGACGACACATGATCGTCCCAATCGACTTTTAACAACCACAGTCGCTGGACTAGGATTTTGCCTGGAATGAGGAAGGGAGTGATCCATCCGATGGGATCGAAGATTCTTGCGACGGACGAGAGGATTGAGCGCTTGGTTGCGCAGTTGTTCGTGAACTGCTCTGGTTCAATCTGAAATTGGAACTGATCGCGCGCGCGGGGTTCCACGTTAACCCTAATACAGACGTGGTTTCATCAATTTTGAGCGATTTGCTCAACGCGAGACCGTGATCGGTAGCATCGATGTCGGAGAGAAGCGCGCGGTCGTTACTCGCCCACTTTCTAAGCGAGAACCCGCCACGGGCGAGCAGGGCAATAGTTTGGTCTCGAATCTGACGAAGTGACTCGATACTATCGCTCCCAAAAAGAAAATCGTCGACGTAGACCTGTTCGTTCAGGACAGGGATTGCTTTTGGAAATTTGGGTCCTTCGTCGTCTACCAATTGCTGGAGTACTCGAAGCGCCAAGTAGGGAGCCGGAGTTGTCCCGTAAGTGACTGTCCGGAGTTGGTGTTCTTCGACTGGAAGGGTTGGACCGTCGCGCCATAGGATACGTTGGAAATTAACGTTCTGAGCGTCCACGAAAATTTGCCTATACATTTTGGCGATGTCTGCGGAATAAACGAATTGGACTTGACGCCATCGTAATAGAATGGACGCTAGGTCCTGTTGTAGCTTTGGACCACTATGTAGATGGTCGTTCAAGGATTGGCCGTTGGAGGTTCGCCGTGAGGCGTTGAACACGACGCGAAGACGGGTGGTCTTGCTTGTTTGGCGAAACCGCATGATGCGGAATGTAATAGATTTGGCCTGAAGTTGGAGAGAGCGAATTAACTTTTGTCATATGACCAAGAGCTTTGTATTCCGCGAGAAACTCCCGATAGTCGGTTTGGAGTTGGTGGTTTCGATTAAAACGGTTTTCTAACGATTGGAGGCTTCGTAGCGCTCCGGTTCGGGATTCCCTAACGGAATTGGAGGCTCAGTTTTAAATGGTAGTTTGACGACATACCGACCCGAGTCGTCTCGAGTATGTGTTTTCCGAAAATGATTCTCACATTGTTGTTCGTCAGATGTTAGCGGAACGGTGGACGGATGGTCCTCGAGCTCCCAAAACCTCCGGAGGCTCTGATCAAGTCGGTCTAGAACGGAGATATGGTGGAGATGGATTGATGAGTCAGGATCGCGAGGAAGAGGACCGGATAAGATCCATCCGAGCGTTGTTTGCTGAGCGATGGGTGCACACCCGGAGCTCTTCCTTACTCCTGGGTAACAACAATTGACCATACAGATCGGCGCCAATTATTAGGTTGATTGGTTCGGAGCTCATGGGATCCTCGTCCGCGAGATTGAGTCCTGAAAGGTGAGGACATTTAATTGGAGTGTTCAAACGCGGTGGTACATACCTTGTCAATGTTTTAATTATGATTGCATGTGTCGAATATGCAGGTTCGGAAGTCTTTACCGGGGTGATGAGAATCGGTGCGACGTAGCGCGAAAATGACTGAGTCTCTCCGATTCCGGTTATTTTGGTAAATTGAGTCTCCTTTCCGAGGCGAAGCGACTGGGCCATTGATTCGGTGATGAGTGTCGCTGCTGAGCCCTGGTCTAAAAGCGCTCTCACAACTATGGTGCGTCCCTCACGAGAATGCACTCGGACCCAAGCTGTAGAAAGGAGGACGCTTGTTTTAATCGGCTGATTAGAGGCTAAATTGACATTAACTTTTACTTCATGATCGGAAGCGGAGGCGATCGTCCTTGGTTCGGTTTCGGATATGCCGGCGGCGGTGCTCCAGTGCAACAGGGTATGGTGCTTCGATTGACATTCCTTACAACGATAGGTACTTTTGCACTGGGCCGTAGAATGTTGGGAGGAAAAGCAGTTCGCACAACGATTCTGCTTTCGAATAAAGCATATCGCTCCCTCGGAGGTTTTGCTAGAAAGCTTGGGCATTGATAAATCAAATGATCCCTTTGACAAACGGCGCATATAATTTTGCTTGTCATTGTCGCGAGTGACGTTATCGGTTTGGATTTTACGAATTTCGGTTTGTCTTGCTCGGTTGGCTTTTCGCGGCTTATCGATGGCATGGCTTCTAGGGCTAAGATTCGCTTTTCTAAAAACGCGTCGAACTCGTCATAGGTGGGAAACTGCGTTGTGTCGCCTAAATTAAATTCCCAAGCTTTTTCGAGTCGAACGATCTAATTTTTGAACTCCGAGAAAGACGATGACGTCACTCCACGCGTTTACCGGCCGGCCTAGGTTACGTAGCATTTGAATTGATACGGTAATTTGGTCGCGTAATAATCGCAGTTCGTTAGAACGTTCGGACAACACCGACGGTAACGTAAACAACGTGTTTAAATGTGTCGATATAAGACGCCGCTTGTTTTCGTACCGTGATGTTATGGTATTCCACGCAACGATAAAATTTTTGTCGGTTACAGGTAGGTGACTCACGGTTCTGCTGGCTTCGCCTTTGAGAGACGAGTACAAAAAATGCAGACGATCGACATTCGACAGCGACTCGTTGTTGATAACCATGGAGGTGAAACGGTCGCGGAAGCTCTCCCACTCTTCATAATCTCCTTCAAAAGTTGGCAGGTTTATCCTTGGAAGGTGAACCGTTGGCTTCGAAGTCGTTGAATTTGAAGGTGATCCAATGGTTTGTGATCCTTCCGGTGGAGGTGCGACCTTTGAGAGTGCCTCGACCATGAAATCGAGCGCTTCCTGGTAATTCTCTTCGCAATTTGCGAATTGGTCCTCCTCGAAATATGGTATTGCTAATTTAAGTTTTGAATCCGGATAAGCGTTAAGTTTCGCATCTAAATCTTGGCACTGATGAAACGTTTCTTTCAGCAATCCGATGCGGTTTTGGGTTGTGGCTGCAGTCATTTTGGCTTGACCCAGCTTCTTAAAATTCGTAAGCGCTCTTTCTACCGACCGCATGGTTTGGTTTTGCTTGCTCAGCAATTCTTCAAACGAGCTCATTGTCGCTGAATCGTATCCTTTTGTTTTTAGGTTGACGGTTGGCCGACTTTTTCCTCGATACCAATCCGGCTCGAAGGACCAATGTTTCGGTTTGGATAAATGTAAATTTTATTACGCTGAATTCCCTTTGACGAAAGGGACGGCGATCGAGGAAGTCGACGTTAGGAAAACTTAATAAAGAACACTGTGCACTGTGAATTTAGTTGTTTAATATACTACAACGCACACATACACAAACCTGTACACATCTGAACTTTGGTAATCGCGATCGGTTTGGTTTGGTCGTCCTAACTGACGGACTGTTCGAAGAGAACAAGCAATTTTCAACGGCCGCGTGGTCTGAACCGGTCGTTCAAAAATCGGTCGCTAGAGTCCGCGGATATCGCGTTGGTGATGGCGCTTCATTCGAAACAATAGTATATCTATTAACTTAAAATTTTAAGTTAATAGATTTATTTATAAATAAAATTAATATTAATTTTAAAAACTTAATTATTAAAATAATATAAAATAATAATAAAAATATTGTGCCTGATAAAAGGAATAAACTGTAAATTTATTAATGAAGAATTAATTCTTTCAATATTAATAAAATTTATTTTTATAAGTTAAAAAAACTATTAAATTGCAAATTTAAATTTATTATTATTAATTAAAAATTTAATAATTTAATTATTGGTATTTTAAAATATTAAAATATCAATATAAATATATATTAAAAATAATATCAAATAAAAAAATAATATTATATAAATATATTTATTAAATTTCGAATTATTATATTTACATTTATATCTATATGATTTAATGGATTTAAAAGGATAATAAAATATATTATTAAATAAATTTATATAATTTCAAATTATTCTTATACTCACAAAAACTAAAAAAATTAAAAATAATATATATAATATATAATTATATATTATATATTAAATTAAAATTCATTTTATAATAAAAGTTACTAAAGGAGGTATACTTGAATATAAAATTATAATAAAAACAATAAATAAAGAATTACATCAAGATATAAAATCTTTATTGAAAATTAATTCCTCATTTTCATATATAGATTCTAATTCATACATTATAGAAAAAAATAAAAATGATATAATTCAATATAAACCAAAATATAAAATAAATAATTTTGTAGATAATATTATAATTAATATTATAATTGATGTATGTGAAATTGAAGAATAAACCAATGTTAGGGGGAGTAGGTTTGAAAAAACCTCGCCTAACGATGGTCCGGATCGTGAGGGAAGGAACGTCGGGAAAAGAATACAAATTTTCAGTTTATTTTCGCTTAGTCGAATATCTCGACTAAGCCTTTTATTTTGATACTTGTTATTGTAAAAACAAGTCTGAGGGTCTAGACGTATTCCCGGCTGTCTAGCTTCGATGATCTGTAACAGAAAGAGACAAGAATAGGCGTTAAATCCCTGACAACGTGACTCACGTCGTATGTCTTTCTCTTTCGTGCTCGCGCCTGGTTTGTGCTTGTCGCACCCAGGAGCGGGAATCTCAGTCGCCGCGATACGCGGCTATATTAGTGGACTGTATGTGTGAGAGCGTTCCCTTTAAATCGGGAATCGCTCGCTTATTGTTCCTTTATGCAAGATGCTAATTCCGCTATCTTTCAAGCCTGCAACCCTTGGTTGTCGTAGGAGGGGCGATCAGAGGGAGGTTGTAAGATTCCAACCGTCGCCCTTATCCTCGGCCCTTCACCGTCTGGTTATGTGCGTACGGGAACGGTGCGGTACCGGTTTGACAACGGCGCCCTTGGGCGACTTACAGTTGCTCCGGATACCACGTTCTTTTAGAATCGACGTCCTACGCACTGCGGCCGTACCAGGCGAGCGATTTTGGGACGTGATCTGATAATTTTGCCGTAAGCTGGGAGATCCTAGATGTCCCGCGCTTCGGCTAGAAGACGGCGAATCCACTCAAGGGTATTTTATTTCTACCCTTGGTCTGTGGGTTCGTAACCGTTCGAAAAACCAGGAAGGATCGAGTTTATGACTCGATCCGTGGGGAGACGGTGGGTCCACCCAGGGATTTTCAGTAAGCCCTGGACTGTGGAGCCGTCTAGCCCTTGGAAGCTCGAATAACTCGACGCTTTAATTTTATTATTATGTTGTGTCGCACTGAGCTAGATCGTTGATCTAGGAACTCGCGACAAAGCAGGCTAATTGTTTGAGAAGCTTCTCAACGAAGGGTCGAAGAACTCGACCGTTTCGGAGATTTGTGAAAACTTCTCGATACCGTGCTCGCTTATCGATATGCTCAGTTCAGTGGCTCGATAGCAAGTGACGGACGAACATGAGCTGCCAAAAGTGTGCGCGTGAGAGGGGGAATCCTTCGTCGCGTGGCGCTGACGTGGCGTCTCTCGTCCGTCTTTGTTTAATTTCTAATTGTCGTACCTTCTCTATGCCTGGGCGTTGAACTTGGCTTGTTCGAACTCGAACGTTACTTTATCGTTCGCGTGACTTTACAGAAAACCTCGAGAACAGTGTTTTTCTGTCCTCTAATGTTTCGAATAGCGGACGCGTCGACCTAGAATCTTCCTGGTCGGTCGCGTAACCGAAAACAAACCGGGTAACGAATTATTTCGGATTTCAATTAACTATCGCATTTTAATCGATATTTAAACAACCAATAATTTTTTAATAGAAATAGAAGAAATTAAAACTATAATTATTGAATATAATATACTTAGAATAATAATAATTATTATAACCTCAACAAATTCTCTTAATAAATATACTAAATATAAAGGTTGAAGTTTTAAAATAGTTGAAAATATAAATAAATGTACTCATTTTATATCTTTTGAAATATATACATATCAAGAACTAAAAGGAAATATACCTAATTTTAATAATAATGAAATTAAAATTATGGAATTATATAAATACTCAAGACCTTCTATTAAAGAAACTATTTTTATAACTATAGTAAAAAATAATATTAAAGAAGAAATTATAGAAACAATATAATAAATAATTGAAGACAAATTATTTACACCTCTATCTTTAATTATAATATAAATTATTGTTAACCCTTTTAGTGCCAGTGGGCCGATCTATCGGCCTGCGGTCCTTATGCGAAAACTGCCAAGGGCCGATGCGTTGTGGCGGACCGAACGCCCAGCGCGCTTACGTGCTGAGGGACTTTTTCTGCGCCTCGTTTGAAGGCCCTCGCTTGTTTACGTTCAGATCATTATTTTTCCGAGTGTCAAGTGGCATTCGTTTACACTTGGTCCTTATCTCCGATGCCAATAGTATAGACCACACCACACCATGCTTCAGTTCATTTGATTTTTCTTCAGTCTTTCTCTGGCGCCTGTTAGTGAAAGTCGAAGCATTTTCCTGATTTCTTCTATTCCAATATTTGGTTTTAGTTAGTTCATATATTATTTTGAAATAATACCTCGGTCAATAATGGCAGAGCTATAAAGCTATTCATATAAGCGCGCATATCAAATCGGCCCGTGGCATTCTTCGCATGTACTCCGTGAAATGCCTGGCACTAAAAGGGTTAAAGTTACAATTTCTATTAGTATTCAGATTAAAAAATAATTTGAAAAAAATAATGAAAAAATCCATAATAAAATGATTATTAAATTCAAAATTTTTGATTGACATATTTAAAACTAAAATATTATTTATTTTTATATTTAATTTTTAAAATTATTAATACTAATTTAAATTTTAATTAAAATCAGTAACAATAAATTTATATATTTATATTAATATTTCATCAAAATATTCCTTTTATTCAGGCATATTACTAATTGTTAAAAAGTAATGAATATATACTTTTAACGTGTGAGTCCGGATAGAGGTGTGGGAGTATTATAGGGGAAGTGAATCGGACACAAATGGCTTTCTTTTCGTCGGCCTTTAAGACCGACCGTTTATTCCAAAAATAAAGCGAAAACAAAAGAAGATACCAATGAACAATTAGAATAAAAAATTAACGAGATTGTTCTAGGAATATGAATTAATATTCGGCCTCGTGTCTGGCTCGCTCGGTCGCCGAACTCGGAAGATTGAGGCAGGCCAGGATTCCTAAGAACAGAAAAACACGACTATGTGTTAGACACACGTACACGTTATACGTATCTTCGTCGCGCTCGTTTGCTCGCGCTCCTTGGTTCGTGATTCGAACGTATCGGAGCGGAGAAATGTAAACTTTCGTAAATTACGAAATATAAGTGGACTGTATTTTGGCTAGTCTAAGAATTAAACTTCTTTTCCTCGCCGATTCAGTGGTCGATTGCCCAGTGGACGGGGATGCAAGAGGAGGTTGTAAGGCTCCTAATGCACTGTTCCCGTGAATATGCACACTGAGTCTGTGCGTCGAGTCGCACTGCAGTGCACTGCACGACCGTCAATCTGCGGCTTCTCTTAACACACGTTCCAACAGATGACTTATTTGGCCGAGAGTTACACTGCGAAGCCCGACAACACGTTGTTCACTGCACGAATACACTACTCGACGTGATACGTTGCAGTATTTTGAACTACGCGGGGGCCTGACCCACGACTCCGTTACTTCTCCGCACTGGTGCTCCTCTAAACGTTACACCGGCGGGATCTGCTGTAGAAGTAAGGAGGCGAAGACCGAAAATCACACGTCCAAAATGGACGTGGACTTGACTACAGTGAGCCCACCAGGAGGTACACCACGTAGGTGCCTCCCTTTTGGTGTCTCCTAAGCCGAAGGGCAATCACCCAGAAGTATGGACGGTATCGCCGACTTCTGTATGATTCAACGTGTATACGTTGGAATCGACCTTTAAATTCCGCACAGGAGGGTCGAACACCCTATTGGTGTATTCTCGAGCCCTCCAAAATATCTGATAAATTTAAATTAATTAAACTCGATCGAGATTTACTCGAACGAGAAGCAGGTGAACTTGCACGAATCGAGATGCGAATCGTGTTTTCCAAGCAAGGTGGGAATGAATTTCCGACCTTTTCGAGCAAGGCTCGCTACACCCATTTGAACAGCAGTCTTTATGGCTTTCTCGCAAGAGGATTTTCCCTCTTCGATCGCGATTTAACTTCTGATCGAAATATGATCGGGAGCCGATGCGTCTCGGTCAGAAGTCGCCGTAAGAATGATACGGATTGACAGCCGAAGACGTCGCCGCGGTACTCTTACTGGTCGTTCCGTGGCGCTGTCTGATTTTCGGCCGTCTCTCCTTGTCACATTATTGGCGCACTACTCTCTCACGGTACTGACGTCACTAACACCGTTAGCACACTCGAATCGAAAGGTAATGAGCCGTTACCGATGCCAGAAAAACTAATAATACACACGTTTTTCAATCACCGTTCGCTATACAAATCCAATTAGAGATAATTTCTTAGTTATTGTACGTTAACAGGATTAACGGTAATTGCGGCCGAGGCTAATCGCTCGGCATTATGCAATCTTTAAACATACCGCCCCCCTTGCACGGTCCGTGCAATGAACTAGGGAGCGATTCTACCGAATGGCCGCGACCCGAGTGAGAGTAGGCGCATGCAATTTAAAAAAATGCAATCTACTTACAGTTGTTGGGGGGTGGGGCCGCTGGTGGTTTTCCTGCAGTACTTGCAGGGAGTAAGGAACCGCCTGCAGGGCCTCAACGGAATCATCTTTCCCTCGGATTGTCGGTTGGGGTTGGCGGGCCTCCGCCTACGCCTTTCCTTCCGGCTCTCCGGTTTTTTGGTCCGGTGTTCCGGTCCCCTCGGCTCGGCGGCGGGGGTTTGGCGTTGCCTTGGCCGCTTTTTGTCCGTCGCCTGTTTCGGCTGCCCGGCGGATGCAGGCGCAGCCGCTGCAGCTGACGCTGCAGGTGGAGTCGGCGTCGGTGGCTTGTCCTTCCGGTGGTCGATGGACTTCAAAGTCCCGTCCTTATACCACCGGAGGACGTAGCATCCTCCAGGGAGGAAACTCTTCCAGCGGCGACTGGTCCGGGGAATATGTCCCGGCACAGAAATTGCCCGGTTGCCCACCGGAAAAATCAGGGGCTCCTCTAGGCCCTTGCTGGTCGAGGGCACTGGCTGCTCCTCGGCCTCTTGCTTGGTCGGGGGCATTTCTGCCAGCCCTCCCAACTGGAGGATTCGCTCGAAAGCGACGTCGAAACCCGGCGAGGATATCGCGGTTTCCGGGGTCGCGGGGCTCGAACTTGATCCTTCGTGTTCCATTGTTAATCACGAACTGATCTTTTCCGGCGAAGAGTCGTTCAAATTTAGATTTAGGGGCGTTAGCGGAGGCTAATTGTCCCCGTGCCTAAGCGACAACGAGATTGGTGGATATTACCCCCTACTTTCCGTTTTCGCATAGGCGACAAGTGGCCGGTGAGAATCAACCGTCCTCACCTTCCAAAATCCTTGTCTTTTCGAACTTGAACGGTTTTGTTTAGATCACCTGTTCGGCTTCGGGAACCGTTGCCGAAGGTGACTCAAACGAAAACTCAGCCACAGGCAGTTTACACAATCGCGTAATTGGTCGTGTATATGTGGATTTGGCTGTACGTACTTTCACTACACGTACATGCCCATCCTTTCCCGGAAATACTTCCTCTATTCTTCCCATTTCCCACTGATTTGGGGGGAGGAGAGGATTCTGTACCAGAACAAGATCGTTCTTTTTTAGGCGTGTATTTTCCGTCTGCCATTTGTAGCGGTTCTGGAGATGCGTGAGATAATCTCTCGTCCAGTGTCTCCAGAGCTGCTCGTGGAATTTTTGCATTGCTCTCCATCTTGTAAGATGCGAAATATTTGCATTTTCCACGGATTGCATTGGGGGTGCCAACGTGGGCCCTCCGATTAGGAAGTGAGCCGGTGTGAGGAGGCGCGTAATCATCTGGGCTGTCACTCAGAGCGGCAATCGGTCGCGAGTTTAAACTGGCTTCGATTTTACAGAGTAACGTCTGTAATTCTTCGCTCGTGGGAGTGAATTCTCCTATGATGCGCTTCAAATGATGCTTCACTGATTTGACACCAGCTTCCTGCATCCCACCAAAATGGGGGCACTGGGTGGATTAAATTTCCACCGAATGCCCTTCTGGCCACATTCGTTTCGCATTTCTGGCGTTTTACACACCATATTGAAATGTTTTCTTAATTCACGATCTGCACCGACGAAATTTGTCCCGTTGTCACTGCGTATGCAGGACGGGATTCCTCGTCGGGCAATGAATCGCTCTAATGCAGCCAAAAATGCACTCGTCGTGTAATCGTGGACGAGTTCAATGTGTATAGCCCCGGTAGCGAAGCAGACAAAAACCGCTATGTACGCTTTATGAGCTGTTTTTCCTCGGCCCGCGGAGTCGCGGACTTTGTACGGTCCCGCATAATCAACTCCGCAGTTTAGAAAAGCCCGGGCTGGACGACTTCGTTCCAAGGTCAAATCCTGCATGATCTGCGTGGAGGTTTGTGCCCTCCATCTCACGCATTTCATGCATTGATGAATGACCTTTCGAGCCGTGGTTCTGCAACCGAGGATCCAAAATTGCTGTTTTACCATGGATATCGTCAGCTGCAAGCCCCCATGCAACGTATTTACGTGGCACTGCCGGATTATCATGGTGGACACATGATGTTTTGGCAAAATTATGGGGTGCTTCGCTTCCCATGCCAGCGTCGCATTCTCCAATCGTCCACCTACCCTTAAGACATCGTGGGCGTCTAGGAACGGGTTCAGACGTTTTAATGGAGATTTCGCGGGAATTTCCCTGCGCTTTTTTAAGCACTGGTACTCGCCCACAAAGTGCGTTCGCTGTATGTAGCGGACGATTCTTTCCTTGGCGAGCTGCAATTCTGAAGCTTCGACAATGTTTGCATCGAACGACCTTCGCTCACCTTGCATCGGTCTTCGTAATCGGAGACAATATGCAGTTACGCGAAGTAGCTTACTCCAGGTTGAGAATCGAAACACGAATTCCCATTCTTTCTCTGGAGTTGCAACGTGGGCGTGCGGAATGCGCTTGCCCTCGCTCGTATCGATGGAATCAGGCGTTTTCGGCCAATTTTCTTCAGATTGTCTCAACCATGCTGGTCCAGAAATCCATAGCTTCGACTGAATGAGTTCCGCTGCTTCGACACCGCGCGAATTCAAATCCGCGGGATTGAAGCGGGTGGGAACGTGTCTCCATTCAGCCTTCGGAAGCAAGGTTTGGATTTTTGATACTCGGTTGGCTATCACAACCTTCCAAGTCGAAGCATGTTTTTCCAACCGAGCAAGTGTGATAGTGGAATCTGACCAACAGATTATGCGGTCAATTTTATAGAAAGTGACCGTCCCACGTGCACTATAAGCTCGGTAAGCAGTACAGCTCCATTCAATTCGAGAATCGGAATCGACTGCGTTTTTATAGGAGCCACCCTCGTTTTTGCCATGATCAAGGTTGTGTAAACTTCCTCGGTCATGGTCGTTACGCGTAAATACGTAACGGCCGAGTACGCTCCGAGCGAAGCATCGCAGAATCCGTGTAATTCCACCGAAACTGTGTCTGCTCCGTAACGGATCCATCTGGGAAATTTTACTTTTTCCAAACTGCTCCAATCCTCGCAAAACGTGTTCCACGTTTTTAACGTATTCGCGGAGACATGATCGTCCCACTGGATTTTTCCAGCCATTGGGATTGCATCAAAATCTTCGCCCGAATTACGACTGGTGATAACCAGCCGAGCGGATCGTAAAGTTTGGCTATTTCGGAAAACAAAGTTCGTTTTGTAATCGGACCTGCAGCCGGTTGAAACCGTTGCAGGTTGAAATAGAAGTAATCACCCGATGGTATCCATCGCAATCCGAGCACCTTGAGTTCGGTGTCATCGAATAAGGTGAGATCGACAGCGTGGGAGTGAGAACTTTGTGGGATGTTTCGCAGTAATTTCTGTGAATTGCCAGCCCACTTTCTCAATTTAAACCCGCCGCCCTGTAGGAGTTCGCAAACTTGAATACGAATTTTTCCCAATAGGGTCGTATCGGGTGCCCCCATAAATACGTCATCAACGTATATGTCTTTCTCGAGTATCGGAGCGGCGAGAGGAAATCTGTCACCGTCCCGTTTTTTCAGCTCGAGAAGAGTACGCATCGATAAATATGGTGCACACGCCGTTCCGTACGTAACGGTGTTTAATTCGAAGGCTTGAAGTCCTTCGGTTTCGGGCGTGCGCCATAAGATGCACTGAAATCGACGATCCTGCGGGGCGACGAGAATTTGTCGGAACATTTGCTCGATATCGGCCACCAACACGTATTCGTACAGCCTCCATCTCGTCAAAACGGACGTGATGTCGTTCTGCAATTTCGGCCCTACGTGTAGGATGTCGTTTAGGGAGTTTCCACCCACCGTACGGCTCGTCGCATTAAACACGACTCGCAGTTTGGTAGTTGCACTCTCCGTACGGATGACCGCTCGATGCGGAATGTAGAGTCTGGATTTTTCAGAGGGCTCGATACGAGTCATGTGTTCCAACGACTCATACTCCGTGAGAAATTCTTGATATTCTCGTACGAGGTCTGATCCTTGTCAATTTCCTTCTCAACCTTGTCAATGCGGAGAGGGCGATACGGAGTGAATCTCCCAATGCACCTTCCGGTTTCGGATGATTAAACGGCAATCGGACAATAAATCTTCCCGTTGCATCCCGTGCGACAGTTTTTTGGAAATGAGCTTCGCACTCTTCCTCTGCTTTTGTAAGCACCGAGGTCGAGGGAATTTCTTCAATTTCCCAGAACCGTCGAATCGCGTGATCCAGCGATTCGAATATGTTGCAATGCAACGTTCGCACGTGACCCTGGGCCTTGCTCGCTGCATCTATCGGTCCGGATAATATCCAGCCAAATGCAGTTTCTTGTGCAATAGGCCCTTCGGGAGATATTCGACGGAATCCCGACCGAATAACTTGAGCGTATAAATCTGCGCCGATCAAAACTTCAATGTTTTGGCCAGACGCGGGCTCGGGATCGGCGAGCTTCAGGTTTCGCAACGCGTCGTTATCGAGCGCGTTTACAGATGGCGAGGCATAACTAGTGATTTTTGTCACGACGTACGCTCTCGCCGAAACCACAGGAGTTACCCCGGAAGCCGTTCCCAAATTCAGCCCTACGCTGTACTTGATTTTTTGGGTCCGACCGCCCCCCAAGCCCGATACCGTGGCTGAGGTTTTCTTCCTCGGGAGGTTGAGGTCATTCCTGAATTTCGCCGAGATGAAGGATGTTTCGGCCCTTGATCTAACAGCGCGCGCGTTAAACGCGACGCACCGTTTTCTCCGTACACTCGTACGATCGCGGTTGCTAATAGCACCGGCCTCGGTACGTCTGTACTTGCCGTACAGTGTGACGTAGTGGCCCGTTACGTAGCTGCTTGCGCGTTCGAGGTATCGGTGCCGGCTTTCGCCTTAGCCGTACGGCGCTGTGGAGGGGCGTTATCTCGCCGTTCCTCGCGCTTGCCGTTCGAATATTTCGATTTCGGCTTTTGGCTTTCCGCCTCTTTTTCGCGTTGTTCGAAATGCAACAGGATGTGATGCCTGCCACTGCATCTCGAACAACCTTGTTGGCTCCGGCAGCTTCTTACGTCGTGATCCAGGGCCAGACAGGATATACATCCCTGACTGTCCTTTATGATCTGGTAACGTACCAGTGCGGAGAACCGCTTAAATGTGCCGCATTCCGAGAGTGCATGCGTTTGTCCGCAAATCGTGCACTTTCGCTGGGCAGGGGGGGAATCCACGACGGTGTTATGACTCCGTACTCGTGGCTTCTGTTCCTGTTTTGAGGCAATTTTGCGGTTATGTTCGTCAATTACGGACATAGCCCGCGCCTCCTGATCGAGGAATCTGAATATCTCCTCTATCATCGGATATTCCGTTGACATTTTGAGGATCGTTCCCATTCCCCTTGCAACGCGGCATCAAATTGGCTCGCTACAATATGCGTGAGCAGCCAACTAAGCTGCTCTTCCGCTTTTCCTTTTTTAGCAAGGATAGCGAGTGCTTGCCGAAAGCCTATGGTAACCTGCTGAACACTCGACAGGTCGCCCTTTCGGATCTTTGTCAATCTCAGAATCCGATCAAGTAGCTTGATCAGTACCAAGCGTGGGAGCCCGAATTCTGCTTTCAGGGTCGACCACGCTACTGAGAAATTTGAATCCGTTATCGCAAGAGATGCGATAGCGGCTGCGGCTCTCCCGGTTATACAGGTGTTTAGGTATTGTAACCTTTGCACATCCGTTAACGTGGGGTTGTTTATTACTCCGGCGGTAAATAGGTCCTCGAAATGTTCCCATTTCGAAGGATCCCCGTCGAATTTCTCCAACCTCATCTTCGGGAGTTCGATCGGTATTGTTTGCTGGATTTCCGACATCACCGTCCTTGGACCTGTGGTGAGTCGGGTTATTTCCGCGGCCACATAGGCCTGGAACTCCAGAAACTCGTTTTCGGTTTCCCCATGAAATCCCGTTGGAACAACTCGTAATCGTGTCGTTTCCCAGGAGGGAGAAGCCTACACACGACCATATACTGATCGTTCATCTGTTGCCACAGAGTTTTAACGTAATCGAGCCTTTCTTCCAGAATTTTCTGGGTATATTTGGCTCGACCCATCTTTTGGAGGTTGATGGATGCCCTATTTATCCGTTCCATCCCTCTGGTCAGGTTCTCGAGGTATGCCCCAAGGTCAGACCAGTCGGGATCGTTCGTAACGGACATAGTTGTTGAAGGTTAAACGCTTCTAAACAACCGTACACGGAAGAAACTCACGTGTTATACGTCCAACACTTCCCTTTCTCCGATTACCTCAATATCCGGCTCGAAGGACCTTATGTTAAAAAGTAATGAATATATACTTTTAACGTGTGAGTCCGGATAGAGGTGTGGGAGTATTATAGGGGAAGTGAATCGGACACAAATGGCTTTCTTTTCGTCGGCCTTTAAGACCGACCGTTTATTCCAAAAATAAAGCGAAAACAAAAGAAGATACCAATGAACAATTAGAATAAAAATTTAACGTGATTTTTCTAGGAATATGAATTAATATTCGGCCTCGTGTCTGGCTCGCTCGGTCGCCGAACTCGGAAGATTGAGGCAGGCCAGGATTCCTAAGAACAGAAAAACACGACTATGTGTTAGACACACGTACACGTTATACGTATCTTCGTCGCGCTCGTTTGCTCGCGCTCCTTGGTTCGTGATTCGAACGTATCGGAGCGGAGAAATGTAAACTTTCGTAAATTACGAAATATAAGTGGACTGTATTTTGGCTAGAAAAAGAATTAAACTTCTTTTCCTCGCCGATTCAGTGGTCGATTGCCCAGTGGACGGGGATGCAAGAGGAGGTTGTAAGGCTCCTAATGCACTGTTCCCGTGAATATGCACACTGAGTCTGTGCGTCGAGTCGCACTGCAGTGCACTGCACGACCGTCAATCTGCGGCTTCTCTTAACACGTTCCAACAGATGACTTATTTGGCCGAGAGTTACACTGCGAAGCCCGACAACACGTTGTTCACTGCACGAATACACTACTCGACGTGATACGTTGCAGTATTTTGAACTACGCGGGGCCTGACCCACGACTCCGTTACTTCTCCGCACTGGTGCTCCTCTAAACGTTACACCGGCGGGATCTGTAGAAGTAAGGAGGCGAAGACCGAAAATCACACGTCCAAAATGGACGTGGACTTGACTACAGTGAGCCCACCAGGAGGTACACCACGTAGGTGCCTCCTTTGGTGTCTCCTAAGCCGAAGGGCAATCACCCAGAAGTATGGACGGTATCGCCGACTTCTGTATGATTCAACGTGTATACGTTGGAATCGACCTTTAAATTCCGCACAGGAGGGTCGAACACCCTATTGGTGTATTCTCGAGCCCTCCAAAATATGCAGTAAATTTAAATTAATTAAACTCGATCGAGATTTACTCGAACGAGAAGCAGAGTGAACTTGCACGAATCGAGATGCGAATCGTGTTTTCCAAGCAAGGTGGGAATGAATTTCCGACCTTTTCGAGCAAGGCTCGCTACACCCTTTGAACAGCAGTCTTTATGGCTTTCTCGCAAGAGGATTTTCCCTCTTCGATCGCGATTTAACTTCTGATCGAAATATGATCGGGAGCCGATGCGTCTCGGTCAGAAGTCGCCGTAAGAATGATACGGATTGACAGCCGAAGACGTCGCCGCGGTACTCTTACTGGTCGTTCCGTGGCGCTGTCTGATTTTCGGCCGTCTCTCCTTGTCACATTATTGGCGCACTACTCTCTCACGGTACTGACGTCACTAACACCGTTAGCACACTCGAATCGAAAGGTAATGAGCCGTTACCGATGCCAGAAAAACTAATAATACACACGTTTTTCAATCACCGTTCGCTATACAAATCCAATTAGAGATAATTTCTTAGTTATTGTACGTTAACAGGATTAACGGTAATTGCGGCCGAGGCTAATCGCTCGGCATTATGCAATCTTTAAACACTAATAAAATTTAAAAATTATATTTTAATGTAAAAAGCATATAAAACTTTGAATTTTATAGAATTAATTAAATTAATAAATATAATTCATCAATTTAAATATATTTATATAAAAGATATTTAAATCTATTCTTAGGGTATGAACCTAATAACTTTACTTAGTTTATTTATATCATTTTGTTAGGGGGAGTAGGTTTGAAAAAACCTCGCCTAACGGTGGTCCGGATCTCGAGGGAAGGAACGTCGGGGAAAAGAATACAAGTGGGTTTTAATTTTCACGTAGCCGATGAATACGACTACGTCGTTTATTGAATCGTCTTACGTGAGACAAAAAAACCCGTCTGCCGGTCTAGACGCGTTACCGGCTGTCTAGCTTCGATGATCTGTAACAGAAAGAGACAAGAATAGGCGTTAAATACCTGACAACGTGACTCACGTCGGATGTCTTTCTCTTTCGCGCTCGCGCCTGGTTTGTGCTTGTCGCACCCAGGAGCGGGAATCTCAGTCGCCGCGATACGCGGCTATATTAGTGGACTGTATGTGTAAGAGCGTTCCCTTTAAATCGGGAATCGCTCGCTTATTGTTTCTTTATGCAAGATTCTGATTCCGCTATCTTTCAAGCCTGCAACTCTTGGTTGTCGTAGGAGGAGCGAACAGAGGGAGGTTGTAAGATTCCAACCGTCGCCCTTATCCTCGGCCCTTCACCGTCTGGTTATGTGCGTACGGGCACGGTGCGGTACCGGTTTGACAACGGCGCCCTTGGGCGACTTACAGTTGCTCCGGATACCACGTTCTTTTAGAATCGACGTCCTACGCACTGCGGCCGTACCAGGCGAGCGATTTTGGGACGTGATCTGATAATTTTGCCGTGAGCTGGGAGATCCTAGATGTCCCGCGCTTCGGCTAGAAGACGGCGAATCCACTCAAGGGTATTTTATTTCTACCCTTGGTCTGTGGGTTCGTAACCGTTCGAAAAACCAGGAATCATCGAGTTTATGACTCGATCCGTGGGGAGACGGTGGGTCCACCCAGGGGATTTTCAGTAAGCCCTGACCTGTGGAGCCGTCTAGCCCTTGGAAGCTCGAATAACTCGACGCTTTAATTTCATGTTTATGTTGTGTCGCACTGAGCTAGATCGTTGATCTAGGAACTCGCGACAAAGCAGGCTAATTTTTGGAGAAGCTTCTCAACGAAGGGTCGAATAACTCGACCGATTCGGAGATTTTTTAAACTTCTCGATAGCGTGCTCGCTTATCGATATGCTCCGTTCAGTGGCTCGATAGCAAGTGACGGACGAACATGAGCTGCCAAAAGTGTGCGCGTGAGAGGGGGAATCCTTCGTCGCGTGGCGCTGCGTGGCGTCTCGCGTCCGTCTTTGTTTAATTTCTAATTGTCGTACCTTCTCTATGCCTGGGCGTTGAACTTGGCTTGTTCGAACTCGAACGTTACTTTATCGTTCGCGTGACTTTACAGAAAACCTCGAGAACCGTGTTTTTCTGTCCTCTAATGTTTCGAATAGCGGTCGCGTCGACCTAGAATCTTCCTGGTCGGTCGCGTAACCGAAAACAAACCGGGTAACGAATTATTTCGGATTTCAATTAACTATCGCATTTTCATCGATATTTAAACATACCGCCCCCCTTGCACGGTCCGTGCAACAAGAATGGGAGGCGTAGGTCGCGGTCACGTCGCGTAAAGCCCGTAGAGAAGGTCGAAGTACAAAACCTTCTATTGAAAAAGTTTAAATGTACTTACTTATCGTCGTCCCAACGCCCTTCTTGCCTCCAACACCTCGAGGGTGGTGAGGACGGCCTCCCGCAACACGTCCTGGTCGACGGGGCGAGTTCGCTGTCGTCGCCGGTGTGAGGGGGGTCGGTTCCTCTCGGGTTGGCGGGTGACCCCGTGTTCCCGGACCTGCCCCCTGTTGCGGCGCCTCCTCGTTCCGTCGCGGCGTTCATACGCTGCCGGTCGCTGTCTGTCCGAGGGGGGTGGTACGACGGCGGAGAGCGTGGGTGCCCCGGACGTGCCGGCGTTTGCCGATCTGGGACCCGCTGCGGGCCGTGGTCCATCGACGGGTCGTGGTCCATCGGCGGGCAGTGATAGGCTTTGCCCTGATGCCGGGGCGGCGGTGGTGGGCCAGAATTTGAATTCTACCAACCTGCCACCTCTGGCCCATTTTAACTTGAAATGGCCTCCGGGGGCCCTGAACCGGAGGCGTCTTGTTGTCCACGGGACGTGCGCCGGCACTCGTATCTGGTCCTGCCCCAGATTTAAGATAAACGCCGGCGCTTGGCCGGGTGCCGTCTCGGGGCTGTTTCCAGGGCGGGAGGCAGCGTATTTGCTGCTGCTGGTGCCGACGCCTCGAGCGGAGGTCCGGCATTTTCCGGCTGCGGCACCTCCACTAACTGCAGTAACGCCGAGAACTGCTGCTCAATGAGTTCGTCTCGCGACGAACCCACCACGGTCACCAGGCTCTCATCACTGCTTGACGACATTTTGGATTTTTTTTTTCCACTTGCACTTAATCCGCTGTAGCGTGAAACTGGGCGATTCGTCCTGCGGATCCTGCTTTTACGTGCGGACGTCGCGAATCGCTCCCTTCCATACTAATTAACGTGATGGTAGGGTATATTTCCCCTCTCACCGTATTGTTCTAAAGACGTTGGATATGTGAGAATTCATACCGTTTTGATTTTGAACGGCTGTTCTCAATGTCCTTGTCTCGGTACAGCGGAATTCGGGTCTTCGTCTATCCCGTGTGCGTCTTCGTCGGCCGTTGT
This sequence comes from Colletes collaris, assembly GCA_030068185.1. NCBI lineage: Eukaryota > Metazoa > Arthropoda > Insecta > Hymenoptera > Colletidae > Colletes > Colletes collaris. The sequence continues at coordinate 357,037 of JASGYR010000012.1, forward strand.
CGATGTTGACTCATCGACGGGCAGTTTACACAACCGTGTAATCGGACGTGTGTATGTAGACGTAACTGTACGTACTTTAACCACACGCACGCACCTGTCTCGGCCCGGTAATACTTCCTCGATTCGTCCCATTTCCCATTGATTCGGGGGGAGAAGAGGGTTTTGCACTAAAACCAAGTCATTCGGTTTTAACTGCACTTGGGTGGTGCGCCACTTATAGCGTTTCTGGAGGTGCGTGAGGTAATCTCGCGTCCAATGTTTCCAGAGCTGCTCGTGGAATTTCTGGATTGCTCTCCAGCGCGTAAGCCGCGAGAGATTTTCCTTTTCCACTGACTCGACCGGAAGTGCATTCATCGGTCCGCCTATTAGGAAGTGGCCCGGCGTGAGAGGCGCATAATCCTCGGGACAGTCACTCAAAGCGGCGATCGGTCGCGAATTCAAACTCGCCTCGATCTTGCAGAGGAAGGTCTGCATTTCATCGCTTGTGGGTGTAAATTCGCCGATGATGCGTTTCAGGTGATGTTTCACCGATTTCACGCCGGCTTCTTGCATACCACCAAAGTGGGGAGCACTGGGTGGATTAAACCTCCACTTAATGCCCTTTTGACCGCACTTCGTTCGCATTTCTGGAGTTTGATACACCGTATTGAAGTGTTCCTTCAATTCCCGATCTGCTCCGACGAAGTTCGATCCGTTATCACTGAACATACAGGACGGAACTCCTCGGCGGGCGATAAATCGGTCTAATACGGCCAGAAATGCGCTCGTCGTATAATCATGGACGAGTTCGATGTGCACGGCTCTCGTAGCGAAGCAGATGAACACTGCTATGTATGCTTTATGAGCCGTTTTCCCACGACCGGCGGAGTCGCGGACCCGATACGGTCCCGCGTAGTCGACTCCGCAGTTTGAGAAAGGTCGTGCCGCGCAACTGCGCTCCGGTATTAAATCCTGCATGATTTGCGTGGAGGTATTTGCTTGCCATCTCACGCATCGTATGCATTGGTGGATAACCGTGCGTGCCGCGTTTCGGCAGCCGATGATCCAGAATTTCTGTCTCACCGTGTACATGGTCAATTGTAAACCCCGTGCAACGTATCCACGTGGCATTGCCTGATTATCATGTTAGACACATGATGTTTCGGCAGGATAATCGGGTGTTTGGTTTCCCATGCAAGCGTCGCATTCTCCAACCTTCCACCCACTCGTAAGACTTCCTTATCGTCAAGAAAAGGGTTTAGGCTCTTTAGAGGAGATGTCGCAAGGATTCCCTTGCGCTTTTTCAAGCACCGGTACTCTTCTGCGAAATGCGTACGCTGTAAGTAGCGTGCAATTCTTTCCGTTGCACGCTGGATTTCCGCTGCTTCGACAACTTTTGCATCGAATGACTTTCGTTCTCCGACCGCCGGCCTCCGGAACCGGAGGCAATAGGCAGTCACACGTTGTAGCTGACTCCATTGGGAAAATCGGAAAACTAAGTTCCATTCCTTTTCCGGAGTGGCCACGAGGGTATGCGTTACGCGTTTACCCTCCTCGGTCTCGAGCGAGGCTGGCGATTTCGGCCAATTTTCCTCTGATTGTCTAAGCCAATTCGACCCGGAAATCCATAATTCGGACTGAATGAGTTCTGCGGCGTTTACACCTCGCGAATTCAGATCCGCTGGGTTGAAGCGCGTGGGAACGTGCCGCCATTCAGCTTTTGGGAGCATGGTCTGAATTTTTGACACGCGGTTGGCTATCACAACCTTCCATGTCGACGCATGCTTTTTCAACCAAGCGAGTGCAATCGTGGAATCTGTCCAGCAGATTATGCGGCTCATTTCTATGGGGAATGACCGTTTCACGTGCACTATGAGCTCGGAAAGTAACACAGCCCCATTCAATTCCAGGACGGGGATAGACTGTGTTTTTATCGGAGCCACTCGTGTCTTTGCCATGATTAATGTCGTAAACACGTCATTATTTTTCGTCGTCACACGTAAGTAAGTGACGGCCGAATAGGCAGCGAGTGATGCATCGCAGAATCCGTGTAGTTCCACAGTAACTGCGTCTGCTCCGTATTGGATCCATCTCGGGAATTTTAGTTCTTTGAGACTGCTCCAATCCCTGCAAAACGTGTTCCACGTTTTTGCGTGTCCGTGGAAATTTGGTCGTCCCACTGGATTTTCTCCAGCCATTGGGACTGCATTAGAATTTTGCACGGATTACGACTGGTGATAACCAGCCGAGGGGATCGAAGAGCTTCGCGATCTCCGAGAACAAATTTCTTTTGTCATCGGTAACGCAGACGGTTGAAACCGTTGCAGATCGAAATGGAAGTAGTCTCCGGATGGGATCCATCGTAGACCAAGCACCTTTAGTTCGGAATCGTCGAACAGAGTGAGGTCTACGGCGTGGGAGTGAGCACCTTGGGGATGTTTCGCAATAATTTCGCGGAGTTTCCAGCCCATTTTCTCAACTTGAATCCACCGCCCTGCAAGAGATCGCAGACTTGCTTGCGAATTTTCTCTAGCAGGGTTTTGTTGGACGCTCCCATAAATACGTCGTCGACGTATATGTCCCTCTCGAGGATCGGAGCAGCGAGAGGATACCTCTCTCCATCCTGCTCCTTTAATTCGAGGAGGGTACGCATCGCTAAATATGGGGCGCATGCCGTACCGTATGTTACGGTATTCAATTCGAAAGCTTTCAGCTTTTCGTCGTTTGACGCGCGCCATACGATGCATTGGAAACGACGGTCCTGTGGGGCGACGAGGATTTGCCGAAACATTTTCTCGATATCTGCCACCAGAACGTACTCATACAGACGCCACCTCGTTAAAACCGAGGTGATATCGTTCTGTAATTTTGGTCCGACATGCAGGACGTCGTTTAGGGATCGCCCTCCGACCGTTCTGCTGGTTGCATTGAACACAACGCGCAGTTTGGTCGTAGCACTTTCCGTGCGTACGACCGCTCGATGCAGAATGTACAGTCGATTCTGGTCAATCGGCTCAAGCCGAGTCATGTGACCTAAGGACTCGTACTCCGCGAGGAACTTAGAGTATTCTCTGTCGAGGGTCGTATCCGCGTCCAATTTACGCTTCATCCTCGCGAGAGCGGACAGCGCTATGTGGAACGAGTGTCCTAACGCTTCGTCCGGTCTCGGGTGATTCAAGGGCAATCGGACTATAAACCGTCCGGTTTTGTCCCGTTTGACGGTTCTTCGGAAGAGTGCTTCGCACTCTTCTTCCGCCTTGGACCGCACCGAGGTCGTGGGGATTTCTTCGGTTTCCCAGAATCGTCGAATCGCGTAATCCAGCGATTCGAGAACGGTGCAATGCAGCGTTCTTACCGTATTCCGGCCGTCGCCTTCAGCGTGTATAGGGCCGGATATAACCCAGCCAAACGCCGTTTCTTGGGCGATCGGACCTTCATTCGCCCCTCGTCGGAAGCCCGGTCGAATCACCTGAGCATATACATCCGCTCCGATCAGAATTTCGATCGTAGGATCGGCCCTGGGTTCTGGATCGGCTAACGGTAAACCTCGGAACGCAGTGTAAACAAGCGCGTTCGCCGACGGTGTGCGGCAGGTCGCGATTTTCGGCACGACGTACGCGTGAGCGACACATATCGGTTTCGTTCCTTTTACCGAGCCGAGGTTTAATCCAACGCTGAATTCGATTTTTTGCGTTTCGCTGCCCCTCAAGCCTGATACCATGGCTGGGGTACGTATGCGTTTTAATTGGAGGTCATTATCCAGCCCCGCGGAGACGAATGATGTCTCCGAACCTTGGTCTAACAGTGCTCGCGCAATCCGCGACGCACCGTTCTCGCCAAACACGGGTACTCGTGCAGTGGCTAGCACAACAGGCCTCTGTGCGCCTGTACCGATCGCGGTACAGTGTGATGTCGAGGCATGTTTGTCTTGTGCGTGTGAAGCCGTACTTTTTTCTCTTGGCTTTGACTTGGTCGGTTTCCGTGGTTGAGCGTTAAAACCGCTCTCGTCACGCCGGCCATATGAATTTCGTACTGGCGGCCTCGCATTCTTCTGGTCCCAATTGTAACTACAGTGCAGTAGGGAATGGTGCTTCCCACTACACTGATTGCATACTTGGGGTCTTGGGCAACGCTCGGTAGGGTGGGAGCTAGCTAGGCAGCGTACACACCATAGTCGATTTCGAATGTACTGAGTGCGCATGCTCGCCGACAACACCATGAAATGGTTGCATTGTGGCAGGCTGTGTTGCCCAGAGCAGAATCCGCACACTTCCACCCGTTCTTGCCTGACTCGCCCGTCGTTTTCCGCACTCGGCCGTTTTTCTTTCGGAGCCGAGTCGGTTGTCACCACGACGTTATGGCTAGTCAGTGGTTTCGAAGCGACGCTTTTTGGTCGAGCATCGATGGGCTTTGGCATGCGGGACTTTGTTTACCGGGCGAGAGCTGCCTCTCGACGGTCCTCTTTCATCGAAAGCAGAGCTTGTGCGTGATGATCGATGAAAGTTCGGACATCCTCGAACATCGGGTAGATAGTCGAGAGGCCGAGCGATCTCTGCCATTCCAGCTCCAATTTCGGAGTGAAATGTTGTATCGTCCAGTACGCTAGCATTCATTCTACTAGCTGTTCGGACGTGCCCCTTTTTCTTAATGCAGCTAGAGTCTCTGTGCATTCCACAGTGACCTGCTGCAAGATGGCTAGATCGTTGAATTCAATCTGCTTCAGCGAAAATAGTTTGTCGAGCAACCTTCCCGTGACCATGCGTGGAAGCCCGTATTTCTCCTTGAGCATTCTCCACGCTTCGGGGAAGTTGCGCCCGACAATCTCGAGCGACGAAATCGTCGTGAGCTGGTCCTTCAAGCATGCGTTCAGATGGTACAATTTCTGTACATCTGATAACTGAACATTGTTCATCACCCCGGTGGTAAATAGATCCTCGAAATGTTCCCATTCCCGAGGATCCCCTCCGAATTTAGGCAATCTTTGCTTGGGCAGCTCAATGGGCATGCTGAATTGCTGGACCTCCGGTGCCGGTGGTCTCGATTCAGCAGCGATTCGTGTCAGCTCGGCGGTTACGAAATCCTGGAATTCCTGGAATTCGTTTTCCACGCCGAGGAGGTAGCCTGGCTTAAAAAGCGTATAGGCTTGTCTTTTTGCGGCGGGAATCATCTTCCGCACGTTTGCATACATGGTGCGGACATCCCGCCATGTTCGCCCGGCGTAGTCGAGCTTTTCTTGGAGGAGTTTCTCCGTGAATTTAGCTCTGCCCATTTTTTTGAGATTTATGCTCACGGATCTAAGACGATCGAACTCGTCTGTTAACTCCATGAGCTGATCCTCAATGTCGGAACGCGACATGGACTCGGATAACGCCATAGTGAGTTTGTCGAGGATCAATCAACTCGATTCAACTCTTACGTGGTAATTTCGTCACGTGCAAAGGCAGTCACCATTTCCCGTTCCAATCAACCTCGTTTGATCCGGCTGAAGGACCTTATGTTAGGGGGAGTAGGTTTGAAAAAACCTCGCCTAACGGTGGTCCGGATCTCGAGGGAAGGAACGTCGGGGAAAAGAATACAAGTGGGTTTTAATTTTCACGTAGCCGATGAATACGACTACGTCGTTTATTGAAGCGTCTTACGTGAGACAAAAACCCGTCTGCCGGTCTAGACGCGTTACCGGCTGTCTAGCTTCGATGATCTGTAACAGAAAGAGACAAGAATAGGCGTTAAATACCTGACAACGTGACTCACGTCGGATGTCTTTCTCTTTCGCGCTCGTTCTTTTTAGAATCGACGTCCTACGCACTGCGGCCGTACCAGGCGAGCGATTTTGGGACGTGATCTGATAATGTTGCCGTAAGCTGGGAGATCCTAGATGTCCCGCGCTTCGGCTAGAAGACGGCGAATCCACTCAAGGGTATTTTATTTCTACCCTTGGTCTGTGGGTTCTGTAAACCGTTCGAAAAACCAGGAATGATCGAGTTTATGACTCGATCCGTGGGGAGACGGTGGGTCCACCCAGGGGATTTTCAGTAAGCCCTGACCTGTGGAGCCGTCTAGCCCTTGGAAGCTCGAATAACTCGACGCTTTAATTTTATGTTTATGTTGTGTCGCACTGAGCTAGATCGTTGATCTAGGAACTCGCGACAAAGCAGGCTAAATTTTTGGAGAAGCTTCTCAACGAAGGGTCGAATAACTCGACCGATTCGGAGATTTTTAAAAACTTCTCGATATCGTGCTCGCTTATCGATATGCTCCGTTCAGTGGCTCGATAGCAAGTGACGGACGAACATGAGCTGCCAAAAGTGTGCGCGTGAGAGGGGGAATCCTTCGTCGCGTGGCGCTGCGTGGCGTGTCGCGTCCGTTTTTGTTTAATTTCTAATTGTCGTACCTTCTCTATGCCTGGGCGTTGAACTTGGCTTGTTCGAACTCGAACGTTACTTTATCATTCGCGTGACTTTACAGAAAACCTCGAGAACCGTGTTTTTCTGCCCTCTAATGTTTCGAATAGCGGTCGCGTCGACCTAGAATCTTCCTGGTCGGTCGCGTAACCGAAAACAAACCGGGTAACGAATTATTTCGGATTTCAATTAACTATCGCATTTTCATCGATATTTAAACATAATTCATCAAATATAATTCATCAATTTAAATATATTTATATAAAAGATATTTAAATCTATTCTTAGGGTATGAACCTAATAACTTTACTTAGTTTATTTATATCATTTCAAGATATTATTAATTAATTTATAGTATTTAATCATAAATTCTATTCAATTATTGATAATTTTCAATGGATATTTGAAAATTATTCTATTATTAAATAGGATTTTTGAGTCATATAAAATTATTTCATAAGAATTTTATTGTATACCATTTCAAAATATAGCTATAGTCAATTTATAGTATTTAATCATAAATTCTATTCAATTATAAATAATTTTCAGTGGATATTCGAAAATTATTCTATTATTAAATAGGATTTTTGTGTCATATAAAATTATTTCATAAGAATTTTATTGTATACCATTTCAAAATATAGCTATAGTCAATTTATAGTATTTAATCATAAATTCCATTCAATTATTAATAATTTTCAGTGGATATTCGATAATTATTCTATTATTAAATAGGGCAGAGGCGCGCTGGAACAGCGCAGCCGATCCTCCTATCCTCCCTCCTCCTCCACCTTCACCACCACGACTCACGGTCTTGGAAAACAAGCGGAGTGCGGCGGCAGTGTTGCGTGGCCCTTCCACCCGCACTCCGCCCGCGCGGAGTTCCAAATCCTCCTCAGAGGACGAACTTCTGAGGAGGATCGGGAACATGATAGATAGCAAGCTGGCCGCCTTCCGGGAGGAGCTCCTTCACGGAGGTGCGGTCGGCGGGAAGGCGAGGGTGGGGGGAGGGAAGGCTCCACCCACCGTGGCCGTTCCGGTGCCGTGGGTCGCGGCCCCCCAGGGGGTAGTGTACCTGCGGCCCCGGTGCGCGCGTCCTCCACGGCACCATCCCAAGGGGGGGTGTCGTGGAGCAAGGTGGTAGGGCGGAAGGCGAAGAGGGCGGCGAGGAAGGCCTCGCAGACGCGACCTGCTACCCCGCCGCCCGCGGCCAAGGGAAAGGCCGCGAAGGTGCGACCAGGGCGCCCCCCTAAAACGGCAGCAGTGACGCTGACCGTTCCTCCGGGGGGCGACCTGACACTCGCGGGGCGATGCAGCTCGCCAGGGATAATATATCCCTGGAGGAGCTCGGCATCGCTTCCGTGAGGGCGAAGAGGGCCGTGACCGGGGGTCTCCTGTTGGAGAACCCTGGTTCAGAAGGCGGCGAGAAGGCGGACCGACTCGCCCAGAGGCTCCAGGAGCAGCTGGGAGAGCGGGGTGTCAGAGTCGCCCGGCCCACGAAGCGCACAGAGATGCGCATATGTGGGTTGGACGACTCGGTCACCGCGCAGGAGGTGTCCCGTGCCCTAGCGAGGGCGGGTGATTGCCCCGAGGGAGACGTGCGGGTCGGAGAAATCCGCAGGTCTCCTTCCGGCCTGGGGTCGGTGTGGGCCCGGTGTCCCCACTCCGCCGCCCGAAAGGTGGGGGAATCCGGGAGGGTATTGGTGGGGTGGGTTTCGGCGCTAGTGGAGATACTCGAGCTGCGCCCACTGCAGTGTCACCGCTGCCTCGAGCAGGGGCACGTGAGGCAGTGGTGCACCTCGCCGGTGGACCGCAGCGGTCAGTGTTACCGCTTCGGGGCGAATGACCACTGCGCGAGCCTGTGCTCCGCGGCCCCACACTGCCCGCTATGTGCGGACATGGGGAGGCCAGCCGATCACAGGGTGGGGAGCAAAAAGTGCTCTCCCCCCTCGCGGAAGGGGAAGAAGAAGGGGCCCACACCGGTTCAGGCACCGCGGTCGCTGGCAGCGTCCACAATGGAGGTGGACGGTGGCACGGGGACGGCAAGCCGGGAGGAGGCTGGGACGGTCGTTAAATAACGGCGCCCCGCCTCCTTCTCCAGGCCAATCTCAACCACTGCCGCGCGGCACAGGACATGATGTCCCAAGTCCTCGCGGAGTGGGGGGTTGGCCTGGCGGTTGCCGCCGAGCCGTACCGCGTGCCTGATCACCCACATTGGGTTGGCGACGCGGACGGTTTGGTGTCGACGGTATGGGGAGGTGGCGACTGGTCCCCGCCGTTCACCATTCTGGAGCGCGGTCGGGGTTTCGTCGCCGTGGACTGGGGGCGAGTCGCCGTAGTGGGAAGCTACATCTCGCCCCGCAGCGGTCACGCCGCGTTCGAGCTGTACTTGGCCGAGGTCGCGGCATGCGTGCAGCGCTGCGCGGCGAGGCCGGTGCTGGTCCTGGGTTACTTTAACGCCAAGTCGGTGGCTTGGGAATCCCCTAGGACCACCGTTCGCGGCGGGATCCTGGGCGACTGGGCGGCGGGGCTCGACCTTCGGTTACTGAACCGGGGGTCGGAGCACACGTGCGTGCGGCGATATGGGGGGTCTATCGTGGATGTTGGATTCGCGACCCCCAACGCCGTGCGCATGGTGTCGGGTTGGCAGGTGGTCCCGGAGGCAGAGACACTCTCCGATCACCGGTATATCGGGATGGAGGTCTCTGCCGCCGGGGCTTTTTTTTTTTTTTTTTGTTTTTTTTTTTGTCGTGAGAAAATCTTCGAAAGACTCCTTCCCACCTCTTTGGGGTGAGGCGGGAGGGGTGTGTGGGATTCCCCGCGCCCAATATAACGGGCGCGGGACCTACCCACTAAAAACCCCACGGTGACCCTTCCGCACGATTTGGGAGGATACCGGGAATCGCTCGAAGTATACTTCCGGTATCGTCCCCGTGCCCGCGCTTTGCGCCCACCCGCGGGAGGACAAACGGTACCCCCGGTAATCGCCCTGTCTCATAGCGGCAGGACCAGGCAACATCGTCCTGCCGCCATCCGTCCCGGGGCCGCGACTAGTGGCGGCTGCGAGCCCCAACTCGCCACCCGCGGCGACCCCTTTTCTACCCCTCGGAGGCCGGCAGTTCATGGCCGCACCAGTCCACCGAGGGTGCCGCTCCGTGCTCCGGACCCGGACAGGATTCACTGCCACCCCATCCGGTCCGACCCTACGCCGCCTGGCGGGAGGGGGCTCCTATCAGGACCCCCCTCCCAGCCTGGGTCATGCGCCACGCCGAGGGGGCCGCCCGCGTCGCCGGACGCCCAGGCCACGCTCTCTCGCCACCAAACGAGCGCGAGCCTCAGCTCGCCGCTGACGCTCGCGCTCCCTTCCCGCGGTCTCCATCTGCAGCATTACGCTTTCGCAGAAGGAGGCCACGGCCCTCCACTTTTCCTCGCTGCCGAGCATGGCGCGCACCATGCCCGGCAGCGAGACATCCCGCCCGATGACGCCGACCAGGACACGGCGCTCCCCGCCCACGCAGTGCATACCTCGAGGGTATGCAATGTGTGAGCTTGATAGCTAGTTGGCTAGGAGTGAGAAAGGTAGCTACATAGCAAAGAGTGTGCTAGGTAGCTAGCTTGCATGGAGTGTTCTAGGTAGCTAGGTTGCAAGGACAAAGCAAGGTAGCTATCTAGCAAGGAGTGAGCTAGGTCGCTATCTAGCAAGGAGTGACCCAGGTGGCTAGCTTGCACGGAGGGAGCTAGGAAGCTAGCTAGCTAGGAGGGTGCTAGGTAGCTATCTAGCAAGGAGTGAGCTGGGTAGCTAGATAGCAAGGAGTGAGCTAGGTTGCTAGATAGCAAGGAGTGTGCTAGGTAGCTATATAGCAAGGAGTGTACTAGGTAGCTAGCTGGCAAGTAGTGAGCTAGGTAGCTAGCTATCAAGGAGTGAGCTCAGTAGCTGGCTAGAAAGGAGTATGCTAGGTAGCTAGGTTGCAAGGAGTGAAGTACGTAGCTATTTAGCTAGGATTGTGCTACGTAGCTAGCTTGCAAGCAGTGAAATTGGTAGCTAGCTAGCAAGGGGTGTACTAGGTAGCTAGCTGGCAATGTGTGTGCTAGGTAGCTAGGTGGCAAGGAGTGAGGAAGGTAGCTTGCTTACAAGCACTGAAATAGGTAGCTAGATAGCAAGGCGTGTGCAAGGTAGCTAGCTGACATGGAGTGTGCTGGGTGGCTAGCTGGCATGGAGTGTGGTAGGTATCTAGCTAGCAAGGAGTGAGGTAGGTAGCTAGCTAGCAAGTGTGAGCAAAGTAGCTAGAGAGCAAGGAGTGTACTAGGTAGCTAGCTGGCAAGGAGTGAGCTAGGTAGCTAGATAGCAAGGAATGTACTAGGTAGCTAGCTGGGAAGGAGGGAGCTAGTTAACTAGCTACTAAGGAGTGCGCTAGGTAGCTAGCTTGCAAGAAGTGAGCAAAGTAGCTAGATAGCGAGGAGTGTGCTAGGTAGCAAGCTGGCAAGGAATGAGCTAGGTAGCTAGCTAGCAAGGAGTGAGGTAGGTAGCTAGCTAGCAAGTGTGAGCAAAGTAGCTAGAGAGCAAGTAGTGTACTGGGTAGCTAGCTGGCAAGGAGTGAGCTAGGTCACTAGCTAGGAAGGAGTAAGGTAGGTAGCTATCTAGCAAGGATTGTGCTAGGTAGCTAGGTTGCAAGGAGTGAGCCAGGTAGCTGTCTAGCTAGGATTGTGCTACGTAGCTAGCTTACAAGCAGTGAAATGGGTAGCCAGCTAGCAAGGAGTGTACTAGGTAGCCAGCCTGCAAGGAGTGTGCTAGGTAGCTAGGTTGCAAGGAGTGGGTTAGGTAGCTATCTAGCTAGGATTGTGCTACGTAGCTAGCTTACAAGTAGTGAAATGGGTAGCCAGCTAGCAAGGAGTGAGCAAAGTAGCTAGATAGCAAGGTATGAGCTAGGTAGCTAGATAGCAAGAAGTGAGCTAGGTAGCTAGCTACCAAGGAGTGTGCTAGGTAGCTAGCTTGCAAGGCGTGAGCTATGTAGCTAGATTGCAAGTAGTGTACTAGGTAGCTAGCTGGCAAGGAGTGAGCTAGGAAGCTAGCTAGGAAGGAGAGTGCTGGGTGGCTAGCTTTTAAGGAGTGAGATATGTAGCTAGCTAGCAAGGAGTGAGCAAGGAAGCTAGCTAGCAATGAGTGTGCTAGGTAGCTAGATACGAAGGAATGTACTAGGTATCTAGGTAGCAAGTAGTGAGCAAGGTAGCTAGCTGCAAGGAGTGTGCTGGGTGGCTAGCTGGCATGGAGTCAGGTAGGTAGCTAGCTGGCAAGGAAAGTGCTAGGTAGTTAGATTGGAAGGAGTGAGCTCGGTAGCTTTCTAGCAAGGAGTGAGCTGGGTAGCTATATAGCAAGTAGTGTACTTGGTAGCTAGCTACCAAGGAGTGTGCTAGGTAGCTAGCTTGCAAGGAGTGTGCTAGATAGCTAGATTGCACGGAGTGTACTAGGTAGCTAACTGGCAAGGAGTGAAATAGGTAGCTAGATTGGAAGCAGTGTGCTAAGTAGCTTGCTTGCAAGCAGTGAGCTAAGTATCTAGCTAGGAAATAGTGGTCTATGTAGCTACGTAGCGAGGTGTGTGCTAGGTAGCTAGCAAGCAATGTGTGACCTAGGTAGCAATCTAGCAAGGAGTGAGCTGGGCAGCTAGCTAGCAAGGTTTGAGATAGGTAACTAGCTATCAAGGTGTGAGCGTGGTTGCTAGCTAGCAAGGAGTGTGCTAGGTAACTAGATTGCCAGGAGTGAGGTAGGTAGCTAGATAGCAAGGAGAGTACTAGGTAGCTAGCTGGCAAAGAGTGACCTAGGTAACTAGCTACTAAGGAGTGTGCTAGGTCTCTAGCTGGCAAGGAGTGGGCTTTGTATCTACCGTGGAAGGTATAAGCTAGCTAACAAGCTAGCATAGAGTTCTCGGTATCTATATTTTTTTTTTTTTGTCTTGGGGGAAGTCGTCGAAAGACTCCCTCCCACCTCTTTGGGGTGAGGCGGAAGGGGTGTGTTGCTTTCCCAGCGCCCATTAAATCGGGCGCGGGACCTACCCACTAAGAACCCCACGGTGACCCTTCCGCACGATTTGGGAGTATACCGGGAATCGCTCGAAGCATACTTCCGGTATCCTCCCCGTGCCCACGCTTTGTGCCCTCCCGCGGGGGGCAAACGGTCCCCCCTGCAATCGCCCTGTCTCATAGCGGCAGGACTTGGCCGCTTCGTCCTGCCGCCATCCGTCCCGGGGCCGCGTGTAGTGCCGGCTGCAAGCCCCAACTAGCAACCGCCCGCGGCCCCGTTTCTACCCCTCGGAGGCCGGCAGCTAACGGCCGCACCAGGCAACCGAGGGTGCCGCTCCGTGCGCCGGACCCGGACAGGGGGCACTGCCACCCCATCCGGTCCGTTCCTACGCCGCCTGGCGGGAGTGGTATCCTATCAGGCCCCCCTCCCAGCCTGGGTCATGCGCCACGCCGAGGGGGCCGCGCGCGTCGCCTGACGCGCAGGCGACGCTCTCTCGCCACCAAATGAGCGCGAGCCTCAGCGCATCGCTGCCGCTCGCGCTCCCTTCAGGCGGTTTCCTTCTGCAGCATTACGCTTTCGCAGAAGGAGGCCACGGCCCTCCACTTGTCCTCGCTCCCGAGCATGGCGCGCACTATGCCCGGTTGCGAGACATCCCGCCCGATGACGCCGACCAGGCCACGGCGCTCCCCCTCCCACGCAGAGCATACCACTAGGGTATGTTCCGCCGTGTCCTGCTCAGCGTCACAATGGCAGCAACGCGCCGTCGGCTCCTTCCCTATCCGGCACAGGTATCTCCCGAAGCTACCATGCCCCGAAAACACCTATGCCATCCGGTAGGTGAGGTTTCCATGGCCTCTGTCCAGTCACTCACATAGGAGTGGCCGAACAGCCCCGACTGTCCGGTGCCCCGCGGTAGGCAGAGCCAACCGCTTCTGCCACGCGTGCACCACGAACTGCCGGGCCTGGCGCTTCAACTCGCCCCAAGCAGGATCCTGCACACCCGTGATCGCCTCCACCCCGCGCGTCGGTCATCGCGGTGACGATAAATCATCGCGTGCGACCGCGCGAGGAGATCCATGGGCGGCATCCCCGCAAGAACCGCCGCCGCCTCATGCGACACGGTCCGGTACCAGCGGACGACCCTTAGCGCCATCCGACTCTGCATCCGACGCAGCATCGTCATGCCGCGCCGGGAGGCCGCCAGGTCGTCCGCCCAGACGGGGGCCCCGTATAGGGCTACCGACTGAACCATTGCGACATAGAGGCGGCGAACTCGGCCCGCCGTGCCCCCCCAGGTTGGGCAGAATCCGGCCCAAAGAACCGACCATCCTTTCCAACCGGGGGACCGGCAGCGGAAATGCTCCTCGAAGCGCCAGTGGCTATCGAGGATCAGCCCCAGATACCTCATCTGGGGCTTCACCTCGATATTAGCCTCACCCACCCGGATCAGAGGGGGTGGCGGATCCTGCCGAGGTGAATGGAACGCTATCACCTCGGTCTTATGGACCGACATCGTCATCCCCATCCCTCTGATCCGGTCGACGACGCGTTGCGCCCCTTCCTCCGCGAGACGCTTGGCCCTCCCCCAGTGCGCCCCGACGGCCAACACCAGTGTGTCATCTGCATAACACACGGCACTGACGCCGTCGGGGAGGTCGGCCCGCAATACTGCGTCGTACGCGATGTTCCACTGGAGTGGCCCGAGGACCGACCCCTGCGGAACCCCGCAGTACACCTCTCTCCGCATATGTCCATCCCGGCCCGGATACTCGATCCACCTGCCGCGGAGTTAATCTCCGACGACCGCCCCGAGACAAGGGGGGACCCGATGATATTCAAGCCCCCTCCTTATCTCCTCCCAGGGCAGGGTGTTAAAGGCGTTGGCAATATCCTTGGATATTGCCAAAGCCACCCCTCCCCGGGTGACGGCCGACTCCGAGAGGGCCCTGACACGGCCTATCGCGTCGATGGTCGATCGACCCTCCCGGAAACCGTACTGGCAGTCGGCCAGGCCGGGGGCACCCCACGACAGGTGCTCGACGAGGCGGGCAGCAATCACCCGCTCGAAGAGCTTGCCCACCTCGTCGAGGAGACAGATGGGCCGGTATGCGGAGGGAGACTCCGCGGGCCGACCCTCCTTCCGGAGGAGGACCATCCTCGCCACCTTCCAACTGGGGGGGAATCGCCCGTCCCTCAGGCATCGGTCGAACAACCGCCTGAGGTCGGCCCCAAGGACGCCCTGGATCAAGATCCAAACCCGGCCGGGCACACCATCCGGACCCGGGGACGTGTTACGCGCCCCGAGCCGTCTGATGGCCGCGGCCAGCTCCCCCTGAGTGACACCCAGTCCGGCCGCCCACTCCCTTGGGACTGCCGCCTCCGCCGGAGGACGTGGTCCCCTCACCCGAATTTGGAACAGAGTATTGACCACGTCCTCCAGCAGCCGAGGGTCAAGTCCCTCGGTGACGGGGGGCGCCCACGGGCGGAGCTTTTTCAGCACCACCCTGTACGTGCGCCCCCATGGATCGCCATCGAGGGTCTGGAGGAGATCCTTCCATGCCCGGGTCTTGGCCCGTTTGATGGCGACCTGCAGAGCAACCCGCGCCATCCGGTATGCCTCATGCAGGTCATCTGCCCTCGCTCGCGCCACGCCATCGACCTGTCGTAGATGGCAGCGCGCGCGGGTGTACTGGCGTCGGACGCGGACAATCGCGACCCGCAATTCCGCGATCGCGGCCGACCACCAGTACCCCGCCCGGCGAAGAGAAGCTCGCCCGAACGGGGCATTGTCGCGTCGCAAATAATTGCGACTAGTCCCCCGAGCGGGGCAGCCCACTCCACCATGCTCGGCAACTCGGACGCCACCTGCTGGCATCAGGGCGTCCTTGTCCAGGCGCCGAAGCGCCCAGCGGCGTGGTGGGGTGCCATCCGGGCGGTGGTGCCGGAAAGCAGCCCCGGCGGCAGAGACCTCCATCCGGATATACCGGTGATCGGAGAGTGTCTCTGCCCCCGGGACCACCAGCCAACCCGACACCATGCGCACGGCGTTGGGTTTCGCGAATCCAACATCCACGATGGACCCCCCATATTGCCGCACGCACGTATGTGCCGACCCCCGGTCAGTAACCGAAGGTCGAGCCCCACCGCTGCAAATGGGAGTTGGCGCGTATAATCCAATGCCATTCCGGTACCGACGGCCTAACGCGAGTCGTAACTATTAAAACCGCGCAAGGTGAATACCGCCACCCAATCACAAAACTCTGCTTCCTGCTGGTAGACCTTAATGACGCCGAGCGCGCACTCGACACTGCCGGCCACACTTAACAGATTTCGCATTGCGCGTGGCATGTCCACCGCTCCAGTACACAAAACTAGTTCGTAAGAAATGTAAATAGTAGCCTAATTAAAATTATCCATGTACAAAACCCGTAGCTTAAGTGTCCAAAGCCTGATGGGGCTCATGTACGATGTCGGATCAGGTCGATCCGAGGCGGGAGGTATGTTCCGGAATTGAGAAAAAAGCGAGCAGTATGCGGTGGTTCGTCTTTCGCTAGATACGGTCCTGGGGGCGATCGCGATAGTTTCCTCGCACGCACCCGCGAGTGCGCGCGCTGCGTCGCGTCACGGATCCCGATCGATGATTGGATCGATCTACAAAATCCGTACTTTTTTGTATATTTCGGCGAGAGTATAAATGCGCACGGCCGTTGCGGGGCCAGCTCTTCTGTTTCCGGTATAATCACAAAAAGGACAAGCATAACAAACTGACTCGTTATTTTTTTACGGCGCGGAACACGCGGCCGGAATTCGTAGACCGTCGAATTCGAGAGTTAGCTATGCCACGGCGCGTGTTCGCTTTCACCATACGACAAAACTTCATGTGCGATTACTCTTAAATATACACATACAGAAAATACAAAGTGTACGTTCCGTTTGTTCGCCCACGTCTATTCACTCCGCATCCTGAATACCCGCGCCGTCGTGGCTGGCATCAATCGCCAGCATAGCCACGAAACAGTTAGTTTGTCAGTTAGTAGGTAGTTTGCCAATTAGTTAGTTAGTTTGTCAATTAGTTAGTTAGTTTTTAGTTAGTTAGTTAGTTAGCAGTTAGTTAGTTAATTTGACAGTTAGTTAGATAGTCTGCAGTTAGTTTGTCAGCTAGTTAGTTAGTTTGTCAGTTAGTTAGATAGTTTGTCAGTTAGTTAGTTAGTTAGATTGCACTTAGTTCGTTAGTTTGCAGTTAGTTAATTAGTATGCAGTAAATTAGTTCCTTGGTCAGTTAGTTAGTTGGTTTGCAGTTAGTTAGTTAGTTTGCATTTAGATAATTTGTTTGTCAGTTAGTTAGATAGTCTGCAGTTAGTTAGTTAGTTTGCAGTTAGTTAGTTAGTTTGCATTTAGAAAGTTTGTTTGTCAGATAGTTAGATAGTCTGCAGTTAGTTAGTTAGTTTGCAGTTAGTTTGTTAGTTTGTCAGTTAGTTATCGAGTTTGCAGATAGTTCGTTAATTTGCAGTAAATTAGTTAGTTTGCAGTTAGTTAGTTAGTTTGTCAGTTAGTTAGATAGTCTGCAGTTAATTAGTTAGTTTGTCAGATAGTTAGATAGTTTGCAGTTATTTAGTTAGTTTGTCAGTTAGTTAGATAGTCTGCAGTTAGTTTGCAGTTAGTTAGTTAGTTTGTCAGTTAGCTAGATAGTCTGAAGTTAGTTTGTTAGTATCCAGTTAGTTTGTTAGTTTGTCAGTTAGTTAGCGAGTTTGCAGTTAGTAAATTTGCAGTTAGTTCGTTAATTTGCATTAAATTAGTTAGTTTGTCAGTTAGTTAGTTAGTTTGCCAGTTAGTTAGTTTGTTTGCAGTTTGTTAGTTAGTTTTTCAGTTAGTTAGATAGAATGCAGTTAGTTAGTTAGTTTGCCAGTTAGTTAGTTAGTTTGCATTAGGCTAGTTAGTTAGATTGTTTGTCAGTTAGTTAGTTAGTTTGTTAGTTAGTTTTAGTAGTAGTATAGTAAGGCGGGTTCTAACCCTTGGGGTAATGAGGGGGGCGCGGGGCGCGGAAGTAGTGAGGACGCGCGAGGAGTGCGGCGCGGGGAAAATATGGCGCTGGGCCTGCGGGGAGTGGAAAATAGGTTGCGCGCGCTCTAGCCGCGGAGTGGGGGATGACGCAATCGTGGAGGGGATTAGTCCGGGCCGAGCCGTCGAGGAGACCACTCCAGACCTGACCCAACGTCGGAAATTTGTCAGACGGCCGGCGCGGGGCCTGCGGGGAGTGGAAAATTGGTTGCACGTGCACAAGCGGCGGAGTGGGGGAATAGCGCAACCTTGGAGGGGATTAGTCCAGGCCGAGCCACCGCGGAGACCTCTCCAGACCTGGAAGACCGTCGGAAATTTTTTCAGACGTAGGAAATGATCCCCGAAATTTTTTTCAGTATCCGATCCACCACCGGAAATTTTTTTTTTTTTTCTTGTGGAGGGACAACCTTGGTCCACCCCCGCGCGAATCAATATGTAGCGAATCAATGCCGCTTCGATCGGAGAAAATGACATTGATATGCAATATTTGCAATTGTATTTATTCTGAAGCAAATCGTTTTTCAAAATGTTTATTTCAATCTTAACGTCGCAGCGTATCTCGCGATTGCATGTAATTTGAATCCCCTCGAGCAGACGCACCGAATTACATCATTTAGCTGCATGAAGAACGCCCGAATGAAATATAAGACTTTTGAAACGTTGCATCTTAGAATTAGGTGGTGAAGAGAGAGATGGTGGAAGACAGGTAAAATAAAATTGGAGAAATAATATATGTTTTAAATGATAATATATTGTAAATAAAAATATTAAAAAATTAAATAAAAATATTAATAATTAAAAAAAAAAAAAAAAAATCCTGATTGCGGCGACGGTGGCGACGGCGGTGGCAGTGACGACAGGAGCCGCGGCAGTTGCCGGGGCAGCCGTAGGGGCCCTAAATTATCAATGAAATGTTGCATCCTTGGCCACCGCAAGGGTACAAAGTTATCATTAAATCTTTGCAATCGCCCCGAACGCAGGAGCGGCGGCGATGGCGATGATTGTGGAGTTGGTGTGCTCGGTGGCGTGGGGTTGCTCGGTGGCGGCGGCGAGGGCGGCGGAGACGGATCGTTCTAGAACCCACAATAACTGATATAATATTCACACGTAATAAATGCCATGAACATTGGTATGTACATACCTCCTCATTGTCTCGCCGTGGCAATCCATAAAATGCAGGTACAATTCGCGTATTCACCAT
The DNA here is from genome assembly GCA_030068185.1 of Colletes collaris. NCBI lineage: Eukaryota > Metazoa > Arthropoda > Insecta > Hymenoptera > Colletidae > Colletes > Colletes collaris. The sequence continues at coordinate 375,692 of JASGYR010000012.1, forward strand.
CGTAATTATGCGTCGAATGTCGACTGAGAACTGATCTCGCTGCATCTCCAGGCTCATGCATGTAAACGTATATCTCGAAAGATGCATAGCTTGCAAAATAGGATGTCTTTGTTCTTCATGTTCTTTGAAATCTTTGTTGACCATCTCCATTCTTCCTTGCATGTGTCATTGGCTGAGCCGAGTCACTTCTCCTTCTTCTTTGAACCCATCATTCGACTAGTCCATATCAGTTCAACATGTAGGGGTACCACTTTTGAACGTGTCTCATACCATTTTGAACATCCAATGTACCACGTTTGAACATCTAATGTACTACTTTTGAACATCAATCGTACCACTTTGAACGTGTATGGTACCCATTTGAACGTATATGACACCACTTTTACATAATAATTATAACTATCATCTTAATCCAGTGTACATCACGTGCAGGAGATTGGATGGCAGGGATGAAGAAAAAAAAAATTTGTGCATTAAAAATTGATTATATTTTTATTTATGCATTTCTCTCTGGCGTTTAGACCACCAGTTGAATATTTTAAATACATTTTGCAAATCACAATGCTTTGCGTGTCTGTCACATTGTTTAAATAACGATCCTAATTTAAATCGGAAATAATTTGACAACCGTTATGTTTTTGGGTTACGCGACCGACCAGGATATTCTAGGTCGACGCGTCCGCAGTTCGAAACATTAGGTAGCAGAAAAACACGCTTCTCGAGTTTTCTGCAAAGTCACGCGAACGATAAAGTAACGTTCGAGTTCGAACAAGCCAAGTTCAACGCCCAGGCTTAGAGAAGGTACGACAATTATAAATTAAACAGAGACGAACGAGAGACACGGCGGCAGCGCCGCGCGATGGAGGATTCCCCTTCTCACGCGCACACTTTTGGCAGCTCGTGCTCGTCCGTCACTTGCTATCGAGCCACTGTCGTGAGCATATCGATAAGCGAGCACACTACCGAGAAGTTTTCAAAAATCTCCGAACCCGGTCGAGTTCTTCGAACCTTCGTTGAGGGACTTCTCAGAAATTGCTTTGTCGCGAGCTCATCGACAATCGATCTAGCTCAGTGCGACACAGTATAAAAGAAAAATAAAGCGTCGAGTTATTCGAGCTTCTAAGGGCTAGGCGGCTCCACAGTCCAGGGCTTACAGACAATTCCCTGGGTGGACCCACCGTCTCCCCACGGATCGAGTCCTAAACTCGATCCTTCCTTGGTTTTCGAACGGCTACGAACCCACAGACCAAGGGTGGAAATAAATTACCCTTGGGTGGATTTACCGTCTTCTAGCCGAAGCGTGGGACACCTAGGATCTCCCAGCTTACGGCAAAAATATCAGAACACGTCCCGAAATCGCTCGCCTGGTACGGCCGCAGTGCGTAGGACGTCGATTCGAAAGATAACGTGGTATCAGGAGCAACTGTAAGTCTCCCAAGGGCGCCGTTGGCAAATCGGTACTGCACCGTGCCCATACGCACATAACAAGACGGTGAAGGGCCGAGGATAAGGGTGACGGTTGGAATCTTACAACCTCCCTCTGATCGCCCCTCCTGCGACAGCCAAGTGTTGCAGGCTTTAAAGAAAGCGGGATTAGAATCTTGCGAAGAGAAATAATAAGCAAGCGATTCCCGATTTAAAGGGAACGCTCACACACATACAGTCCACTAGATTAGCTGCGTATCACGGCGGCTGAGATCCCGCTCCTGGGTGCGACAAGCACAAACCAGGCGCGAGCGCGAAAGAGAAAGACATCCGACGTGAATCACGTTGTCAGGTATTTAACGCCTATTCTTGTCTCTTTCTGTTACACATCATCGAAGCTAGACCGCCTGTACCGGGTCTAGACAGGCAGACCTGTTTTTGTTTCAATCCTCTAAGAAACTGAAATAAACGGCGTAGTCGAGTTTCTCGGCTACGTGAAAATTAAAGAAACCAGATTGTATTCTTTTCCCCGACGCTCCTTCCCTCGAGATCCGGACTGCCGTTAGGTGAGGTTTTCTAACCTCCTCCCCCTAACACACATCGTAAGGTATTATTTGCATTTAGCTTTTTTAAAGATATGATATCCTCGTAGTCCATGTCCAGTGTCTCAATGGTCACGCTCGCTCTCGTGTTTTCATCGAGGAAATCCGCAAGCCAGTCTCGTTTCTGCAGCCCTTTAACATATGCGATCTGCGGTGCGTCATCTTCTTCATCGACAACAGCTTTCGTAATTAGCTGTTTAGCCATACTGTACGGAAAGTATCCATCTTCGCACCGCAGTCCGTGATGTTTTGCCGTCAACCATCGAATGCATGATTTGTCAGATTTCGTAAGAAGGTATTGCGGCATCGAACTCCCAAATATGTAATGCGAGAGAATTGTTCCTTTTCGTAGAACAGCCACTTCCTTCACAACAAATCTTCCATCAACGATGAACCCTTGCATGTCAACAAATGTTGGGACGCTCATTATCGGAACAATTTAGAGATCCGCTCATTTCCAAGACAGGCAGGAGTATGTGGTCTTTCTCGTAACGCCTCTCGATTTTCATGATGAAAATTTGTACGAATTTGACACATGATAGGGCAGGTAAGTAGCGTTGGAATTTAATTGATTTTGCGCACCATGTTTGTCAACGGATTGTATTCAACCACCCGATCATGCAAAATGGGATAGTAGAATGAGACACATTCTCTTTACAATCGAATTCTATGCGCACGTCCACGGTGCTATTCTTGATCGACTCATTTTGTCGCGAGCAGTCAATCACCACGAGGGGGCCAAATTGTAAAAATTGGGCAACGCTGAATAATGCCTCGTTGCAACTATGTCCGTAATACGATTTACGGAAATGCGTATACATGTTAAACAAGATGGCGTACCTATTCTTGTCAAAGTCCAAGTTCATGTCATCGTACGGATAAAATTCCGAGTTGAGAAAAAGTTTTACATTGGTCAATTTGCAGTGGTCAACCCGAGTAGCATCTTCGGTCATCGCATTCTTTCGATCTGTCTGTAGAGCAAAGAGAACATATCGCGGCTTCTCCAGCTGTGCGGCTGCCTTGACGGCCCACGAATGCTTGGTCGTGCTCTGTAAGAGAGGATACTCGTAGAGATCCCACGTGCAAAAACTAATGCTCAGGTTTTGCCCACTTTCCAAAGCATGTAGCAACGATAGCTTATTAACATCGTTTAGTGTCACATGAGGCATCCGCCATTGCACTTTTTTTTTTTTTTTTTTTTTTTTTTCGTGGGGAAAATCTTCGAAAGACTCCCTCCCACCTCTTTGGGGAGAGGCGGGAGGGGTGTGTGGGATTCCCCGCGCCCCGTATAACGGGCGCGGGCCCCCCCACTAAAAACCCCACGGTGACCCTTCCGCACGATTTGGGAGGATACCGGGAATCGCTCGAAGTATACTTCCGGTATCCCCCCGTGCCCGCGCTTTGCGCACACCCGCGGGGGGACAAACGGTCCCCCCGGTAATCGCCCTGTCTCATAGCGGCAGGACGAGGTCACATCGTCCTGCCGCCATCCGTCCCGGGGCCGCGTCTGGTGGCGGCTGCAAGCCCCAACTCGCAACCGCCGCGACCCCTTCTCTACCCCTCGGAGGCCGGCAGCTCATGGCCGCACCAGGCCACCGAGGGTGCCGCTCCGTGCGCCGGACCCGGACAGGAGGCACTGCCACTCCATCCGGTCCGACCCTACCCCGCCTGGCGGGAGGGGGCTCCTATCAGGACCCCCCTCCCAGCCTGGGTCATGCGCCACGCCGAGGGGGCCGCCCGCGTCGCCTGACGCCCAGGCGACGCTCTCTCGCCACCAAACGAGCGCGAGCCTCAGCACGCCGCTGACGCTCGCGCTCCCTTCCCGTCCGCCATTGCACTTTAAGTAATTCAATTTCTGGTTCCAACGTTGGAGACCCAATTAGAGAATTGTTATCGTTGCGCGATTGTATTAAAATCAATTCGTGGCGCGCATTAGTAACCATGCGTTTGTAGTCCTCGCAAAATCCCAGCAAATATTTGAGCGGGACGCAAAAATTGAAATGATTTTTCACTACCAGCTCATCGTGTCGTTTCAAGCCCCATCCAGCATTCTCCATATTTTTGTCTTCATCGGATGTCAGTGATACATAATTTTTAATCGTGCTAGTTATTCCAACGTTTCTGTTGCGATCAATCTCCACACCATTCAGCTCATATCGAATCTCATCAAATATGAACGCCATGCAATTATTTCCCAACATCACCGTTGAAGCATCATTTGGCTTATGTATCGTCAATTTCCCCTCCACGTAGAGGAAACTTACACACGGCAATGTGTATAAATCTTGCTGTTGTATAGGTATTCTTATCTCATCACTGTGTCCAAACGTCGTGTTAACGTATGGGCTGTATGTGTGAGTCTCGAGCTTAACAATGCGATCATCAAACGTCGGCTTCCCTCCAATGCTAAGAATGTCACCCATTTTCAACTTAAATGCGGACACTGAATCCCAAGGATTTCAAAAATGCAATGTTTGCAGGACTGAGGCTCTTCGTTTTAACGTAATCAGAGCTGTTACTGTTGTAGACAATTTCGTTTGGAAGAAACGTGTTTCTGGAGTCGTTCAACACAAGCATCTCATTCGTTCGCACCACAGGTATTATCGTCGTCGCACGTGCAGTCTGATGGTAATCTCTTCACCGCGAAAATCCAGCAATCGTCCGTTTTGATCCACAACGCGTATCGTTAGATCCGTAATGATCCGTGCGGTGATAGGAAGATAAATGATCTGTGCGGGCGTTTCCGATATCTTATATCCTGGCGGAACTCTCGGAGAATATTCATGTATCGTATGTACACGCTTCCCATTGTTGTACGCGACAGCGGTCGCACTACATTCAATGCGAATAATGTTTACGCTCATGATATTAATCGGATCGTCCGATTCGTGCCACAGTCCTGGTTCTAATACCCGATTCGCCGAGAATCCCAATAGCGATACAATGTTATTGGGTTTCGTAAAATCTATGGCAAACGAGCAGAACAGCTCGCTTTTCATGGTGTTGTTGTTGGGGCGCAACACTATAGAATATACATCATCTTCACCATCATCGGTACTACTGAGATTTTGAGGATATCGCTCGAGTAATCGCTGCTTCAAATACTTAGCAATGGCGTCTAGTTCGTAGGAGCCGTGGGGAATCGTAATGTACTCGTGGCCAGTGTCGACGCTGTTGTTGTCGGTGTCACAGTTTGTGGTGAAGTAGAATTTATCGTTGCTCGAGTTGATGTTGGGTATTGTATGACACGTTTCAAACGTTGTTAGACCAAGCTCGTAATCATCGTCGCTCAAATCTATAGGTGGAAAGTAGCTTACAGCGAGGGTGCTAGTCTTGCCAGTTACAGTCAATGTTGACGACATATTCCGAGATACTGCTCGACTAGTACTGAAGCAGAGTGGTGTGGAGACAATCCTTAAATTTAGTGCCAATCGTTTGTAGAAAGCTTAGACATAGTTGTCCGCAATTGCTCTGATCATACTCCTGATAAGACGTTCGATTGTATTCAATATTCACATCATCATTCTCCAAATACTGTGTCAATTCCTTAGGCGGTCGAAGATTGCCAAAGCTATAGAAGTATACAGCTCGATGCCCTCTTTTCGCATACGCCACCCAATGAGTCCCCGGTCCATCGACATTGTCCAAATTCACGATACCACTCTCGTTTCGACGTACAGCTCAGGCGGGTAGCGCGCTGCGCATAAAAACACCTCTAAAGAATGGAATACGCATACGTTTTGCCAACTCATTCAATTGCATGTCGGTAGTTACACCCACAGGCATTTTTATTGTCTTTTCGGCATTTTTTTTTTCCGTTTCGAGATTCCCTGTCCGCGCTTGTATGGTGTTAGATAAAGTCCACGACCTTCCATGGAGCGATTATGACGCTGCATTTCCTGCAGCGGGCGTTGCGCTGCTTTATTATCGTTTACCGCCTTGGCGATCCCCGCCGCTCCGCCAGCTAATGATCCGAGAACACCTAGCAGCGGGAGAAGTGGTACTATACCACCACGTTTGGCCACTAGAAGAATCCGCTTTTGAAATGCTTTTCTTACACTCCTTTTGCGGGGTTTTGTTTTCATCCCCATTCCGATTTTCGTCTCGGCCTTCATAGCTGCCCAAACAGCTGTAGCAGCTCCTCTTTCACCCAGAGTGGAGTCTCGCGCAACGATGCGTTTTCGCGCTTTGTCAGCGAGTACGTTATCTGCTGCGTGCCTTTCGCCGAGGTCGTTGCTACGCGAATATGCAATATCGTGTTCGCGACACGCTGCGTCCAATGGATTGATTCCTTGATCATCTCTAGCCAATCGTTTTGCCAGATTAGTTCCTGGACCACAAAACTGGTATCCTGGGATATGTAATTCGATATGTAATTCGATAGGTAGCGCGTTTATCGCTCGATTTAACAAACCACCGCCTTTCTTTACTCTCGTCGGCGACATTCACTGCAGTTTTTAATCAGTGGTGCTGGATCGTCGATATGCGTTCGCTGCCAAGGGCGATTATAATGTTCCAGACACCGACGATACTGCCGAACCTCAAAATCGGCTTTTATATGTTCGGGGAGTCTGTCCCACAACTGGTCAATGTGTCTGTCAAATTCTTGGAGTAGAATAATCTTTGGTACACATTTCAGCTGCTCAGAGGTTATGTCTCGAATGTCGCAATTATCCGACAGAACGAGAAGCATTTCGAATACTGAGCTGTTTTGCTTCGACGCGGGTCTATAAATAGGGCGCGTCGTCGCTTCGACGTATCAAAATCAATTTCGCGGTTCGTAGAGAGGGAAGCATGCGATTCGTACGACAACCAGTGACGATTCGCGTGTCAAATTTCGACAATAAATCGCAAATGATGTCTACGAAACAAAGACGCAAACATGGTAGCATGCTACCAAACACTATACGTTGCATCATTTGTGGTCCATCAAATTGTGGAAAGACCAACGTGATAGTGAGCTTGTTGGAAAGTCCTCATGGCGTTTGCTTCGAGAACGTGTACGTGAATTCCAAGTCGTTGCAACAGCCGAAATATCAGTATTTGGAGAATTTATTGGCTCCGATAGATGAAATTGGCTACTTTACGTTTTCAAATAACAGTGACGTCATCCTGCCGAGCGAATCGCTTCCGAATTCCATTTTTATCTTTGATGGCGTGGCATGCGACAAGCAAGATACGATACGAGAATACTTTGCAATGGGGCGCCATTCGAACGTTGACTGTTTCTATCTCTGTCAGACGTATGCAAAGATTCCCAAACATCTTATACGAGACAATGCAAATCTGCTGATTGTGTTTAAGCAAGATGGTACCAACTTGAAACATGTGTACAACGATCACGTAAACACCGACATGTCTTACGAGGATTTCAGCGCTTTGTGTCGCAATTGTTGGCAACGAGAGTACGGTTTCGTGGTGATAGACAAGGATAGCGCGATGTCCAATGGGCGTTATGGAAAGGGATTTAACGAGTTTGCGGTATCGTGAGATGGTCAATCGTAATCGACACGTCGCACAGTGGTCCCAAATCGTGAAATCGTGGCCAAAACCCCAAAAAATAATTTTTCGGTATGGAGGTTTTACCTGTTGGAATCGGCAGTTTAAGGATGTCTCTTTAGGGTAGGGAAAATGAAATGAGTCATATTTTTATACCTGGATGGCAATTGCGATCCAAACTTTGGCTTCGTTAGTCAGTCGTTTGTCGAGAGCGTAAGCGTCAATTCGTACCACAGAGTGAAAAGTGCATAAGTTTTTTTAGAAGACATCAATTTCAATTCTGCAAAATGGATGCTGTTCCTGGAAGTACGTAGAACATTTCTGTGTACTAACATATTAAAAATTGTTATCCATTAATTTTTTAAACCGGTACATTCATTACTGAAAATAGAATGTAAAATTTCATGCATGCATCGCAAACAAGTAGGCAAAAAGTTGCTCATTCCTCAATATCCCACTGCCATTTTTGTTCAGGCTTGTATGTGATACTTTCACCTTGCAGAATTTGCAAGAATTAGCTGCAAGTTTTTGCAAGTAAAGTCGTACCACCCTATTTTATAATGGAGGGTGACCGCGTTACTAAATCACGCGGTTTTTTCTTGGAAACTGTGGCAGATACAACAAATTTTTTAAAATAAATAATTTATAATTTTGGGTGGACTTTTTATTAGATTTAATAAATTTTTAAATTAATGCATAAATAATTTTTCATTATTAAATATTGTATATTTTTCAATGAACCAGTTGATCTACTTCATTATTGACTATAAATCTGCATTAAACTATTTACATGAAAAAATTATTTATTTCGAAAATAGTTAACAAAATTTGAGAATTCCAAACTAAAACATTTTTTCGCATTTGCCATGTAAAAGCACTAAGAATCAAATAATATGAAGGCACTGCTGTAAGCTGTAAATTGTGCCTTATACCTGCCTGACTTTATGACAGACATAAAACATTTGTGCGGTATTGCCTTTCGTTTTCTCTTCCTTTCGTTTTCATTTAGATTTTTTACTTATACAGGGTATTCGGCCACCCCTGGGAAAATTTTAATGGGAGATTCTAGAGGCCAAAATAAGACGAAAATCAAGAGTATCAATTTCTTCACTGAGGCTTCATTAAAAAGTTATTAAAAAATTAAATTAAAAAATTTCAAATCATTCTGAAAAAATTATTTTTGGCTCAATTATAATCATTTTTGGTGAATACACATACCTCCGAAATCCGACGTGTTTTTACCCTTGTAATTAAATGTATAAACTATCAGTAATAAAATTCGATACTCTTTTGGCCAACTTTACGGGATTTGGGACCACTGTGAAAAGGCGTTAAATTTATTAGTTCAACCGGCAATGTTAATAACAGAATCCAGCACAGAAAGCGACATATCTGATAATGAATATGATTCCGATGATTCTGCTTGAAACTTAGCAGTATATATGTAATTGGCGTAAGATGTTTTGGAGTCATTTCATTTAATAAATGCAATTGGTTATTTATTTGTAATTTTTCCTTTAATTCGTAATCAGCAACCTCGATAGTAACTATGTATCAAATTTCAGGTGATTCCGACATTTCTTTCGCATATGTGTGAGCTATATCGGAGCCACCATTTTGTTTTTTTAAATTATGACTTTTGATTCGTAATCAGCAACCTCGATAGTAACTGTGTATCAAATTTCAGGTGATTCCGACATTTCTTTCGCATATGTGTGAGCTATATCGGAGCCGCCATTTTGTTTTTTAAAATTATGGCTTTTGATTCGTAATCAGCGACCTCGATAACCCCTACCTACAAATGTTTAGCTAAATTGAAGAACTCCTTCATATTTTGGCCAACTTTTCGGCATTTGGGACCACTGTGCGTCGGTGGAAAAGCAACGTCTGCGGCACAATGATTGATATCGATAGTCTGGAGATTAAGGGTCGCGAGAGAATAGCGAAGGAAATTGCAAAAACCAGTGATTCCATTCGCAAGAAACATCAGGCTTTGAAGACTGGTAAGATGGAGGAAGATATCGCGTTGGAGAGATACTTTAAACCTATTGTTGAGCCCTTAAAACATATTGTGGAAAATACAACAGCGACAAAAGCTGACATACCATCGCTGACGAGCACGAACGTTGAAGGGAATGAAACTTTAACACATAAACCAAAAATCTAACCGACAGGGAACACATCACATAAGAGAAATAGAAAACGATTATACATTTCATCGGAAAATTCGCTCGTAACCTCCACACCAGTTCAATCGAAGCGGAAACAACCGAATGTCATGTCAAACGATTCCCCGGTTCCGCCTGCACCAATAAATACATTTCCCGATGTACAGTCGATCACAACCAATGCTGAAGACGTTTACGAAACTTCTGCCGATGAGTCATTTGCAACATCTATTAGGCATGAACTCCAAACATCCGAGGGGCAACAAACATTTCCCAACCATTTCGGTCCGTTGGGGCAAAAATACATGCGCGCAATCGTAAGTGGTGATAGGGATACGATCATGGATCATGTGTATGGAGTATACTTTGACAATAGTGGAACGATGCTTGGGGACAAGGCTTTCGATATGGACAAGGATGATAATATAATCATAGATGGTGTAAAATATGGAGGAACTCCCAGTCTTTATGAACTTATTTTCAAGAGAATTCCCGACGACGCCATATACAGAGATGCCGATAGGCAAAAATACAAAAGTATACTACTGACAACGAATGCTCACAGACGTGGCCATAACGCACAAAATCCCATAATGGGTAACAAGGGATACAAGTATAAACATGTAATTGCGCTGCTACTACCCCGTGTATCGGCCAGTAAGATAGGGAAAGGCCTGCCGGTTCCGCAAGTCATGACGGTAAATGATAACAAGATCGATTACGTGCACTGGGACGATCCCAACGAGCTGGTGGATCGACTCCGTTTGTTGGAAGCGTCGCGTCAGGCGGGTAACAACTCGCATGACCATGAAATTCTATCGATTATCGAGGAACTCCGCGAGGTAGGCCTCATTATAAATTAAACCGCGCACCGATGATGTGCACTGTATGCATTGAGATGCCGATCCAACAAATTTGGGGTATCGCTCGAGAAGAGTGGAGCAGTTAGAATGGACTATTACAAATGGAGCGGTATGCTTCGAAATTATATGCGAGACAATGCTCTTTGCGTGGCAGGTGCCGACTTTGATGCAAAATCACGCAAGATACGACGCGTAGCACAACCCGCAGCCGACAACGATGCTGTCAATAAACTATATGTGGAAAAGAGCATTAAACTTTTGAGAGAGCAGCAGGAAGAATTGGAGAGGAAGCTGATTGTGTGGCAGAGAGATATGCTAATGTTGCAAAACAGTGTTCAAAAGATATCGCAGACATTGAATTCTATCCCGCAGCAGAATTGCGATGGAGAATCATGCGAGACGGTTGAACATGTCCAGAATTATTTTGGGACGATGGGAAGCACATAATACATGTACACAATAATTATCACTTCATTCGTGTCAAAGATACCTCTGCGATCAAACATGTCGCCATTATCGAAATCGAAAAGTAAAGAAAACCATAGCCGCAAGAAACGACAACTTGTTGAGGAATTGCATGCCCCGGCTCGAAGACATTTCCCACGGAGGCGTGTCATAGTCCATGGATACGATGATCTGTGGCAAGCTGATGTTGTAGAAATGCGTCCTTACTCGCGATTCAACCAAGGTCACCGCTATATACTCACCGTCATCGATGTGCTGAGCAAGTATGCTTAGGCGGTCCCGCTCAAGACTAAAAGTGGTGCCGAGGTGACTAAAGCGTTTGCAAAGGTATTTAGAGATCGATATCCGAAAAATTTGCAAACCGATCAAGGAAAAGAATTTTACAACGCTGATGTGCAGAAACTCTTGACAAAGCATGGCATTAATCATTATTCAACGTATTCGGTGATGAAGGCCTCCGTCGTTGAACGATTCAATCGAACCTTGAAGAACAATATGTGGAAACTGTTTACGCTCAATGGAACCTATAAATGGATCGATGCGCTACCGCGTCTACTTGCAGAGTATAATGCACTAAAACATAGAACCATCGGAATGCGTCCTTGCGATGTTACCCCTGCGATCGCTGATAAGCTGCTTGCCACCGTATACAACAACATAAAGATCGCTGCTCCAGCGAAATTCAAGTTGGGCGAGTTTGTGCGCGTGAGCAAATTTAAAACCATCCTCGATAAAGGCTATACGCCGAATTGGTCAACGGAGGTGTTCAAGATAGCCAAAGTACAAGCAACTAATCCCGCAACGTATCTGCTCCTCGATTCGTGTGGAAAACCTGTTGCCGGAGGATTCTACGAACACGAGCTGTAGTGTGTCACCGATCCTGATGTGCATCTAGTGGAAAAAGTGTTGCGTAGGAAGGGGAGATAAGGTATATGTTAAGTGGCTAGGGTTTGATAAATCACACAATTCTTGGATAAATAAAAATCATGTATTGTAACATAATAATACATAATTCAATAAATACAATGATACATATTGATGTGAGCAATTTTATTTTTTACACAATAATTCCACTATTTGTAAGGAGTTAATAAATACAATAATTTCGATTTACAACGGTATTCTATAATGTCTCCAGGGCAGAGTGTCGGTCGAATCGGGTACGATATACCTCTTGCCATCGTGTGGACTTAGAGCGATTTTGGCTTCCGAAATGGTGTACACATTGTGCAATTTCGACCGTATACATGATTGCCTGCGAACCATTTCGATCTCCTTGTGCAAACACTCCGCGTAGTCGTCGAAAGTTATCGTCCTAGTTATGACGTTGCTCTTGGCGCCTTTCGCTTTTTTCGTATCTTTTTTTGCCATCTACGCGGAGTGCATACATTTTCGCTCTAAGACCTACGAATTCGGTCATTATCGCACCGTTATTTTCGTCCTTCATCAGCCTTGGGACCTTCTTATTTACATTCGGCATATTATATGCATTGTCAATAGAATAATCGCTTGTGTCGAACCTATCGATATTCCGCTTCATGGTTTCGTAGATATCCTCGCATTGAATGTGATATATGAGGCTATCGGTGTCTGTGTATAGAATTTGGCAATTTTGGCCATAGAGTGGAGACATATACTCGTGGTGAAATTCATACAAACAAATTTTGGATATGTCCAAAATGCACATGCCCACGTATATCGGTTTGTTGAATTTCACCTCGAGTTTTCGCAATTCAACAGCTATTAAATTTTCCGAAAAAACACTTCTGCTGTGGAAATTCGTTTTCGCGATCATTGCCTCCGCGCCATATCGCCCTTCCCAACGTGTCAAAAGTTTTACATCCACATGATTTCGTACATTTTCCATAGTTTTACCGAATACTGCATTGTTCATCAATTTGTACAAATTTGTTTTAAAATCGTTTGTCGCGTTTGTTCTAAACCGCTTATTGAGTTCGATGTAATCGCGGAGCCAGGGGGATTGAGCGAATTGTAGGATACGATGTATCTTTGTAATACGAAGACCGTGTTGTGTACACTGTTGCCGGTTGCGGTAATGTATAACGTAACGCTGCTTATCGTATACCGTCGCGAGTAATTTGTCCTGTCTGCTGCCAGGTGGTTTGGCACGCGTCGGACGGAACGGCAGATCGCCATGAGCATCATGCAGACGTTGCGGATATTCTAGATCTACTTCGAGAATGTATCCCGTGGGCGAATCGACAGCGATTGAAGACACATCAAAATTTTCAACTTCTTTGACCCATTGAAAATCTGCATATGGCAGGGGCTAACGCATTGCCCAACCATACAAATTGTTTACGTCAAAGTACATCAAGTACGATGACTGTTCCGATGCGTCGTAGGATTGCATGTACTTGTTTTTGGCTTGTGCGTATCTTCCTGAACATTGACTTAAACCCCCACGTATACCACGTTCGATAAACGTAACCATATCGATGTCGGTGAGTAATTCGAATTTAATTTTAGTGTATTTTAGCATAGCATCCCATGTGAAACCAGGTAAAGTATAATAATGTGCTGAATTTAATCCGTAACTCTTGATACAACTTTCGCGAAAATTTTCAAAAATATCTGCCAATAATGAGACATCTGTTTTCAAGTACAAGTCGCTGTATTCGCCCAAGGTTCTAATGCCAAAACGCTGCCAGACAGTCTCGGCGTGCGCGTAATCGGTCTCGGATACAGTCTCACCCGTTAATGAACTGTAGAAAGACTCGCGCGGCGGTAAGCATGGATCCAGCAGTTTGTCCGCGCAATCAAGGTATTCATATTGTTAGAATCTAAGGGTTCTAACCGGGGTCCGGAATGAGGGAGTTGACAGGGAAAGAGAATTTGCACAGATTTGATTTTTCTTTCGTTTGTCGCTTAGCGACAAACCGTTTATTTTTACAAAAATCAAAAAAACTAAAAAAATCAAATAAACAAAAATAAATAAATAATATAATTTTTAGCAACGGCCAGGGGGGTGGAAGGCCACGCCGGTGTTGCCTGGTTGGGTCGGTCCTTGATTACTGCAACAAATGATCGACCAAATTGAATACGTGCGAGCATGTAATGTAAACACGCTCGTCAGCTGTTCGACTCGCTCTCCTAGCGACTATCGGTGCGCTCGAAGGGGGAGATCAGCTGTCGTTTAGCGTAATTTAGTGGACTGTATTACGTTGCTCGCGGATAGTTTTTTATTTAAACTATCGACGAGACTTTTGCCCTGAACAGATGAGACTGGACTCGATTCCGTCGGGGGCTCTGCGATGCCACGGACGGGTCACCAACTGGAGGTTGTAAGGCTCGAAGTGAGTGTGTCCTGTGAGCACGTTCACCGTGTGGGTTGACGTATAATCGTCGCGCGAGGCGTGTTTTTCCTGCTACACTTTATATCTACTGTACAGCGACCGTTAATATCGGGGACTGTACAGTAAGCGAATTTACACAGAAAAACCTCGGGCTGGTCCAACCGCACTATAAAGCCTACTCGGCGACCGTATTCACGGGGACCGTATGTGGTAGGCGGCGTGACGGAAGGGAGGCGCTTTGAACCCGAACTCCGCCGTTGAGTGTATTGTCGACTCGTACACCGACGGGTTTTCGGAGAGTGTTCGCAGTGGCCTTTACACGGTAAACACTCCACGAGGCGGTACCGAACTATCGGTAGGACCTTTGGGAGGCTCCGAAGCCGTATAGCTTTAAAGGGATTCTGGGTGCTTGCACCCTGAGGCCCTTACGTCGCGGTCGCGGCAACGACTGCAACGTACAATCACTTCCTGGCGCTCGCGGTCGCGTCACTGCGACCACTTATGCGTTCGGTAGATTGTTTGTTCGAAATCTCTAATCGCAGCAACGACGAGAATTCTTTTATATGAAGTCCAATATGAGTTATTGCAGATAAGCGTTTTGCTTGTTCTGCGGAGCGCGTACTGAAGGAGCGAGATCTTCGGGGATCTGCTCCCGTTGGCAATCGGCTCGTGAATAATTGCAAAATTCGTCGAGCATCGACAGACGAAGACTCGGTCGTGCCTTGTCGTCGCGACGTGGCGCTGTCGAGTCCGATCGTCGATCTCGTTTCAATAAATGGTATGATTCTCTCTCTCGACGCTGACGTCACTAAGCCGTTTAAATGGCGTTTGAAGCGAATCTTCGCGTGAGGTCGGCGTACAAAAACACGTAAACGGCAGCGGGTTTAAACTGTCGATACGCCGAACGAACTCGGCGACAGCTTAACCTTCCGAAGTGTCACGTACACAAACAGATACGGGAATCGCAGTCGAGATTTATTCTTTCCCGGACGAACGCGATTTTAAATATATTTAACATATTTAAATACATATGGAAATACACCCTTCCGCGTCAATAAATAGAAATCTTCGATGGATAATGTTTCAAATTGAGATCGTAAAATTTTTAATTTATCTGTGCTAAGAAAAGATGCTAATTTGTCGAGACTGGTATTTAAAAATTTGTATGAATCAATGAATAGCAATTTAATACAATTTCGTGAGTCTGATTCTTCATTCGTATCTTCGACATTTTTCGTAAATGAAATATACTTTTCTTTAGTAATGGCTAATACAGTAATGTGGCCTTCGAAAGCTGTAGCTATTTCTTCGATAATAAAATGGGAATCGTAGCCGGATAAATTAAGAAAAACTATGGGGATATAAATGCATTTTCTATAATTTAAATTGCACTCTGAATGTGCTGGGCCTCTAAACTGCCCTGATAGATGGCAATGATCGCGGACTCGTATATCCGTAGCCTCGAATGATTCTTCACAAATATGACAGTGTGTCGAATTGCGAAATACCGACAACTGCTCAGTTGTTAAATCTAGCATGGGTGTGTTCTTTGCCAGAATTTGTTTAACAAAATTCGCAAAATTTTTCAACTCTTTGACAAACCATGAAACGCAATCCGCGTTGCGATGACATCGATACGTTCACAGCGATGCATCGTACGAGCAATGTATATTGTTGCGCCGGGACGGGGTGTTAGGCGCACAACTCATATTATCGCGGAACAAATAATCGTAACACTAGGAACACGAACTAATGAACAAGAGATTCAGCTCGGACAGGCAACTTCAGTATGAGCCTCCAACCTCCAAATCTGCCTCGAGTTTAAAACAACTCTGTCTGTAAAGTAAACAAACGAATAGATCGAACATTTACCTGAGTGGCCTTTACCAGACAGTTAGCGCCTTGACATTCGTCCTCCGTCTCAAGGAAAACCATTCAAAAACCTTGAGCAAGACGCCGGTGTAACTTCCAAAATTCTTCTGCGAGGATGAGGAAATCCCGACTGCTCCTCGCCCTTCCCCTTGAATACTTGCGACTTGCACGCTTCTTTCTTGACGTCTTCTCGGATGTGAGTTCCCCCAGCTAAACGGAACAGCCCTAGGGATGTTCCCCAATCATCGAGGAGAATTTCCTCGATGAAATGGTTGTCCGGAACATACCACGACTTTGCAGTCCGGCCACCAGAACCCCATCCGTATGGAGCCCCGGCTGTGGGGTAACCCTCCCGGTGTGGATTACACTTGCACGACCATTTGCGACACGCAAAGAAGAAAAGCTGTCCGCCGCCAGCAAGTAACCCCCACTCTCCGGATTAGAGGGATGGGGATGACGGTAGCGGTCCATAAGACCGAGGTGATAGCGTTCCATTCATCCGCCACCCCCTCTGATCCGCGTGGGTGAGGCTAATATCGAGGTGAAGCCCCAGATGAGGTATCTGGGGCTGATCCTCGATAGCCACTGGCGCTTCGAGGAGCACTTCCGCTGCCTGGTCCCCCGGCTGGAGAGGATGGTCGGGGCTTTGGGCCGGATTCTGCCCAACCTGGGGGGCCCGGCGGGCCGAGTTCGCCGCCTCTATGTGGCAATGGTTCAGTCGGTGGCCCTATACGGGGCCCCCGACTGGGAGGACGACCTGGCGGCCTCCCGGCGCAGCATGACTATGCTGCGTCGGGTGCAGAGGCGGATGGCTCTAAGGGTCGTCCGCGGGTACCGGACCGTGTCGCATGAGGCGGCGACGGTTCTTGCGGGGATGCAGCCCATGGATCTCCTCGCGCGGTCGCACGCGATGATGTATCGTCACCGCGTCGACCGTCGCGCGGGGGTGGGGGCGGTCCCGGGTGTGCAGGAACCTGCTTGGGGCGAGTTGAAGCGCCAGGCCCGGCAGTCCGTGGTGCACGCGTGGCAAGAGCGGTTGGCTCTGACTACAGTAGGTGTATAAGGGGAGTTCTGAGCCATGGTCCCAGAGGGGGGTGCGGGGGAGGGGGGAATCGAGGGCCAGGGGGGTGGGGTGGGGGGGCCGGGGTGCGGGGGGGGCCGACCGTGGGGGGAGTGCTGTGGTGGGGGGTCGGTAATTAGGTCGGTAATTAGTATCAACGGTCGGTAATTAGGTCGGTAATTAGTATCAACGGTCGGTAATTAGGTTGGTAATTAGTATCAACGGTCGGTAATTAGGTCGGTAATTAGTATCAACGGTCGGTAATTAGGTCGATAATTAGTATCAACGGTTGGTAATTAGGTCGGTAATTAGTATCAACGGTTGGTAATTAGGTCGGTAATTGATATCAATGGTTGGTAATTATCAGAAAGAGATAATTGTCAGATGTCGGTAAAAGGGGGAAAGAAATTAGATGTCTTTTTACTATTTTTTTTATAAAAGTGATATATTTAATCTTTTATTACAATTCAGTGAGAGTATAAATTATTTGGTAATTATCAGAAAGAGGTGATTGTTAGATGTCGGTAAAAGGGGGGAAGAAATTTTTGCTTCTTTTTTTATAAAATTTATATATTTAATCTTTTATTACAATTCAGTGAGAGTATAAATTATGTAATTACAAAATTAGATATATTTTTTATTTAATTATTAATGGCATCGTATAACATATTATTCACTGCAAATGTCAACAGCTCGCAATCCGCAGGAGAATTTTTATCATAATATTCACGAAGGATTTTGACGGCCTCATGTTTATGCGCAATACTGTTCCGTTTTAATATAGTTACAAATTGTTTATATTTCTCGCTGACATAGTGCGTATTTTGACACAGCCATGAATACGCGTGCTCAACACACAGTTCCAGTTCGAATAAAAATAATACAGTCGATGGTTTCATATACATGTAGGCATCATACAATTTCATTTGCACAAGGTTCATGCCACGCATTGTAACCACCGTAAGCACCAAATCACAAATCGTTAATGGCGTTGGAGAAGGAGCTGATTTTACATGTTGTTCGATATCCTCGCGTTTCTGAATCAATGTCGTCCATGTCGAGTGTGGCAACAACAACACATTTCCTCGAGTATCGCCAAGAATAATTTCCACAGCGGACACAGATCCTACCGCGATTCTAATATCCAGATACTTGTATGCCGTGGATGTGAGGGCAAACCTCCTCCCCAGTATATAAGGCGTCGAACGTTGTTTATTGCTATCATAACATATAGAAAAAGTATGTAAAGAATGAAAGGTAAGTAATAATGCTAAGGAAATGATGATAATAACACTTACTCGCGACTTATGCACACCGTTTCGCGAGAAATGTAGTAATTCATGTTTGTAGAATCCATAACGTTTCACGACGACGGCGACGACGATACTATCAAAACGAGTGTGCAGCACATAAGAAATATGTGTACCATGCGAAGCGGGTGGGGCATAGTGCGGCGGGGAGAGGAATTTTATGTCACGTATTCTTCTGCGAAAAGCGCAACTTTTGCAAAAACGTTTTTAGATTACCTTGAACACGTCCAAACGTGCAAATTCTATGATATCACATTCGCGGTACGAATCGACCGAAATCATGTGTATCATGCGAAGCGGGTGGGGCATAGTGCGGCGGGGAGAGGAATTTTTATGTCACGTATTCTTCTGCGAAAAGTGCAACTTTTGCAAAAGCGTTTTAGATTACCTTGAACACGTCCAAACGTGCAAATTCTATGACATCACATTCGCGGTACGAATCGACCGAAATCATGTGTATCATGCGAAGCGGGTGGGGCATAGTGTGGGGAGAGGAATTTTTGATGTCACGTGTTCTTCTGCGAAAAGTGCAATGTTTGCAAATATCTTTATATTACCATGAACACGTGCAAAAATGCAACCTCAGCAGAACGTATAACATTGACAAGCATTATGGGCGCGGGAAAAGAAATTAGATGCCTTTAAAATATGATATATTTATTAAAGCAACAAATGATTATAAAACATTACTTTTATGGATCCATGAATTGTGCGAGTTATTGAGTCCTAACCATTTTACGTACACACTGTTCCCCTTTTAACGTAATACTTTTTCAACCAGATACACGTCGGAATTAGCAACTCGTTGCAACTCGTGTTCGTAGAATCCTCCGGCAATTGGTTTTTCATAAGCATCTTTCAACAGATACGTTGCAGGATTAGTTTTCTGTACCTCAGCGATTGTAAATATTTCAGTGCTCCAATTCGGTGTGTAACCTTTTTCAAAAATTGTCTTAAATTTGCTCACGCGTACCGCATCTCCCACTTTGAATCGTGCGGAAGCGGCAATTTTTATATGACTATACACCGTTGTTAAGAGCTTAGCGGCGTTTGTTGGTGTAACGTCAATTGGTCGCATACCAATAGTTCGATGCTTTCGCGCGTTGTACTTTGATACGAGATGTTGAATCGAATCGATCCATTTGTAATTTCCATTAAGGGTAAACATTTTCCACATGTTGTTTTTGAGCGTACGATTAAATCGCTCAACGACTGATGCTTTCATCACTGAATACGTTGAATAATGATTTATGCTGTATTTTGACAAAAGTTTTTGCACATTTGCGTTGTAAAATTCCTTTCCTTTGTCGGTCTGCAAATTTTTCGGATACCTTCCACCGTCTCGGATTATCTTCCCAATCGCAGTAGAAACCTCAGTTCCATTCTTGGTTTTGAGGGGTATAGCCCACGCATGCTTACTCAGCACATCGATAACAGTGAGTATGTAATGGAAGCCTCTGTTATACCGCGTGTAAGGGCGCATCTCGACCACGTCCGCTTGCCATAGATCATCGTATCCATGTACTATGACGCGTCTTCGGGGAAAATGTCTTCTCGCCGGAGCATGCAATTCTTCCACAAGACGCCGTTTCTCAATACTGGGGTTTTTTCTCAGCCATGTATGACTCGCCACTGATGCCAAGACTTGGCATACACGTCTTATTAAACATCAAATCGACCTTCAAACGCCCCAACGTCCCCAACGTCCCAACGTCCCCCCAACGTCCCCCAACGTCCCCCCAACGTCCCAACGTCCCAACGCCCCAACGTCCCCCAACGTCCCCCCAACGTCCCAACGTCCCAACGCCCCAACGTCCCAACGTCCCCAACGTCCCAACGTCCCCAACGTCCCCAACGTCCCAACGCCCCCCCAACGTCCCAACGCCCCAACGTCCGGCTATTGATGTATTTGATTTCGGAATTCGATAATACCCCTCTCCAATTGATTCAGCTGGTCTTTCAAGCTCTGAACATAATCTTGAAATATGATCATCTTCTTGTCGAATTCATCTTGTCGATTTTTTATAATTGTCATGTTTTATTTCAAGTACAGCTTGTTGATAGCATCGCCATCTTCTACAGGTGGTGCTACCCGTCGAATCTTGCGCGACTTTGCATCGTAATTGGCACCAGCAATACAAAGAGCATTGTCACGTACATAATTTCTGACTACTCCATTCCAGCGATAGTATGATTCCACTGTTCCAAACGATGACCCAAACTTGTTGATTGGCATTTTGATATCGATTGACAGCATCGTCAAAAGTGCAGGTTAATTTATAATGAGTTCTGCCTCACGAAGCTCCTCGATAATCGATAACATCTCATTGTTATGTGCATTGTGACCGGCTTGACGCGAAGCCTCGAGCAGTCGAAGCCGATCTACGAGTTCGTTGGGATCGTTCCAATGAACATAATCAATCTTGTTGCTAGTTAATCTCATGGAGCTTGGTATGCCCTTTCCAACTGTTTTATCTTTCAATAATGGCTTGATTACATAGTTATACTTGTATCCTTTATTACCTAATGTTTTACCATATGAATCATGTTTATACTTATGCGCACTCGTGGTCAGCAGTATGTCCCTATATTTATGTTCATCAGCCTCAGTATAAATGTTGTCATCTGGAATTTTCTTAAATATCAATTCATAAAGGCCGGGCGTACCAGAATATCGTATGCCATCGATAATTATGTTATCGGCATTGTCCACGTCAACACGTTTATTACCAAGCATCGGCCCATCACTGTCGAGATAAACACCATACACATGATCCATACCATCCTTCACATCACCGCGTAATACAGGCGCGATGTATTTTTGACTCAGTGGACCTAGATGATTCCGCAACGTTTCTTCACCTTCCGACGTTTGCAGCCGACTTCGAACAGATGTCGAGAAACTGCACTGTTGACTTTCCAACGCATCTTAGTTTTCTTAGCTTTTTGTTATATCCAAAGCATCTTCGTTTGCTAAGCTTCTTGTTGCTGGTACTGGCTTAATCGGTATAGAGGTCATCAGATTCATATCGGGTAAACTGCTTAATCTTACTGAGCTTTTTATTGTTGGTGCTGTCCTAATCGATGTAGAGACCGGTGTAGAGGTCATCGGATTCACGTCGAGTAAACTGCTTAATCTAGGTTTTTATTTGTGATGGTTTTGGAAGATTTAGCCATAAATGTGATTGTGTTTTATCCGATTCCTTGATATTTGACGTGAACAATGGCTCGCTTCCGATATCTATATTATTGTAAACATCATAATTTTTTAACGTGTTGTTGGCAATTGCCTTCAGCGGCTCAGTAACAGGCTTAAAGTGTTTTTCCAGTGCAATCTCTTCCTCCATTTTACCGGTTTTCAATTCACGATACTTTCTACGAATCACATCGCTCGTTTTTGCAATCTGTTTCGCTATCCTTTCACGATCTTCAATATTGCTGCTGCTCATGTTGGAACACTGCTTTGTCAACGTATAGGAAGTAACTGGACATGTTACGATATTGCAAAATCATTAAATCCTTTTCTATAGCGACCATTCCATAATGCACTGTCTTTATCAATCACTACAAATCCATATTTTTCTTGCCAACAGGTGGTACACAATGTGCAGAAATTCTCAAATGACATGTCGGTGTTTACATGATCGTTGTACACATGTTTCAGATTAGTACCATCTTGTTTGAACATGATCAGCAGGTTCGCGTTGTCGCGTATCAGATGCTTCGGTATTTTCGCATATGTTTGACAAAGATAGAAACAGTCAACGTCCGAGTGCCTACCCATTGCAAAGTATTCTCTTACCGTGTTTTGCTTATCGCATGCCACATCATCAAAGATAAAAATGGAATTCGGAAGTGCCTCGCTCGGCGGAACGACGTCACTATTATTCGAAAATGTAAAATAACCAATTTCGTCTATCGATGAGAATATATTTTCTAAATATTGATATTTCGGTTGTTGTAACGATTTCGAGTACATGTATATGTTTTCGAAACGAACGCCGTACGGACTTTCTAACAAACTAATCAACACGTTCGTTTTACCACAATTCGATGGACCGCAGATTATACCGCGTATAGAGGTGGGTAGCATATTTCCATGTTTGCGCACCTCTTTCTCAGACTGTGTCTTTTTGTCTACATTAGTCACTTTGATCATAGGTGATTGGCGTATGAACTGCATATTTTATCGAGGTGCTATATGAATGAAGATCCAATCGAGAGAGCTGGTCTATAGCGATGCATAGAGCTGGAACGATCAGTGTTCAAATATAGCCTGTCGAGTCAGCAGAATGCACATTGGCAGTTCACCACCATTGATAAACAACTGTGGCGAATGTTAACAAAAATTGGAAAAGGTCTATTAAATCGTGTTATAAACACACTTCCGATTGAATTACATATTCCAGGTTATCAGTATTGTGGTCCTGGGACACATTTAGAGAAACGCTTGGCGCGAGGCGATCAAGGTATAAATCCGCTGGATGTCGCGTGCCGCGAGCATGATATAGCGTATTCACAAAATAACGATCTCGGAAAACGACACGCGGCCGACAACATCCTAGCAGCGAAAGCGCGAGAACGCATTACCGCGAGAGATTCCAGTCTCGGGGAAAAGGCTGCCGCTACAACCGTTTGGGCGACTATGAAGGCTAAGACAAAATTCGGTATGGGTTTGAAAAAGAAAAAGAAGAGTGGTTCGAAGAAACGAATACTTCCAATGGCAAAACGTGGCGGTATCCTACCGATTTTACCATTATTGGGGTTCTCGGCTCATTGGTCGGAGGGGCGGCAGGAGTCGCGAAGGCTGTGAACGATAAGAAGGCAATGCAGCGTCAGCTGGAAGAAATGAAACGTCACAATCTTACCATGGAAGGTCATGGACTTTATCTCGCGCCGTACAAACGTGGGCGGGGAGTCTCAAAGAGAAAAACGTCAAAATTAAAATGCCTGAAGGCGTAACCACCAACATACAACTACAGCAACTCGCAAAGCGCATGCGTATTCCATATTTCAGAGGTATTTTTATGCGCAATACTTTACCAACAGATGGGGTACGCAGGAACGAGAGCGGAATAGTAAATTTGGATACTGTTGAAGGACCAGGTACTCATTGGGTGGCGTATGCAAAACGGGGAACATGTTCCATATATTTTGATAGTTTTGGCAATCTTCAGCCACCGAGGGAACTGATACAATATTTGAAGAATAGCGTAATCGAGTATAATCACATGTCTTATCAGCGCTACAATCAAAGCAATTGTGGACAGCTATGTTTACAGTTTCTACAGTCGGTTGACAATCAATTTAAGGGCAGTCATTGCTCACCTTAACTCCAGTATCCGTTTGAACATGTCGCTGACGCTAACGCTCACCGGTCAAAGTAGCATTCTCACAGTAAGCTATTTTCCAGCCATCGATTTGGGCAATGATGATTATGAGCTCGGTCTTATGGACTTTGAGACTTATTACACTATACCGAATATAAATTTGTCGAATAATAAATTTTACTATGATAACGATGATAAGGAAATCATTATTCCCGAGGGATCTTATGAGCTGGACGACATTCGCATGTATTTGCAACGATCGCTTTCACAGGGTAATGAAGGGAACCCCCATGATGCTTAGGAGCCAACAACAATACGATGAAGAGCGAAATCAAGTGTGATTACAGCATAAATTTTACCAAACCCAATACTATCGGCTCGTTGCTGGGATTTTCGACGAATCGGGTGCTACAACCGCGGAAATGGCACGAATCGGATGCACCAATCAATATAATGAATGTAAATATTATTCGCATTGAATGCAACGTGACAGCTGGTGCTTACAGCAATAACAAGTGCGTGCACACGATACATGAGTTTTCGCCTACCGTTCCACCCGGATATAAGATATCGGAAAGACCAGCACAGATCATTTACCTCCCAATCATTGCGCGAAGCATTTCGGATTTAACGATTCGCGTTGCGGACCAAGACGGCCAATTGCTCGATTTTCGAGGGGAACAGATCACCGTTCGACTGCATGTACGGAGACAACGGCTGTAGTAGGAGATGCTTGTGCTGAATGAAGCGGAACAGGTGAAACAGACAACACGTGAAAACAAAGAGAAGACAATTCAATCGTCGGCACACCTCACTGTATCGAATATTAACTGTCTAAAACCATCAGGCGAGAAGGCAATTGGATCACCCACGAAACTCACCGCATCGAATATTGTATTTCTGAAATCGTTGGGTTTTGTTGTACGAAATGGCTAATATCTTAAACATTAGAGGCAAACCGATCTTTGACGACAGCGTCGTCAAGATGGAGACTCATACGTATAACCCATACGCCAACACAACGTTTGGACACAGTGATGAGATACGAATACCTATACAACAGCAGGATTTATGCACGTTGCCAAGCGAGAGCTTTCTATACGTTGAAGGAAGATTCACAGTAAAGAAGCCAAACAATGAGTTGGAAGCATATCTCGGAAATAATTGTGTTGCGTTTATGTTTGATGAAATTCGATATGAACTCAATGGTGTGGAGATCGATCGTAACAGAAACGTTGGAATAACAAGTACCATCAAAACCTTCGTGTCATCGACATTTGATAAATCGCTAATTTTACGGAATGCAGGATGGGTCACACAGTCAAACATACCGACAGGTTACTTTAACTTTGCGTACCGCTAAACATGCTGTTGGGTTTTTGCGAAGATTACAAGCGTATAGTAATCAATGCTCGTCATGAACTCATTCTTATACGCGCTCGCAGCGATAACAACAGCGTCGTTGCAAATTCCACGCTGGAGCCAGAGATCGAATTACTAAAGATACAGTGGCGAATGCCTCACATTATACTGAACGATACGAATAAACTATCGATGTTGCGGATTTTGGAAAACGGGCAATACCTAAGCATGAGTTTTCGTTCGTGGGACCTGTACGAGTACCCATTATTGCAAAGTACAACTAAACATTCGTGGGCCGTTAAAACTGCAACTCAGCTGGAGAAACCGCGATATGTAATTTTTGCACTGCAGACTGGTCGAAAGAACATCATGTCTCAAGATGCGAGCAACTTCGATGCATGTAACTTGGACCAACGTGAAACTTTATCTAAACTCTGACTTTATCCATACGATGACATGAATCTTGATTTTGATAAAAACAGATATGCTATTCTTTTGATATGTATGCACGTTTTCGTAAAGCTTATTACGGATACGACTGTTACGAAACGCTTTGCAACAGAGACAACTTTTCGTTGTATGGACCATTTGTAGTAATCGATTGCTCGCGACAGAACGAATCAATCAAGAGCGCAACCGTAGATGTGCGAATAGAATTTGATTGTAAAGAAAACGTACCAGCAAATACTACTGCGTATTGTCTTATTTTGCATGATCGTGTCGTCGAATACTGTCCACTGTCCAACGTTGTGCATAGAATCACATAAATTGCAGCGCCAGCAGTATCTGTAGTATTTAAGAGCTGGATACATCATATTGTGGTATAGTTTGAAAGATATTATTGCGATGGTACCAACGTTTGTTGACATACAAGGATTCTTCCACAACGACAAGTTTGTCGTAAAGGAAGTTGCAGTGCTGAGAAAAGGAAGCATTATCGCACACTATATATTCCAAAGACCATTTACTTGGAGTGCGTTGTCTGTAGCCGACAAATCCCAAGCTGCTTGGGTGACGAAGAACGTTCATGGATTGTCATGGAATGAGGATGGTTTCGTTCCACACCGCGAAGCAAAACAATTGATTACAGCGGCAGTTGTGGGTGACGATCCAAGTACTCTCGTATATGTGAAAGGATCCCAAGAACGAGACTGGTTGGTAGATTTGGTGGAGGAACATGTGCCAATCGAGACCATGGATGTTGTATATGAAGATATCGGGCGTTTAGAAGAACTTCTGATACCGATAATACATTTCTTTTTAGCATACATGAAAAGGATTTTTTTTTCCACAAAAAAAGTAAGATTTGAGAATTAAAAAATGTATTCAAATTATATAATTGGTGGTTTAAAAATCAGAAATAAATGTATTTTAAAACAATTTACATCATTAAAAAGAGATCTAATTTCTTTCCCCTCCTTCGTACACGGTCCAGCCTTAGATTTATATGAGGAGAGAATGTGGAAGACGGGTAAATAAATAAAATTGGAGAAATAATATATGTTTGAATTGGATATATATATTTTATTGGTTATAAAGTAAATAAAATAAAAAAATAAAAAAAATAAAAGATACAAAAAAAATTATTCCTCCGGCGGCGGCGGCGAAGGTGGCGGAGGCGCAAGCCGCGGGATGTTGTGTGGTAGTCTTAGCGGCCTATCCTCGTCACCGCCGGTTATGATCGGCCTCGCCATTCGCGGCCATCGAAAATTGGGCGAAAGAAATGTCCCAATTCTCGCCACTCGCTCAGCTATGTTCTCCGGCGGTGATGGGGTCTCTCGCGGTGAGGGCGTCTGTGGCGGCGGCGTCTCCGGCGGCGATGGGGAGGGTGGTGGAGACGGATCGTTCTAGAACCCACAAAAACTGATATAATATTCGCATGTAATAAATTCCATAAACATTGGCACTGATATAATATTCACATGTAATAAATTCCATAAACATTGGTATGTACATACCTCCTCATCACCTCGCCGGGGCAATTCACCAAATTCAGGCGCAACACGTGTATTCACCATCTTCAAATGTCGACTGAGAACTGATCTCGCTGCATCTCCAGGCTCATGCATGTAAACGTATATCTCGAAAGATGCATAGCTTGCAAAATAGGATGTCTTTGTTCTTCGAAATCTTTTGCTGACCATCTCCATTCTTCCATGCATGTATCATTGACCATCTCCATTCTTCCATTGCATGTATCACTTCTCCTTCTTCTTTAAACCGATTATTCAACTACTCCATATCAGTTAACAATGTAGGTGTACCTATTTTTTATCATGCAATTTTGAAACATGTATTTTAAAATATTATATAAGTTAATGAAATGAGATGTGTGATGAGGGATGGGGGAAATGCGGTGGGGGTGACATTGATCATAGTACCATGTATATAAATTGTTTTTTTATTGCATATATGTTTATAATGGAAAAAAAAAATATATTAATAATCACATATAATGATTGGACACGCTGGTATTGCCATGGGCGGGGTATGTAGTACTGCTGTAACGCATGTTACACAATTCTCGAAATTACCCCTCGAATACATGCGGCTGTGGCATAGCCTACAGGTGGCTAGGGCATGGGCCCGTGCATAGCCCGCCACTAGCAGATGCACGGGCTCTCTTATGTATTCCGCAGCTTCCCGTGGCTGAAGTGTATGAAAACACCCTCGCAAATTCGAACTCCTCATCGGTGTCTTTCCAACACATGCCTCCTCGCAAACAGGTGTTGCCTGATGAGGTGGTATACATCTATAGGCAGCATCGCCTCCGCATATGTATTGATGATGTGTCGATCATCATAGGTGGCGATTCCAGCTGTGGGGATGAGAATGATCATATTAGAATATTAGGTTGGACTATTTTGATAAAAAATAAATTCTATCTGCTTACATACCGAGGTCCCATCTATCTGCAACCATTTTCACTTCTCACTTGTATTACTTTTTACGTTTTTCACAGACACACTTTTGAAAATGACGCGGGTTGGCTGTACAACGGTTTATATAGTAAATTATTCAGGTGGGGAGGACTTGGTCTTCTTAGGAACAGCGGTGACACTCGCTTGTATCTGCTAACGTTAGTAGAATTGCATGCTCCAAGCTTCCCCACAGCATTCTGCAAATTTTGCGTTCTTCGCGAGATAATGTTACCGAGGTCTGTGTTTGAGTTACAAAACATATGTATACTGGTGTGCCTAAGACGGTATTTTATAATGCCACCATGGCAAGGTCTCGGTTGAATATGGTACAATATATCGTTTGTCGTCGTGTGGACTCAGAGCAATTTTTGTTTCTGATATCGTGTACACTTCATGCAACGTGGATCTTATACACGATTGGTGGCAAATCTTTTCAACCTCGCCCATCAAACATTGCACATAATCATCGTATGTTATAGTTCGTGCTACAACATTACTCTTGACACCTTTCACCTTCTTCGTATCGTTCTTGCCATCGACTTGCATGGCATACATCTTTGCTCTCAGTCCAACAAATTCGGTCATAATCGCACCATTATTTTCGTCTTTCATTAAACCTGGTATCTTCTTATTGACAAGCGGAATACCATATCGATTATCTGATGGATAATCGCTCGTGTCAAATCGAGCAATGTCTCGTATCATAAGTTCATAAATATTGTCACACTCGATGTGATAAATTAAACTGTCTGTATCGGTATACATCATTTTACATTTATCGCTATGTGTGGGTAACATGTAGTCGTGATGGAATTCATACAAACAAACCTTAGATATATCTAGTATACACATACCCACATAGATTGGTTTGTTCAATTTTACGAACAGTTTGCGCAGCTCGATTGCAACTAAGTTTTCCGAAAATATGCTGCGACTGTGCAGAAAATTTGGTTTAGCGACTGTCAATGCCGCACCATCTCCCTTCCCATTTTGTTACTAATTTTACATCTACATGATTGCGCATATTCTCCATAGTTTTACCAAACACTGCATTGTTCATTAACTTGTATAAATTTTTCAAAATCATTTGTGGCAAGAGTTCTAAACTTTGTATTTAGTTCGATGTAATCACGAAGCCATGGCGATTGTGAAAAACTGTAATACGCGGTGAACTTCAGTTATATGAAGGCCGTGACGTGACGAATACATTGCTGCAGATTGCGGTAATGTATTACGTAACGATTCTTATCGGCGTATAGAGTTGCGAGGAGCTTTCCTGGCGCTTCGCCAGGCGGTTTTATCGCGCGTTGGCAGAACGGTAAATCTGCGTGTGCATCCATGCAGATGTTGTGGATACTCCAGATCGACTTCCAAAATATACCCCATCGTTGAGTCTAACGCTATGGCCATTACATCTATATCTTTGTTGTTGACCCACTGAAAATTGGCGTATGGCAATGGTTGACATCGTCCTAGCCGTACAAATTATTTGCTATTATCTAGAAATACATTAAATATGACGACGGTTGCGATGCATCGTACGACCTGCATGTACTTGTTGTTGGCTCGTGCGCGTCTGTTGGAACATTGACTTAAACCACCGCGTATACCACGTTCGATGAATAGACCAATGTCGATATCGGTAAGAAGTTCGAAATTGATACGTGTATGCTTCAGCATGGCATCCCACGTAAAACCTGGCAGAGTATAATAGTGCGCAGTGGATCGAGTCCGTAACTTGTGATGCAACTATTGCGAGGGTAAAATTTTCAAAATATCACCGCCAACAGCAAAACATTCGGTCTTTTAGATACAAAATCAAGAGCTATATCTTCTCTCGCCGAGCGTTTGAATGGAGTAACCGCGTCCACATCGTTGACGGCGTGTTTCGTAGTCATTTTTTCGGATACTGTATCGCCAGTCAAGGAACTGTAAAAATGAATTGCGCGATGGCAAAGCATGATTGCTCCAACTTTTCGACACAGTCAATGTACTCGCATACGGGAACATTTCTTCCGTGTCAATAAATCAAAATCTTCTTTAGATAATTTTTGAAACTCAGACCGTGTAATTTGAAGTTTATCTTTACTAAGAAAAGATGCCAATTTCTCGAGACTGGTATTTAAAAATTTAAACTAATCGATGAATTGTAATTTTACAGTGCTTATAGCGAGTTCCATTCTTCATCCGTGCATTCAATGTATTTTGTAAATGAAATGTACTTCTTCTTTGTTATCGGCAATACAGTGACGTCGCCCTCAAATGCCGTGGCTATCTCCTTGATAATAAAATGTGAATCATAACCGGATAAATTGTGAAAAACCACGGGATGACAAATGCGTCTTCTATAATTTAGATTAGTGATTTGAATGCGGGGCCTATCTGTACCGACCGGTCAAATGACAATGATCGCGTACCTGTTTGTCATCTTGTGCAAACGGTCTTCACATATGTGACAGTGTGCTGCAGTATTAAAATTTTGCAATTGTTCAGTTGATAAATTTTCCATGGGTACATTGGTCGATAAACTGGACTTTACACGATGCGACAAATCTGCGAGTTGTCTCACAAACCATGACACACAGTCAGGATCGCGACGATATTGAAACGTAGATAACGAGTCGTCGTACGAGCACCGCACATAGTATCCCCACACTAAATACACGATGATGCTGATATGTGTATCTTGGCGCTTCTCAGATCAGTATCCCGTTTTCTCCAGGATGCATTCCAGATCGGCATACACGATAAAACGGAACACGCTCTTTCTGCTGTAGTTGTTGAAGCTTTAGCCACTTCCTACCATCATCATTTGGTAATATGATTGCACAATCATTCATCTTCTCACAATCCAGATGGTGTGAGCTTTCCAGCTTCTCATTTGAACTAAAGTAGCATTGCAAGCATCTGCAATATGAGACATAATTTTGGGATTTATCCGTGATAAGAGACATAATTTATCTAAGAAAAAATATTTAAAAATTTTATTTTATACATACCTATCACAAAAGTATTTTTCTGACCATTATGTTTACTCAATTGCGTGCTCACGAGACGAGATAAATTCTTGATCCATGCGAAATGTCCCACGCCGTTTGCTCCTTCTAAATACAGCAAATTGACATACTCTCCATCTTCTTATCGGCGACTCGTATCGGTAGCACCTTCTTATTCTCAATGGTATAGACGTTGATGGAGCATGTTGTTAATATGTTCAAACTTTAATTTGGTTCAAAAGTCATTGGAAATTCAATATCCTGGATATTCAACACTGTTGTATAACGAGGATATGTCGATGCCCGATATATGTGATTTTTGGCTGGATGCAGAGCAGCCACCACTAACCATGCGAAAACATGCGTTGTCCGTTGAGCATACGCTGACGTTACATAGCTTTCTTTAGCTGTATCTCACGCGGTAATTGTATGGTACATCCTGCCTTCATCGGCATAAATTTATTTGCATTAACAGTTAAATTAAGTATACGCGTCAGCGCCCACCCACTATCGCGTTCCTGAAACTCGCTCCAAGGATGCTAGAATGGGTTCGATGACGCGTAAATCATACCATTCGCGTAGGTCAGACAAGCAGAAACAGTTCACAATTTTTTGTGTTAACACTTTTGTTTGCACATTTATTACCAGTTACAAATTCGCAACCGTTAAATATAGTATTTATTTTTACACTGTCATGTTTCAAACACAATGTTCCACACATGATCGAGTACATTGTCCCTAGCATCTTCGAGAAAATTGCTGGGCTCTATATGGTTAGAATTTATCACCACACCGGTCAATATACGGTTAATGAAAGCCGTATCAATTTCACGCCATCTGAGTCTTGCACTGTGTCCAGCACCCACATGTACAAATCGAATGCGTGTCGAATCTTTCAGACTTTCCAATCTAGTTGATATTACGAGCAATCAGTGATTGTTTTTCACCGATTTAGATTCGCGGTCTCTTTATTCTACTTCGTTCATCAAACGAATTTTGATAATCATCAAATCTATGTTCCAATAAATTGTATTCATCCTTCGACCTTAATTGAGAGCGGCCTGCCCGTACAGCTCCTGCTCTTGATGACTATACCTACTGTTTTTGCGTTGTCGTACACAATGATGCTTGCGTATATATTACAAAAATCTGTGTCCCTGATGATACTCTCGGTGATGCTCCCGATATATTAAAGAAATCCCCGTCGTCGATTGCAATGTTATATGCTTTGTGGAAGTTATAAAGCCTAAGTTGGACGTGTTCAAGGTAATCTGTAAACGCTTTTACATAACTTACACTTTTCGTGAGTTGCAACGAGTTGCTAATTCCGACATGTATCTGGTTGAAAAAGTATTATGTAAAAGGGAACAGTGTGTACGTAAAATGGTTAGGACTCAATAACTCGTACAATTCATGGATCCATAAAGTAATGTTTTGGCATAATCATTTATATAGCTTTAATAAATATATCATATATTTTAAAGGCATCTAATTTCTTTTCCCCGCGCCCATAATGCTTAATCAATGTTATACGTTCTGCTGAGGTTGCATTTTTGCACGTGTTCATGGTAATATAAAAGATATTTGCAAACATTGCACTTTTCGCAGAAGAACGTGACATCAAAAATTCTCTCCCCCCACACACTATGCTCCCACCCGCTTCGCATGATACACATGATTTCGGTCGATTCGTAATTTTCTAATGTGATGTCATAGAATTGCAATGGTTTGACGTGTTCAAGGTAATCTAAAAACGCTTTTGCAAAAGTTGCACTTTTCGCAGAAGAATACGTGACATAAAAATTCCTCTCCCCCCCGCACTATGCCCCACCCGCTTCGCATGATACACATGATTTCGGTCGATTCGTGCCGCGAGTGTGATGTCATAGAATTTGCACGTTTGGACGTGTTCAAGGTAATCTAAAACGCTTTTTGCAAATCTTGCACTTTTCTCAGAAGAATACGTTACATTAAAATTCCTCTCCCCGCCGCACTATGCCCCCACTCCGCTTCGCATGATACACATGATTTCGGTCGATTCGTACCGCGAATGTGATATCATAGAATTTGCACGTTTGACGTGTTCAAGGTAATCTAAAACGTTTTTGCAAAAGTTGCGCTTTCGCAAGAAGAATACGTGACATAAAATTCCTCTCCCCGGCGCGCACTATGCCCCCACCCGCTTCGCATGGTACGATATTTTATGTGCTGCACACTCGTTTTGATAGTATCGTCGTCGCCGTCGTCGTGAAACGTTATGGATTCTACAAACATGAATTACTACATTTTCGCGAAACGGTGTGCATAAGTCGCGAGTAAGTGTTATTATCATCATTTCCTTAGCATTATTACTTTAATTCATTCTTACATACTTTTTCTATATGTTATGATAGCAATAATCAACTTTCGACTCCTTTTATACTGGGGAGGAGGTTTGCCCTCACATCCACGGCATACAAGTATCTGGATATTAGAATCGCGGCAGGATCTGTGTCCGCTGTGGAAATTATTCTTGGCGATACTCGAGGAAATGTGTTGTTGTTGCCACACTCGACATGGACGACGTTGATTCAGAAACGCGAGGATATCGAACAACATGTAAAATCAGCCCTTCTCCAACGCCATTAACGATTTGTGATTTGCAAGCTGGTATGTGTTACAATGCGCAAGCATGAACCTTGTGCAATGAAATTGTATGATGCCTACATGTATATGAAACCATCGACTGTATTATTTTTATTCGAACTGGAACTGTAAAGCTTTGAGCACGCGTATTCATGGCTGTGTCAAAATACGCACTATGTCAGCGAGAAATATAAACAATTTGTAACTATATTAAAACGGGAACAGTATTGCGCATAAACATGAGGTGGGCCGTCAAAATCCTTTCGTGAAATATTATGATAAAAATTCTCCTGCGGATTGTTGAGCTGTTGACATTTGCAGTGAATAATATGTTATACGATGCCATTAATAATTAAATAAAAATATATCTAATTTTGTAATTACATAATTTATACTCACTGAATTGTAATAAAAGATTAAATATATAAATTTTATAAAAAAGAAGCAAAATTTCTTCCCCCTTTACTGACATCTAACAACTCACCTCTTTCTGATAATTACTAAATCAATTTATACTCTCTACCGAATTGTAATAAAAGAGATTAAATATATCACTTTATAAAAATAGTAAAAAGACATCTAATTTCTTTCCCCTTTACCGACATCTGACACCAACGACTTCTTCGATAATTAATACCAACCATTGATATCAATTAATGACCCACCTACAACCGTTGATACTAATTACCGACTAATTGCAATAACCGTTGATACTTCAATTATCGACCTAATTACCGACCGTTGATACTAATTACCGACCTAATTAACGACCGTTGATACTCATTACCTACCTAATTACCGGACCGTTGATACTAATTACTCCGACCTAATTACCGACCGTTGATACCGATAATTGCCGACCGGACGTCCTAATTACCGACCTGACCCGACCTAATTACCACCACAGCACTTCCCCCACGGTCGGGCCCCCATCCACTCACCTTCCGGCCCCGGGATTCTCCCTCCCCGCACCCCGGCCCCCACCCCACCCCCTGGCCCTCGATTCCCCCCTCCCCCGCACCCCCCTCTGGGACCATGGCTCAGAACTCCCCTTATACACCTACTGACTACCGCGGGGCACCGGACAGTCGGGGCTGTTCGGCCACTTTTGAGTGAGTGGCTGGACAGAGGTCATGGAAGCCTCACTTACAGGATGGCACAGGTGTTCTCGGGGCATGGCAGCTTCGGGAGATACCTGTGCCGGATAGGGAAGGAGCCGACGGCGCGTTGCTGCCATTGTGACGCTGAGCAGGACACGGCGGAACATACCCTCGAGGTATGCACTGTGTGGTAGGGGGAGCGCCATATCCTGGTCGGCGTCATCGGAAGGGATGTCTCGCTGCCGGGCATGGTGCGCGCCATGCTCGGCAGCGAGGAGAAGTGGAGAGCCGTGGCCTCCTTCTGCGAAAGCGTAATTCTGCAGAAGGAGACCGCGGGAATTGAGCGCGAGCGTCAGCGGCGTGCTGAGGCTCGCGCTCGTTTGGCGGCGAGAGAGCGTCGCCTGGGCGTCAGGCGTCGCGGGCGGCCCCCTCGGCGTGGCGCATGACCCGGGCTGGGAGGGGGGTCCTGATAGGAGCCAGGCGGCGTAGGGTCGGACCGGATGGGGTGGCAGTGCCTCCTGTCCGGGTCTGGCGCACGGAGCGGCACCCTCGGTGGCCTGGTGC
Organism: Colletes collaris; assembly: GCA_030068185.1. NCBI lineage: Eukaryota > Metazoa > Arthropoda > Insecta > Hymenoptera > Colletidae > Colletes > Colletes collaris. The sequence goes on from JASGYR010000012.1 coordinate 411,171, forward strand.
GGCCGTTAGCTGCCGGCCTCAGAGGGGTAGAAACGGGGTCGCGGGCGGTTGCGAGTTGGGGCTTGCAGCCGCCACTAGACGCGGCCCCGGGACGGATGGCGGCAGGACGAGGCCGCTATGAGACAGGGCGATTGCCGGGGGGACCGTTTGTCCCCCCGCGGGTGGGCGCAAAGCGCGGGCACGGGGAGGATACCGGAAGTATGCTTCCAGCGATTCCCGGTATCCTCCCAAATCGTGCGGAAGGGTCACCGTGGGGTTTTTAGTTGGTAGGTCCCGCGCCCGTTATAGTGGGCGCGGGGAATCCCACACACCCCTCCCGCCTCTCCCCAAAGAGGTGGGAGGGAGTCTTTCGAAGATTTTCCCCACGAAAAAAAAAAAAAAAAAAAAAAAAAGAAGCGTCCTCTTCTTGGGCGAAGATGTCAGCCATCCTCCTCGATCCTCATCTTCCAATATCCTTGCAGGGAACCTCCCGTGAATCGTACCGAGCGAGTCGATTCACATATACGACCCATAGATTGGATTTCGGGGAACGGACCATACGGAAAACCAACTCATCCAGCCGACTCCTCACGTCGCCTTCTTGTCGCCACCTTCAGCAAGGACCTTGGCAGGGGATCCACAACATCGAGCATTTTCCCTTCAGAAGGTGCCCCTACGAGCGCCATCCCTTCAAAAGGTGCTCCCACGAGCCCTGTCCCTTCAAAAGGTGCTCCGACGAGCGATCTCCTTCCAAAAGGTGCCCTGGCGAGCCCTATCCTTCCAAAGGGTGCTCGCACGAGCCCTCTCCCTCCAAAGGGTGCTCCTTCGAGCGCCGTCCTTTCAAAAAGGTGCTCCTACGAGCCCTATCCTTTCAAAAAGGCGCTCTTCTTCCCTTCTTCAAAAGGTCCTTCCTTCGCGGACAGCCATAACGATGACGACATACATCTTCTAGATCTGCTCGGCGATTCCTTCGACGCTTAACAATCATCTTTCCGTACGACGGGGTGGAAGAAGACAAAGCCGAAGTTTCTCCCTCTACGCAGACTTCTTCTGACTCTTCTTGGGGCAGTTCCACCGCATATGTCCCGTTTCCCCGCAGCTCCAACATTCCATGGACCTCTCGCCTCCAGTCTCCTCTTCCGTTGGCCTTCCTTCTCCGCCCGGAAACCTTCTTTTACGGGACTCCCCCTTCGAAAAAGGAAAAGGCTTGAGATACCGTTCGGGTCTAATAAACGGCGTCGACACCGCCTCGACGGCTTCGATCTCTAGAGCTCTCACAACTGCGGCTCGTAATGAGACGAAACCGCCGAGTCGCAACGTCCGCTTCATCTCCTCATTGGCTAGCGCGGTAATGAACTGAGAGGCCGCGAGCTTGTCCCTAACTTCGATTGGGCAATCCCCAAACGCGGCCTGCGAAAACCTCTCAATTTCCGCCGCCAAATCGGAGATGGACTCCCCTTTCCGTTGTTTGTAATTTTGAAACATTACATAGTTTAGATTAGCCAAATTTCTCATTCCAAAACGGAATTCCAAGTCCGAAATCAACGCTTCATAACTAAAACGTTTCTCAACGGGGAGAGAGGTCAAAATGCTTCGAGCCGGCCCCTCCAACGATGAGACCAAGGCCAAAGCCTTCCTGGTCCATCCCAACGATTTGAATCAGCGACCGTCTCAAATTGAATTTTATATTCCTCCCAACAAGATTTCCCATCATACATGGAGGGCTTCAGAGTATAGCCCAAATCGGAAATACTCTGATTCACCCTCTCCACACTCTGAGGGACTGGCTGCGAAACCGAAAGGTCCGCGAGCCCGATAGAAGATACAGGCTCGCGCTCCCTTTCGCGGACCGGAGCTCCCGGAAGCCGATCCAGAATACGCGCGACATTCGAGGACAGGACCTGATACTGGCCCTCCACGGCCCCAATCCTCTCCTCGACCGGGGCATCCCTGGCCGAAGTGGCAGCCCTCTCCGTCGTACGCCGCTCCTCAGCTCGCTCGCATTCCTCCACGAACATTCGCTCTTGCTCCTGGAACTACGTGGCGATATTCCGCTGCAACCCCTCCAGAAGCGACTCCAGCGACGACAAAGCCTCCGCCCCGGCAGCAGAACGAGTCACTATCCCACTTCTGACACCACTGTTGCGCCGGGACGGGGTGTTAGGCGCACAACTCATATTATCGCGGAAGAAATAATCGTAACACTAGGAACACGAACTAATGAACAAGAGTAAGCTTTTTATTTAAACAGAGCACAATTTTAGTACGTCAGTACTCTATGAGGTCTCACGTAGTTCTCTACTTTTAAATCGTTGCCGGTTCCTCTGGCAACCAGAAGGAACGGGCTCTCGCTTCCGCTCGTTCGAAGGAGCAGCTTCACATCGTTGCGGAACAGCCTTCACGTTGCCGCAACGATGCATCTTCAGTCCGTCGCAACAATATAATAACCAATACTATGTACCTCATGTTTCTGGTACATGCACAATTTGTGGTTCTCCGCATCCTTTTGGGTGTCCACCGTTTTTTGCTGGACACACTCCAGATCGGCATATATTATGAAGGGGAGCCGTTCCTTCCTACCGCGACTGTCGAAACTGAGCCATTTACTGTCCTGGCTGGGCAACAGGATGGCGCAGTTGTTTATCTCGCGGCAGTCAATTGCGTGGCTGTCCAACTTCTCGGCAGAGCCAAAATAGTGCATACATCTGCAAAACCAAAAAACATTTCATAAATTTCTATACGTACCGGTCACAGAAGTTTTTTTTTCTTTTGTGTCTGCTCAACTGCGCGCTCACTAGTCGGGATAAGTCTTTGATCCAGTCAAAATGTCCTACATCGCTGCCTCCCTGTTCCGGCGTATAGAGCAGGTTGGCATGTCGATCCCTCTTTTGGCTGGTGAGACCCAGTGGAAAGACTTTTGGTCCATTCTTCTCCATCGAAAAGCTGTAGACGTTTATCGAGATGTTGTTCTGCAGCTCAAATTTTTCAATTTGCTCCAGGGACATTGGGAACTCAATGCCATGGAGATTTAGGACCGATGTATATTGCGGGTATGAACCTGGACGTTCAGGATATTTTTTAGCTGGGTGTAGAGCTGCGACAACTGCCCACGCGAAACATGTGTTGTCTGAGGATTGTATGTTTATTGTTGCCCTATTCAGCATGATTTCTCGCCGCAGCTTGATGTGACACCCCGCGCGGAGTGGATTATACTTGTTCACGTTAATCGTCAAATTAAGGATTTGCATCAGCGCCCATCCTCTGTCACGTTCCTGGAATTCTTCCAGTGATGCCAGGATGGGTTCAGTGATGTATCGTTGGTACCACTCGTGCAGATCAGATGCGTGAAAGAGTTCGCGGTTTCTGGTGTTGATGCTTTTGCGCGCGCGTTTGTCACCCGCCACAAATTCACCATTAAATACTGTGTTCACATTGAGATTATGCTTCTTCAAAGCGTTCCGCACATGCTCCAGCACAATGGTCTCTGCATCCTGGAGGAAGTTGCGCGGTTCGATATAATTCGAATTTAGGACGGCACCAGTTAATACGCGAGTATCAAACGCAGTGTCTATTTCGCGCCACAAAAGTCATCTGCTAGAATGTCCAGCACCTTCGCGTACGAAACGGCCGCGCAACGTATGTTTCAGTCCTTCGAGTCGCGCGATTCGAGCAATCAACGATTGTTGAACGCCGATCGATAATCGCGGGCGTTTCACTCGGCTGTGTTCTTCTAAAGATTCGATACACTCGTTGCACACTTCTTCCCACGCGAGGTACTCTTCCCGTGAAATCAATCGTTCAGATCGATCCAACAATTGACCTTCTACTCTCGCGAATTCTTCCATGGTTGAAAATGGAATGTAAATGTATCGTATTTTCCATGCAACGTGTTACAACTATTTGAGATTACGCGCAGTTTAGAGCGTGTTTTTATAGCAGCACAGCGATTTGGTATCTTTGCCTAACTCTTTCGGTGTTCCGTTCCCTCGAATGCATTGCATGCAATAATGACAATCCGTCCCAACATGGTTCTATGCAGTTTCTGCGGATATCGCATAATTCTGTCCGTGATTCATGCGTATGACGAATTAGTGCGCAAGATCGTTCAACACAGTCTCTGCTGATTCCGCATAATTCTAAGATTCGACGCTTCCCCAGATATTATATTACATTCAACACGTGTCGAGACTTTTATCCTTGAAGGTGGGGCTCAAATTATATGCAATCGCGCGATATGCTGCGATGTTAAGATTGAAAAAACATTATGGAAAAATTGCTAGCTTTAGAATAAAATGTGTTGGGGGGGGGGGGAAGTAATTGCACCTCTATTTAAGCCGGCTCCCGGACGTTATTCCATCAATCGCTCAGTAGCCTCGCTGAATTCACGACGGAATAAATAGTGCTCTGAAAAAACAATGTGTAGAACCAGTGCCATGGGCTATTACGTTCCAATCAGGCAAGATGATGATGTATCTCCATGCAAGGAGAATGCATTTAACAGGTAACCATTCATATTTTTTTTTTTTTCATGAAACAGGTAATTTTCATGATTATACTTTTTAGGCCAAGCCAACCATCGCGTGTCATGGTCAGAAGATACGCATTAACATCCACGGGCAGCAAATATTTGAAAATTGGAATCAGCATAGGACCTACAGCCGATGTAGAAATTCTTCTCGGTGATAATCGTGGGAATCATCTCATAATACCATGGCATACATGGAACTCACTATTCGACAGCTGTACAACCATCGAAGAACGTGCACAATTGCCTGGATCATCATTGATGCGGATTGATGAATTAACGGTGGAATTTTGTCAGATGTTTGATTCGCCGATTGTAAAGATGACAATGGATACTAAGTCGCTGTATTTCAAACCGAATACAGTAGCATTTTTATTTAATCTTGAGCAGTGTGTAAGCTATGTGTATCCGCGGCTCTATCAAACTGCAGAAGATGTGAGGAAAAAATTTATAACTTTTGTTAACGTGTCGCAACAGAGCAATGCTGTCACCGAAACATTAGATACGCGTAGTGCTGTTAAAATCATACGTGACAGCGAATATTACTGCAGGGATTATCATGTAGATTGCGAACTGTTAGCATGCGCCATGAATGATATTGTAGTTGATGCTCGTAAGAAAAAACGTAACAATATATTATCATTTAAAACATATATTATTTCTCCACTTCTATTTTATCCGTCTTCCACCATCTCTCTCTTCACCACCTAATTCTAAGATGCAACGTTTCAAAAGTCTTATATTTCATTCGGGCGTTCTTCATGCAGCTAAATGATGTAATTCGGTGCGTCTGCTCGAGGGGATTCAAATTACATGCAATCGCGCGATACGCTGCGACGTTAAGATTGAAATAAATATTTTGAAAAACGATTTGCTTCAGAATAAATACAATTGCAAATATTGCATATCAATGTCATTTTCTCCGATCGAAGCGGCATTGATTCGCTACATATTGATTCGCGCGGGGGTGGACCAAGGTTGTCCCTCCACAAGAAAAAAAAAAAAAAATTTCCGGTGGTGGATCGGATACTGAAAAAAATTTCGGGGATCATTTCCTACGTCTGAAAAAATTTCCGACGGTCTTCAAGGTCTGGAGAGGTCTCCGCGACGGATCGGCCTGGACTAATCCACTCCACGATTGCGCTATCCCTCCACTCCGCGGCTTGTGCGCGTGGAACCAATTTTCCATTCCCCGCAGGCCCCGCTCCGATCTGAAAAATTTCCGACGGTGGGTCAGGTCTGGAGTGGTCTCCGCGACGGGTCGGCCCGGACTAATCCCCTCCACGATTGCGCCATCCCCCACTCCGCGGCTTGTGCGCGCGCAAACTATTTTCCACTCCCCGCAGGCCAAGCGCCCGTCTGAAAAATTTCTGACGGTGGGTCAGGTTTGTAGTGGTCTTCGCGACGGCTAGGCCCGGACTAATCCCATCCACGATTGCGCCACCCCCACTCCGCGGCTTGTGCGCGCGCAACCTATTTTCCACTCCCCGCAGGCCCAGCGCCCCCTCATTGCCCCATGGGTTAGAACCCGCCTTACTATACTACTCAGTTTGTTAGTTAGTTTGCAGTTAGTTAGATACATTGCAGTAAATAAGTTACTTTGTCAGTTAGTTAGTTAGTTTGCAGTTAGTTAGTTAGTTTGCAGATAGTTAGTTAGTTTGTCAGTTAGTTAGTTAGTTTGCAGTGGGTTAGTTAGTTTGCAGTTATATAGTTAGTTTGTCAGTTAGTTAGTTAGTTTGTCAGTTAGTTAGTTTGTTAGTTTGTCAGTTAGTTGCAAAGTTTGCAGATAGCTAGTTAGTTTGTCAGATAGTTAGATAGTTTGTCATGTAGTTAAATAGTCTGTCAGTTAGTTAGTTAGTTTGCTGTTAGTTACTTAGTTCGCAGTTAGTTAGTTAGTTTGTAAGTAAGTTAATTAGTTTGTCAGTTAGTTAATTATTTTGCAGTTAGTTAGTTTGTTTATCAGATAGTTAGTTACTTTGCACTTAACTAGTTAGTTTGTCAGTTAGTTAGTTAGTTTGCAGTTAGTGAGTCATTTCGCAGTAAATTAGTTAGTTTGTCAGTTAGTTAGTTAGTTTGTCAGTTAGTTAGTTAGTTTGCAGTTATATAGTTAGTTTGCAGTTAAGGAGCTAGTTTGTCATGTAGTTAGATAGTCTGCAGTTTGTCAGACAGGTTACAGAGAGTTAGTTAGTTTGGAGTAGATTACTTACTTTCCAGTGATTTTGTTAGTTTGTCAGTTAGTTGCTTTACTTGCAGTTAGTTAGTTAGTTTGCAGTAAATGTGTTAGTTTGCAGTTATTTAGTTAGTTTGGAGTAAATTAGATAGTTTGCAGTTAGTTACTTAGCTTGCAGTTAGATAGTTAGTTTGTCAGTTAGTTAGTTAGGTTGCAGTTAGTTAGTTTGTTTGTCAGTTAGTTAGTTAGTTTGTCAGTTAGTTAGTTTCTTTGCAGATTGTTAGTTAGTTTGTCAGTTAGTTTGTTTACAGTAAGTTAGTTAGTTTGTCAGTTAGATAGTTTGTTTGCAGTTAGTTAGTTTGTTTGCAGATTGTTAGTTTCTTAGTTCGCAGGAAGTTAGTTAGTTTGCAGTTAGATAGTAAGTTTGTCAGTTAGTTAATGAGTTTACATTTAGTTTGTTAGTTTGTCAGTTAGTTAGTTTGTTTCCTGTTAGTTTGTTAGTTTGTCACGTATTTAGATTCTCTGCTGTTAGTTAGATAGTTCGCATTAAATTAGTTAGTTTGGAGTTAATTAGTTTGTTTGCAGTTAGTTTGTTAGTTTGCCAGTTAGTTAATTAGTTTGTTAGTTAGTTAGTTACTTTGCAGTAAGTTAGTTAGATTATCAGTTAGTTAGTCAGTTTGCAGTTAAGTAGTTAGTTTGTCAGTTATTTAGTTAGTTTGCAGTTAGTTCGTTAGTTTGCAGTTAAGTAGTTAGTTTGTCAGTTAGTTAGTTAGTTTGCAGTTAGTTAGTTAGTTTGCAGTTAGATAGTAAGTTTGTCAGTTAGTTAATGAGTTTACATTTAGTTTGTTAGTTTGTCAGTTAGTTAGTTTGTTTGCAGTAAGTCAGTTACTTTCTCGGTTAGTTAGTTAGTTTGCATTAAGTTAGTTAGTTTGACACTTAGATAGTTATTTAGATAGTATATTAGATAGTTAGTTAGTTAGTTAGTTTGCTGTTAGTTAGTTAGTTTGCAGTAACTTTGTTAGTTAGTAAGTTACTTAATTAGTTTGTCAGTTAGTTAGTTTGTTTGCAGATTGTTAGTTAGTTTGTCAGTTAGGTAGCTAGTTTGCAGTTAAGTAGTTAGTTTGCAGTAGATTAGTTAGTTTGCAGTTATTTAGTTAGTTTGGAGTAAATTAGATAGTTTGCAGTAACATACTTAGCTTGCAGTTAGTTAGTTAGTTTGTCAGATAGTTAGTTAGTTTGCAGTTAGTGAGTCTGTTCGCAGTAAATTAGTTAGTTTGTCAGTTAGTTAGTTAGACCGCAGTTATAACGTGAGTTTGCAGTTAGTTAGTTAGTTTGCTTGTTGGCTGTTAGTCAGTTAGTTTGACAGTTAGTTAGTTTGTTTGCAGTTAGTTGGTTAGTTTGCCAGTTAGTTAGTTTGTTTGCTGTTAGTTAGTTAGTTTGTCACGTATTTAGATTCTCTGCAGTTAGTTAGTTCGCATTAAATTAGTTAGTTTGGAGTTAGTTAGTTAGTTTGCAGTTAGATAGTAAGTTTGTCAGTTAGTTAATTAGTTTGTCAGTTCGTTAGTTAGTTTGCAGTTAGTTAGTTAGTTTGTCAGTAAGTTAGTTAGTTTGCAGTTATATAGTTAGTATGCAGTTAAGTAGCTAGTTTGTCATGTAGTTAGATAGTCTGCAGTTTGTTAGTTACTTTGCAGTTATATAGTTAGTTTGCAGATAAGTAGCTAGTTTGTCAGATAGTTAGTTAGTTTGCAGTTAGTTAGTTAGTTTGCTGTTTGTCAGACAGGTTACAGAGAGTTAGTTAGTTTGGAGTAGATTACTTAGTTTGCAGTGATTTTGTTAGTTTGTCAGTTTTAGTTGCTTTGTTTGCAGTTAGTTAGTTGGTTTGCAGTAAATTTGTTAGTTTGCAGTTATTTAGTTAGTCTGGAGTAAATTAGATAGTTTGCAGTTAGTTACTTAGCTTTCAGTTAGATAGTTAGTTTGTCAGTTAGTTAGTTAGGTTGCAGTTAGTAAGTTGGTTTTCAGGTTATTAGTTAGTTTGTCAGTTAGTTTGTTAGACTACAGTTATTTCGTTAGCTAGTTTGTCAGTTACTTAGTTAGTTCGTCAGTTAGTGAGTTTGTTTGCAGTAAGTCAATTACTTTCTCGGTTAGTTAGTTAGTTCGCATTAAGTTACTTAGTTTGACAGTTAGTTATTTATTTGGATAGCATATTAGTTCGTTAGTTAGCTTGTCAGTTAGATAGATAGTCTGCAATTAGTTAATTAGTTTGCAGTTACTTTGTTAGTTAGTCAGTTACTTAATTAGTTTGTCAGTTAGTTAGTTTGTTTGCAGATTGTTAGTTAGTTTGTCAGTTAGGTAGCTAGTATGCAGCTTAGTAGTTAGTTTGTCAGTTAGTTAGTTAGTTTGCAGTTAGTTAATTATTTTCCAGTAGATTAATTAGTTTGCAGTTATTTAGTTAGTTTGGAGTAAATTAGATATTTTGCAGTTAGTTACTTAGTTTGCAGTTACTTAGTTCGTTTGTCAGTTAGTTAGTTAGTTTGGCAGTTATTTAGTTAGTTTGTCAGTTAGTTAGTTAGTTTGCAGTTTGTTAGTTAGTTTGCAATAAATTAGTTAGTTTGCAGTTATTTAGTTAGTTTGGAGTAAATTAGATAGTTTGCATTAAGATGCTTAGTTTGCAGTTAGATAGTTAGTTTGTCAGTTAGTTAGTTTGCAGTTAGTTAGTTAGTTTGTCAGATAGTTAGTTAGTTTGTCAGTTAGTTTGTTAGACTAAAGTTATTTCGTTAGCTAGTTTGTCAGTTACTTAGTTAGTTCGTCAGTTAGTGGGTTTGTTTGCAGTAAGTCAGTTACTTTCTCGGTTAGTTAGTTAGTTCGCACTAAATTACTTAGTTTGACAGTTAGTTATTTATTTGGATAGCATATTAGTTCTTTAGTTAGCTTGTCAGTTAGTTAGATAGTCTGCAATTAGTTAATTAGTTTGCAGTTACTTTGTTAGTTAGTCAGTTACTTAATTAGTTTGCGAGTTAGTTAGTTTGTTTGCAGATTGTTAGTTAGTTTGTCAGTTAGGTAGCTAGTTTGCAGTTAAGTAGTTAGTTTGTCAGTTAGTTAGGTAGTTTGCTATTAGTTAGTTAGTTTGCAGTAGATTAGTTAGTTTGCAGTTATTTAGTTAGTTTGGAGTAAATTAGATAGTTTGCAGTAAGATACTTAGCTTGCAGTTAGATAGTTAGTTTGTCAGTTAGTTAGTTTGTCCGTTAGTTAGTTAGTATGTCAGTTAATTAGTTTGTTTACAGTTAGTTAGACTGTTTGCAGTTGATTAGTTATTGTGCAGTAAATTAGTTAGTTTGCAGTTAGTTACACAGTTCGCAGTTAGTTAGTTAGTATGCAGTAAATTAGTTAGTTTGCAGTTAGTTACTTAGTTTGCAGTTAGTGAGTTGGTTTGTCAGTTAGTTAGTTAATTTGTCAGTTAGTTAGTTAGTTTGAAGTTAGTAAGTTTGTTTGTCAGTTAGTTAGTCGGTTTGCCAGTTAGTTAGTTTGTATGCAGTAAGTTAGTTAGTTTGTCAGTTAGTTAGATAGTCTGCAGATAGTTAATTAGTTTGCAGTTAGTTTGTTAGTATGTCAGTCAGTTAGTTAGTTTACCGTTAAGTAGTTAGTTTGTCAGTTAGATAGTTAGTTTGCCTTGTTAGTTAGTTGGTTTGTCAGTTAGTTAGTTTGTTTGCAGTTAGGTACACAGTTTGCAGTTAGTTAGTTAGTTTGCAGTAAATTAGTTAGTTTGCAGTTCGTTAGTTAGTTTGTCAGTTAGTTAGTTTGTTTGCAGTTAGTTAGATAGTTTGTCAGTTAGTCATTTTGTCAGTTAGTTTGTTTATTCGCAGATAGTTAGTTAGTTTGTCAGTTAGTTAGTTTGTTTGCAGTTAGATAGCTAGTTTGTCAGTTAGTTAGATAGTCTGCAGTTAGTTAATTAGGTTGCAGTTAGTTTGATAGGAGGTCAGTTAGTTAATTTGATTTTCAGTTAGTTAATAAGTTTGCAGTTAGTTTGTTAGTTTGTCAGTTAGCTAATTGGTTTGTCAGTTAGTTAGTTAGTTTGCAGTTAGATAGTTTGTTTAAATAACGCGTTAATTCGTTAATAAGAAGCGGCGGTTAAATTCTCGCGTGATCTATAGGAAAAAGGGGACATTTATTATACGGTGTTGTCCTCAGTGTACACGACATTCCAGAGCCTTCTCTGTGTCGTAACCTTCTTCGGGAGCAATACCGTGTAGAAAAAATCCAAATTTACCTTCGATAATAGTCACGCGATCGGCCCAGTAACGGTTCAATGAGAACCGGTGTTACTACGCCGAAATATCAGAGAGGATTCAAAATTAATACGAGACAGACAATTTCCCCTCTCGCGATCGCGGTCTGTCTCTGCAATCACTTGCTATCTGGTTCTCGACGAGTTCGCATCGTCTAAGCCGACATCGTCCAACACCGCGATCACCATATACGAGCAATTAAATCCGTTTAATTGTATCGTTGTACCACAGAACCGAAACGGAACGAAATTAAGACTGTGGTAAATTCGAAAGAATTAACCTAGTCGGATTTCGTACCTCACGGTTTCGTGAGTTTTGTGATCGTTGTGTTAACAGAACCATTCTGGAATCGAACGGTATCAGCATTGAAACAATTTACAGTGAACAACCGGTGGCTGATCATAATCGTGTGTGCACTTCAATAGTGTTCGATTATCGCCACCGTTGCGTCAATTGTTTCATAGCATAAGCGATTTCCCACATTAACAACCAGTGGCTGATAACAATCATCGTAACACTTAAATAGTGTTTGATTGTCGCCACCGTTGTGTGGAAGGCACGTACCGCTGTAATCAGCTGTCGTTCAACGAGAACCGGGAAAACTTCTCGGTTTTCCTTGAATTTTTGTACGATTCAAACACTCCTATAGGGGCCTTTTGGGGCATACCCTGAGTGGGATCGTCGTTTCCTAAGATCGTAATTTAGTTTGAGTAACACCCCCATAGGGGAATTATTTGGCGTATTCCCTGGGTGCTCTCGGCTGAATTCGATTGGCTCGAACGTCGGTTGCGGATCACCAGTGTGTACGGACACTCGGTGTTGAGCGACGTTCAAGGGCACCGTGGTGTAAGCACCTTAACCTTCGGACGCTTCTAGCGCAGTTAAGGGCTTGCTTCACACCGGTCCCGTACGGACCAGGAAACGACGCTGAATCACGGAGTGGACAATTTTTGGAGCCTTACAACCTCCACCTGTTGTCACCTCCTGCAAAATTCAAGCCAGCAGCAGTGGGAAGATCGAGATTCAAATCTTGTCTTCCCCATCTGCAATTAAAAGTTTCCAGAACTGCAGTCGAACGTTTCTCGATCACACGAGAAACGTTCAAGAATACAGTCCACTAGCACAGTTGCTTATCGCTGTGAAGGAATCCCGCTCCTGTTTATCATAAACAGAGAAAGGAGCGTGTGGATTGAAGCGAGTCAGACAACGCGACGAGCGTTGTCACATATTTACAGCCAAATTTCGGTCTCTTTTTGTTGCAGACGACCGAGACGAGAGCCATAGTGACCAAAGACCACGGCCAGGTTTTTTTCTCAAGCCAACCAAAGGCTCGGGTTTTTTCCTGGCGATTTTAAATTTAAATTTCTTCATTTTTTTGTTTTATTTAATTTTGTTTTTTTTTCATTCAATTTGCAAAATTTTAAATAAACGGCCTAGTCAGCTGACTAGGCGAAAGAAATTTATAAGTGTACCGACTCACTTTCCCACACACTCCCACTAGCTCGTAATTCGGACTCCTCGTTAAAGGGTGCGAGCGACAACAACTCGCACATATTTTAACATAGTTAGTTTATCAGTTAGTTAGTTGTTTTGCAGTTAAGTAGTTAGTTTGTCAGTTAGTTAGTTAGTTTGCAGTTAGTTAGTTAGTTTGCAGTTAGATAGTTAGTTTGTCAGTTAGTTAATTAGTTTGTCAGTTAGTTAGGTAGTTTGCAGTTAGTTAGTTAGTTTGTAAGTTAGTTAGTTTGTTTGCAGATTGTTAGTTAGTTTGCAATAAGTTACTGAGTTTGTCAGTTAGTTAGTTTGTTTGCAGTTAGTTTGTTTGCAGATTGTTAGTTTGTTTGTCAGTTAGTTACTTAGTTTGCAGTAAGTTACTTAGTTTGTCAGTTAGTTAGTTTGTTTGCAGTTAGTTAGTTAGTTTGTCAGTTAGTTAGTTTGTCAGTTAGTTAGTTAGTTTGTCATGTAGTTAGATACTCTGCAGTTAGTTAGTTAGTTTGCAGTTATTTAGTTAGTTTGCAGTTAAGTAGTTAGTTTGTCAGTTAGTTAGTTAGTTTGCAGTTAGTTAGTTAGTATGCAGTTAGATAGTTAGTTTGTCGGTTAGTTAATTGGTTTGTCAGTTAGTTAGTTAGTTTGTCAGTTAATTAGTTAGACTGCAGTTATTAGGTTAGTCTGCAGTTAGTTAGTTATTTTGTCAGTTAGTTAGTTAGTTCGCATTAAATTACTTAGTTTGACAGTTAATTAGTTATTTGGATAGTGTATTAGTTAGTTAGTTAGATTGTCGGTTAGTTAGTTAGTTTGTCCGTTAGTTACTTAGTTTGTCAGTTAGTTAGTTTGTTTGCAGTTCGTTAGTTAGTTAGTTTGTTTGCAGATATTTAGATAGTTTGGAGTAAATTAGATAGATTGCAGTTAGTTAGTTAGTTTGTCAGTTAGTTAGTTAGTTTGCCAGTTAGTTAGTTAGTTTGTCCGTTAGTTAGTTTGTTTGCAGTTAGTTAGATGGTTTGTCAGTTAGTTAGTTAGTTCGCATTAAATGAGTTAGTTTGGAGTTAGTTAGATTGTTTGCAGATAGTTTGTTAGTTTGTCAGTTAGTTAATTAGTTTGCAGGTAGTTAGTTAGTTTATCAGTTTGTTAGTTAGTTAGATAGTTTGCAGTTAGTTACTTAGTTTGCAGTTAGTTACTTAGCTTGCAGTTAGATAGTTAGTTTGTCAGTTAGTTAGTTAGTTTGCAGTTAGTTACTTAGCTTGCAGTTAGATAGTTCACTTGTCAGTTAGTTACTTTGTTTGCAGTTTGTTAGTTAGATTGTCAGTTAGTTAGTTAGTTAGTTTGCATTAAATTAGTTAGTTTCTCAGTTAGTTAGTTAGTTTGTCAGTTAGTTAATTTGTTTGCGGTTAGGTAGAGTGTTTGCAGTTAGTTAGTTAGTTTGCAGTTAGTTACTTAGCTTGCAGTTAGATAGTTCACTTGTCAGTTAGTTACTTTGTTTGCAGTTTGTTAGTTAGATTGTCTGTTAGTTAGTTAGTTTGCATTAAATTAGTTAGTTTCTCAGTTAGTTAGTTAGTGTGTCAGTTAGTTACGTTAGTTTGCAGTTAATAAGTAGTTAATTTGGAGATAAGTTATTTTGCAGTTAGTTAATTGACGGGTTTGAGAACCGTTAAGAAAATTATCTAATTTGACGTGAACCATAACTGAGAACCGTAAATTCCTCGTATAGTTTTTGCTTTCGCGTACACGACATTCCAGAGACTCTCTGATGCGTAGATCGGTACACGGACCAATACAGGTTAGAAGAACCACACACGAGTTTGTTTGCTCCCAGTCACGTGATCGACCCAATACCGTATACTTGGGATCGATCGTCGAAGATCCATAAACAGAGAGGGTATCGAAATATTAAAATTGAGAAGAGATAGATATCGAAGAGCAGGGATAGCGCCGCGAGAGGGTGATTACCCCTTCCGTGGCCGTGACTGCGGATGTCTATTCGCTTCGAGATTCGAATTCTGGTCCTCGCAGCGAGCAGATCGACGAACGAATCCGCTCCGCGACGAAGCCAGATTCTCCGAAAAAGGGTTCTGAGAACGCTCGAACCTTTCGTTGAGACTAATCGAATGCTGCTCGCAATTAATTAAATCGGTGAGGCATTTTTCCAGCCCCGATTAAATGACTATATAAATCTCGCCGAATTCTTCACGTAGCGCTTGTGTTTCGCGGCCGTGAGAGGCGAATCGAGGAAACTCGGCTCCCGTTTGTCAAGATTTCAGTCCAAACAGACTGTGGGTTTTCGTCTCAGCTTCACGTAGCGCGTGAGTGTCGCGGCCGTGAAGCGAATCGAGGAAAATCCTCGTTTCACGTATGTCGATAACTCCAGTCACAGCCAAGGGCTAAGGCCCAGTCAGTGCTGACGGCTCCACGGACTGCTGCATTTGACGCGGTCGTGAGAGACTGGTTATATCACGGACTGCTGCATTTGACGCGGTCGTGAGGCTGACTTTCCAACGTCTCGCTGAACTCAGCGGTCGTCGGAAGTACAGTTTCAGCCAGTGGCTACGGCCTACTCAGTACTGACCTTCACACGGACTGCTGCATTCGACGCGGTCGTGTGAGGCTGATTTTCTCCACGTAGCGCTTGAGCTTCGCGGCCGTGGAAGAGCAAATTGTCGCACGTACTGCTGCATTTGACGCGGTCGTGATCGACATTGAATTGTCCGCACGGTTTTGAATTTTCACCCCCAGGGTAACCTTTGGTCGATAACCCGGTGGGCTTGCCGTTTCTCGTGTCGGAGCTGGAGAAAACCGGATTCTTCCCGCTTCCGACACGCTCGAGCAACGCTCCTTGACCGCCAGTGTGTACGTACCCTGTGCGCAGAGCACCGCAAAAGAGCACCGTGGTGTACGCTCCTTTAAACGTAAGACGTTTCGTGCGCCGTTAAGGGCTACACCACACCGCGCCTTGTGCGCATACGAGAACGGTGAGAAACTGCGGATTTGAGCAACATTTGGAGAATTACAACCTCCACCTCTTGTCCATTCCTGCGGCATTTCAACCATCGCAAAAAAAGCGGAGAATTGAGAAATTAAATCTCTTCTTCCGCACTGCGATCGAACGTTTCTCCGTTTACGAGAACGTTCACATATACAGTCCACATAGACATCGCTCAGTTCGACGAGCACGGTCTGTTATTCCCGCTCCTGAGTGCCACTAGCACAGACAGGAGCGTAGCGAAATAAAGCGAGACGGGCAACGCAACAAGCGTTACAAGGTATTAAAATCCAGCCTTGTCTTTCCTTGTTACAGACCAAACAACGAGGGCTGAGGGTGAGCGGCAGCCGTAGGTCCCCCCCCCCCCAACGTCTGGCTGACGTCGAGGTGGTTTTTTTTTCCTATTCTTTTCTTGTTACTAATAAATTAAAATTTAAAATAAATAAACGGCTTGGCCGCGATAAGCGACCAAGCGAAAATATAAATCAAATGCATCAACATTTAATATACTTTTTCCTAAAGTCCTTTCCCTCGTAATCCGGACCCCGTTAGGCCAGGATAACTCCTGGCATTCTAACAAAGTTAGTTTGACAGTTAGTGAGTTAGTTTGAAAGATAGTTGCTTTGATTGCAGTTAGTTAGATGGTTTGTCACTTAGTTAATTATTTCGCATTAAATTACCTAGTTTGACAACTAGATAGTTATTTGGATAGTATATTAGTTCGTTAGTTAGTTAGTTTGTCAGTTAGTTACATAGTCTGCATTTCGTTAATTAGTTTGCAGGTAGTTGGTTAGTTTGACAGTTAGTTAATTAGATTGTCAGTTAATTAGTTAGTTTGCAGTTAGTTAGTTAGTTTATCAGTTAGTTAGTTAGTTTGTCAGTTAGTTAGTAAATTAGTTAGTTTGCAGATAGTTAGTTAGTTTGAAGTTAGTTAGTTAGTTTGTCAGTTAGTTACTTAGTTTGCCAGTTAGTTAGTAAGTTTGCAGTTAGTTAGTTTGTCAGTTAGTTAGTCAGTTTGCCAGTTAGTTAGTTTCTTTGCAGATAGTTAGTTAGTTTGTCAGTTAGTTAATTAGTTTGCAGCTAGTTAGTTAGTTTGTCAGTTAGTTACTTTGTTTGCAGTTAGTTAGTTAGTTTGCATTAAATTAGACAGTTTTTTCAGTTAGATATTTATATATACAGTATATTAGTTAGCCTCAGTTAAAAATTTTAGATAGTAGAGGCCAAAAATGAGACGTTAGTATACTAATTGTTTGAGTTAGCAGTTAGTTTGTGAGTTAGTTATTAACATTTAGACAGTTGTCCGCAGAATGACAATCGCTATATTAGTATCGCGCGGACTTAGTTAGTACTAGTAGTTAGTCTGGTTACCGACATTATCGACAGTAAATTAGTTAGTTTGTCCAGTTAGTTAGTTGGTTTGCGGAATACTTAGTTGAATAAGAATTCCGGTTTGTTTGATTGTTTGCAGTTAGTTAGTTACTTTGTCAGTTAGTTAGATGGCCAGCACTTAGTTAATTAGTTCGCAGTTAGTTTGATAGTATGTCAGATACTTAGATAGTTTGCAGTTAGTTAGTTAGTATGCAGTTAGTTATTCGTGAATGTCAGTTAGTTAGATAGTATCGCATTAAATAACTTAGTTACTTACAAATAAAGCAGTTAGTTATTTGGATAGTGTAATAGTTAGTTAGTTAGTTTGTCAGTTAGTTAGTTAGTTTGTCTGTTAGTTAGTTAGTTTGTCAGTTAGTTAGTTTGTTAGCAGTTAGTTAGACTGTTTGCAGTTAGTTAGTTACTTTGTCAGTTAGTTAGTTTGTTTGTCAATTAGTTAGTTAGTTTGCAAATAGTTAGCTGGTTTGTCAGTTAGTTATTTTGTCAGTTAGTTAGTTAGTCTGTCAGTTTGTTAGTTTGTTTGCGGTTAGTTAGATAGTCTGCTGTTAGTTAATTAGTGGGCAGTTTGTTTGATAGTTTGCAGTTAGTTATACAGTTTGCAGTTAGTTGGTTACTTTGCAGATATTTAGAGAGTTTGCAGTAAGTTAGCTAGAATCTGTCAGTTAGTTAGTTTGTTTGATGATTATCAGTTAGTTTGCAGTTAGTGGTTTAGTGCCTAACAGGTTAGTTTGTCAGTTAGTTAGTTAGATTGTCAGTTAGTTACTTTGTTTCCAGTTTGTTAGTTAGTTTGTCAGTTAGTTATTTAGTTTGTCAGATAGTTAGTCAGTTTGATGTTAGTAAGACTGTTGAATCTTAGTTAGTTAGTGTTACAGTTATTTAGTTGGACTTTGCAGTTAGTTACTTAGTTTATCAGTTCGTTAGTTAGTTTCAGTTAGCTGTTACGGATTAGTTAGTTTGCAGTTGAACTTTAAGTTAGTTAGTTTGCAGTAGAATTAGTTAGTTAGTTAGTTATTTTTACCGTTAGTTAGTTAGTTTGTCAGTTAGTTAGATCAGTCTGCAGTTAGGCTAAAATTAGTTTGCAGTAACACCTAGTTAGTTTGCCAGTTAGTTAGTAAGTTTGCAGTTAGTTACTTTGTTTGCAGTTAGTTAGTTAGTTTGTCAGTTAGTTAGTTAGTTTGCATTAAATTAGACAGTTTGTCAGTTAGATAGTTATATATACAGTATATTAGTTAGCTAGTTAGTTAGTCAGTTAGTTAGTTAGTTTGCAGTAAATTAGTTAGTTTGTCAGTTAGTTAGTTAGTTTGCAGTTACTTAGTTAGCCTGTCGGTTTGTTTGATTGTTTGCAGTTAGTTAGTTACTTTGTCAGTTAGTTAGATGGCCAGCACTTAGTTAATTAGTTCGCAGTTAGTTTGATAGTATGTCAGATACTTAGATAGTTTGCAGTTAGTTAGTTAGTATGCAGTTAGTTAGTTAGTTTGTCAGTTAGTTAGATAGTTCGCATTAAATAACTTAGTTTGGCAGTTAATTAGTTATTTGGATAGTGTAATAGTTAGTTACTTAGTTTGTCAGTTAGTTAGTTAGTTTGTCTGTTAGTTAGTTAGTTTGTCAGTTAGTTAGTTTGTTAGCAGTTAGTTAGACTGTTTGCAGTAAATTAGTTAGTTTGCAGTTAGTTAGTTACTTTGTCAGTTAGTTAGTTTGTTTGTCAATTAGTTAGTTAGTTTGCAAATAGTTAGCTGGTTTGTCAGTTAGTTATTTTGTCAGTTAGTTAGTTAGCAATAGTTGCAGTTTGTTAGTTTGTTTGCGGTTAGTTAGATAGTCTGCTGTTAGTTAATTAGTGGGCAGTTTGTTTGATAGTTTGCAGTTAGTTATACAGTTTGCAGTTAGTTGGTTACTTTGCAGATATTTAGAGAGTTTGCAGTAAGTTAGCTAGTCTGTCAGTTAGTTAGTTTGTTTGATGATTATCAGTTAGTTTGTCAGTTAGGCAGTTAGTTTGCATAACATTAATTAGTTTGTCAGTTAGTTAGTTAGATTGTCAGTTAGTTACTTTGTTTCCAGTTTGTTAGTTAGTTTGTCAGTTAGTTATTTAGTTTGTCAGATAGTTAGTCAGTTTGAAGTTAGTAAGACTGTTAGCAGTTAGTTAGTTAGTTTACAGTTATTTAATTGGTTTGCAGTTAGTTACTTAGTTTATCAGTTCGTTAGTTAGTTTCCAGTAAAGTAGTTACCTTGTCGGTTAGTTAGTTAGTTTGCAGTTAGTTAGTTAGTTTGCAGTAAATTAGTTAGTTTTTAGTTAGTTAGTTAGTTTACCGTTAGTTAGTTAGTTTGTCAGTTAGTTAGATAGTCTGCAGTTAGCTAATTAGTTTGCCAGTTAGTTAGTTAGTTTGCATTTAGCTAGTTAGTTTGCAGTAAATTAGTTAGTTTGTCAGTTAGTTAGTATGTTTATCAGTTAGTTCGTCAGTATGCAGTTAGTTAGTTAGTTTGACAGTTAGATAGATAGTTGCATTAAATTAGTCAGATTGTAAGTTAGATAGTTATTTATATACTATATTAGTTAGCTAGGGTGTTAGACAGTTATTTAGTAAGTTTGCAGCAAATAACTCAGTTTGTCAGTTAGTTAGTTTGTTTGCAGCTACTTAGTTAGTTTGCCAGTTAGTTAGTTTGTTTGCAGTTAGTTAGTTAGTTTGTCAGTTAGTTAGTTAGTTTCCATTAAATTACTTAGTATGACAGTTAGTTAGTTATTTGGATAGTATATTAGTTACTTAGTTAGATTGTCAGTTAGTTAGTTAGATTGTCAGTCAGTTAGTTTGTTCGCAGTTAGTTAGTTAGATTGTCAGTTAGTTAGTTTGTTTGCAGTTAGTTAGTTAGTTTGTCAGTTAGTTAGATAGTCCGCAGTTAGTTAATTAGTTTGCAGTTAGTTTGTTAGTATGTCAGGTAGTTAGTTAGTTTACCGTTGAGTAGTTAGTTTATCAGTTAGATAGTTAGTTTGCAGTTAGTTAGTTTGTTTGTCAGTTAGTTAGTTAGTTTGTCAGTTAATTAGTTTGTTTGCAGTTAATTAGATAGTTTGTCAGGTAGTTAGTTAGATCGTATTAAATTACTTCGTTTGACAGTTAGTTAATTATATGGATAGTATATAAGTTCGTTAGTTCGTTTGTCAGTTAGTTAGTTACATCGTCTGTTAGTTAGTAAGTTTGGCAGTTTGCTAGTTTGTTCGCAGTTAGTTAGACTGTTAGCAGTTAGTTAATTAGTTTGCAGTTAGTTAGATAGTTTGCAGTTATTGATACAGTTTGCAGTTAGTTGGTTAGTTTGCAGTTAGTTAGTTAGATTGCCAGTTAGTTAGTTTGTTTGCAGTTAGTTAGTTAGTTTGTCAGTTAGTTAGATAGTCTGCAGTTAATTAATTAGTTTGCTGTTAGTTTGTTAGTTTGTCAGTTAGTTAATTAAATTCTCAGTTAGCTAGTTAGTTTGCAGTTGGTTAGTTAGTTTATCAGTTAATTAGTTAGTTTGCATTTAAGTAGTTAGTTTGCAGTTTTTTAGTTAGTTTGGTGTAAATTAGATAGTTTGCAGTAAATTATTTAGTTTGCAGTTACTTAGTTAGTTTGCAGTTAGTAAGTTAGTTTGCAGTTACTTAGTCAGTTTGCAGTTAGTTAGTTTGATTGCAGTTAGTTGGTTAGTTTGTCAGTTAGTTAGTTAGCTTGTCAGTTAGATAGTTAGTTTGTCTGATAGTTAGTTAGTTTGTCAGTGAGTTAGTTTGTTAGCAGTTAGTTAGACTGTTTGCAGTTAGTTAGTTAGTTTGCAGTAAATTAGTTGGTTTGCAGTTAGTTAGTCAGTCTGTCAGTTAGGTAGTTAGTTCGCAGTTTGTTAGTTAGTTTGTCAGTTATATAGTTAGTTTGTCAGTTAGTTAGATTGTTTGCTGATTGTCAGTTAGTTTATAAGTTAGGTAGTCGTGTAGTCAGTTAGTTAGTTAGTGTGCAGTTAGTTATACAGTTTGCAGTTAGTTAGTTTATTTGCAGTTGGTTAGTTAGTTTGTTAGTTAGTTATTTTTTTTGCAGTTAGTTAGTTAGTTTGTCAGTTAGTCAGTTAGTTAGTTTGTTTGCAGATTGTTAGTTTGTTTGTCAGTTAGTTAGTTAGTTTGCAGTAAGTTACTTAGTTTGTCAGTTAGTTAGTTTGGTTGCAGTTAGTCAGGTAGTTTGCCAGTTAGTGAGATAGTCTGCAATTAGTTAATTAGTTTGCATTTAGTTGGTTACTTTGACAGTTAGTTAGTTAGTTTGCAGTTAGTTAGTTAGTTTATCAGTTAGTTAGTTAGTTTGCAGTTAAGTAGTTAATTTGTCAGTTAGTTAGTTACTTCGTCTGTTAGTTAGTTAGTTTGTCATGTAATTAGATACTCTGCAGTTAGTTAGTTAGTTTGCATTTATTTAGTTAGTTTGCAGTTAGTTAGTTAGTTTGCAGTTATTCAGTTAGTTTTTCAGTTAGATAGATAGTCTGCAGTTAGTCAATTAGTTTGCAGTTAGGTTGGTAGTTTGTCAGTTAGTTAATTAGATTGTCAGATAGTTAGTTCGTTTGCATTTAGTTAGTTAGTTTATCAGTTAGTTAGTTAGATTGGAGTAAATTAGATAGTTTGCAGTTAAGTACTTAGTTTGCAGTTAGTTAGTTAGTTTGTCAGTTAGTTAGTTAGTTTGTCTGTTAGTTAGTTAGTTTGTCAGTTAGTTAGATAGTCTGCAGATAGTTAATTAGTTTGCAGTTAGTTTGTTGGTATGTCATTTAGTTAGTTAGTTTGCAGTTAAGTAGTTAATTTGTCAGTTAGGTAGTTACTTCGTCTGTTAGTTAGTTAGTTTGTCAGTTAGCTAGTGTGTTCTCAGTTAGTTAGACTGTTAGCAGTTAGTTAATTAGTTTGCAGTTAGTTAGATAGTTTGCAGTTAGTTATGCAGATTGCAGTTAGTTGGTTAGTTTGCAGTTAGATAGTCAGTATGCAGTTAGTTAGTTAGTTTGTCAGTTAGTTAGTTAGTTTGAATTAAATTAGTCAGATTGTAGGTTAGATAGATATTTATATAGTATATTAGTTAGCTAGGTTGTTAGAAAGTTATTTAGTAAGTTTGCATTGAAATTAATCAGTAAGCAGTTAGTTACTTAGTTGGTCAGTTAGTTAGTTAGTTTGTCTGTTAGTTAGTTAATTTGTCAGTTAGTTAGTTTGTTTACAGTTAGTTAGACTGTTTGTAGTTATTTAGTTAGTTTCCAGTAAATTAGTTAGTTTGCAGTTAGTTAGTTAGTTTGTCAGTTAGTTAGTTATTTTGTTTGTTGGCAGTTAGTTTGTTAGTTTGTCAGATAGTTAGTTTATTTGCAGTTGGTTAGTTAGTTTGTCAGTTAGTTTGTTTTCAGTTAGTTAGTTTGTCAATTAGTCAGTTAATTTGTTTGTTCGCAGTTTGTTAGTTAGTTTATCAGTTAGTTAGTTAGTTTGCAGTTATGTAGTTAGTTTGCAGTTATTTAGTTAATTTGGAGTAAATTAGATAGTTTGCAGTTAGTTACATAGTTTGCAGTTAGTTAGTTAGTTTGTCAGTTTGTTAGTTAGTTTGTCCGTTAGTTAGTTTGTTTGCAGTTAGTTGGATAGTTTGTCAGCTAGTTAGTTAGTTCGCATTAAATTACTTCGTTTGTCAGTTAGTTAGTTATTTGAATAGTATATTAGTTAGTTAGTTAGTTTGCAGTTAGTTAGTTAGTTTATCAGTCAGTTAGTTAGTTTGCAGTTAAGTAGTTAGTTTGCAGTTATTTAGTTAGATTGGAGTAAATTAGATAGTTTGCAGTTAGTTACTTAGTTTGCAGTTAGTTAGTTAGTTTGTCAGTTAGTTAGTTAGTTTGCAGTTAGTTGGTTAGTTTGTCAGTTAGTTAGTTAGTTTGTCAGTTAGTTAGTTAGTTTGTCTGTTAGTTAGTTAGTTTGTCAGTTAGTTAGTTTGTTTACAGTTAGTTAGACTGTTTATAGCTAGTTAGTTAGTTGGCAGTAAATTCGTTAGATTGTCAGTTAGTTAGTTAGGTTGCATTAAATTAGTTAGTTTGTCAGATAGTTAGTTAGCTTGTGATGTAGTTAGATAGTCTGCAGTTAGTTAGTTAGTTTGTAGTTATTTAGTTAGTTTCCAGTAAATTAGTTAGTTTGCAGTTAGATAGTTAGTTTGTTAGTTCGTTAGTTAATTTGCAGTTAAGGAGTTAGTTTGTCAGTTAGTTAGTTAGTTTGCAGTTATTTCGTTAGTTTGCCGTAAATTAGTTAGTTTCCAGTTATTTAGTTAGTTTCGAGTAAATTAGATAGTTTGCAGTTAGTTCGTTAGTTTGCAGTTAGCTAGTTAGTTTGTCAGTTAGTTAGTCAGTCTGTCTGTTAGGGGGAGTAGGTTTGAAAAAACCTCGCCTAACGGTGGACCGGATCGTGAGGGGAGGAACGTCGGGAAAAGAATACAGAGTTTCAATTTAATTTTCGCTTAGCCGAATGCTTCGACTAAGCCGTTTATTTTCTTAAATTGTGGAAACAAAATATGTATAAGAAGTTGTCTGCCCGGCCAGACGCCGCTGCAGTTAATCCTGTTTTGGAAATCTGTAACAGAAAGAGACACGAATAGGCGTTAAATACCTGGGAACGTGAGTCACGCTGTGTGTCTTACTTTCTTCCGCGCTCGTCTGGTCTGTGCTTGTCGCACCCAGGAGCGGGGATCTCAGCCGCCGCGATGCGCAGCTAAGCAAGGGGACTGTATCTGTGAGCGTTCCCGTTAAACCGGGAATCGCTTGCTTATTATTGTCGTGTACGAGATTTCTGCTCGTCTAATTTCACGACTGCAATTTCTGACTGCAATTTCTGACTGTAATTTATGACTGTCGCAGGAGAAGGTGATCGGAGGGAGGTTGTAAGGCTCCAACCTTTCAGCCGGTCCCCGGCCCTTCACCGCCTTCGTAAGTGCGTACGGGCACTGTGTGGTGCAGGCTTGTCAACAGCGCCCTTAGGTCGACTTACGGTTGGGCCTGAGACCACGTTGCTTGTCGGATGCTCCGTCCTACGCGCAGGGACCGTACTCCCTGGCGATTTTGGGTCGTGTCCTAGCTTTCGCCGATAGCTGGGGTTTAAAATGTGTCCCGCTTCTGACTAGAAGACGGCAAATCCACCCAGGGTATTATTCACCCCTGTGTGGGGGGTTCGACCCCGTTTCTGACAGTCAATTGGAGGAAGGAGTTTGTACCTCGATCCTCTAGGGCACGATGATTCCACTCAGGGTTTCTTCCCACACCTGGATTATGGAGTCGTGCCCTAAGAAAAGCGCGAAGAACCTCGCACCTATAAATTGGGATGAGCTTAGCCCTCTATCCCTGGGGAAACGATTGATTCCACTCAGGGTTTCTTCCCACACCTGTTTATGGGATCGTTTCCCCGGAAGCACTCGAAAAACCTCGAGTCTATACCAACTTAAATGAATACTGATTACCGAGCTCGGTCGTGTACCGACTGGCTCGATATGATAACTCACGAATAATCCCTTTGCAACTCCGAGGGTAGTCGAAGAACTCGACTCGGGTCGGATTGCTCGAATTATTCTGGTATGCAACTGCTGAGTGTGTTCGTATACCGAAGTGCTCGTGGCAGTGGTTTGATAGCGAGTGACGGACGAGCACGAGCTGCCAAAAGTGAGCGCGTGAGTAGGGAGAGTCTTCCGCAACGCGGCGCTGTCGCCGTGTCTCGCGTCCGTCTCTGTCTATTATAGAGTTTTCGTACCTTCTCTAAACTCGGGCGTTTAAACCGCTTGTTTCAAAATTGAACGTTAATTAATCGTTCGCGTGACTTTGCAGAAAACCTCGAGAACCGTGTTTTTCTGTCCTCTAACATTTTGAATAGCGGACGCGTCGACCTAGAATCTTCCTGGTCGGTCGCGTAACCGAAAACAAACCGGGTAACGAATTGTTTCGGATTTAAATTAAATCTCGCATTTTACTCGATATTTAAACATACCGCCCCCCTTGCACGGTCCGTGCAACAAGAATAGGAGGCGTAGGTCGCGGTCACGTCGCGTAAAGCCCTTAGAGAAGGTAGAAGTACAAAACTTTCTATTGTAAAAGTTTAACTGTACTTACTCAGCGGCGTGCCCGGGCCCTTTCGTCCTCCAGCAACCGGAGGGTGGTCAGGAGGACCTCCCCGAGGGCTGAATCCGGTTCCCGGCGACGTGGTCGTCGGGGCGGCTGCTGGGCCTGGTGGCTCCGGTTTCGGGGGCGGCTGGCCGTTACGGGACGAGCGGGTCCCCGGTTCCGCCTCCTGCGGGCGTAATCCCGCCGCTCGTGTTGCGTGGGCGGCGTGACGCGTCGCGCCGGTCGTTGCTCGCCGGCGGGTGGCGGTGGTGCGGCTGCAGGCGGTGGTGCGGACGTCACCACTGCGTGGGCGCACGTGGCCTGGGTGGGGCCCGTGGACGCGGCCGGGTGGAACTCCAGCTTTAGCAGCCGGCCACCCCTCTCCCATTTAAGTTTATAATGGCCCCCTGGGACCTTCTGGCGATACCGCCGTGTGGTCCAGGGGACGTGCGGGGGCACCCGCAGCACGTCGTGCCCCAAATTTATTAGGAGGGGCTGTGGGCCCGACTCCTGCATTTGTCCTCCGGTCGCAGCGGGTTCCGCGGTGTCCCGTCGCTCGTGTTGGGCCTGTATGCCCGAAGGGCCAGGTTGGTGTTCGTCGGCTATTAACACCATCCGGTTAAATTGCCGGTCAATCTCCTGGTCCCGTGGATGGGGTGGCAGTGCCTCCTGTCCGGGTCCGGCGCACGGAGCGGCACCCTCGGTGGCCTGGTGCGGCCATGTGCTGCCGGCCTCCGAGGGGTAGAAAAGGGGTCGCGGCGGTTGCGAGTTGGGGCTCGCAGCCGCCACTAGACGCGGCCCCGGGACGGATGGCGGCAGGTCGATTCCCAGGTTAGACACATGATGTTTCGGCAGGATAATCGGGTATTTGGTTTCCCATGCAAGCGTCGCATTCTCCAACCTTCCACCCACTCGTAAGACTTCCTTATCGTCGAGAAAAGGGTTTAGGCTCTTTAGAGGAGATGTCGCAGGGATTCCCTTGCGCTTTTTCAAACACCGGTACTCTTCTGCGAAATGCGTACGCTGTAAGTAGCGTGCAATTCTTTCCGTTGCACGCTGGATTTCCGCTGCTTCGAAAACTTTTGCATCGAATGACCTTCGTTCTCCGACCGCCGGCCTCCGGAACCGGAGGCAATAGGCAGTCACACGTTGTAGCTTACTCCATTGGGAAAATCGGAAAACTAAGTTCCATTCCTTTTGCGGAGTGACCACGAGGGTATGCGATACGCGTTTACCCTCCTCGGTCTCGAGCGAGGCTGGCGATTTCGGCCAATTTTCCTCTGATTGTCGAAGCCATTTCGGCCCGGAAATCCATAATTCGGACTGAATGAGTTCTGCGGCGTCTACACCTCGCGAATTCAGATCCGCTGGGTTGAAGCGCGTGGGAACGTGCCGCCATTCAGCTTTTGGGAGCATGGTCTGAATTTTTGACACACGGTTGGCATTCACAACCTTCCATGTCGACGCATGCTTTTTCAACCAAGCGAGTGCAATTGTGGAATCTGTCCAGCAGATTATGCGGCTCATTTCTATGGGGAATGACCGTTTCACGTGCAGTATGAGCTCGGAAAGTAACACAGCCCCGTTCAATTCCAGGACGGGGATAGACTGTGTTTTTATCGGAGCCACTCGTGTCTTTGCCATGATTAATGTCGTGAACACGTCATTATTTTTCGTCGTCACACGTAAGTAAGTGACGGCCGAATAGGCAGCGAGTGATGCATCGCAGAATCCGTGTAGTTCCACAGTAACTGCGTCGGCTCCGTATTGGATCTATCTCGGGAATTTTAGTTCTTTGAGACTGCTCCAATCCCTGCAAAACGTGTTTCACGTTTTTTGCGTGTCCGTGGAAATTTGGTCGTCCCACTGGATTTTCTCCAGCCATTGGGACTGCATCAGAATTTTTGCACGGATTACGACTGGTGATAACCAGCCGAGGGGATCGAAGAGCTTCGCGATCTCCGAGAACAAATTTCTTTTTGTCATCGGTAACGCAGACGGTTGAAACCGTTGCAGATCGAAATGGAAGTAGTCTCCGGATGGGATCCATCGTAGGCCAAGCACTTTCAATTCGGAATCGTCGAACAGAGTGAGGTCTACGGCGTGGGAGTGAGCACCTTGGGGGATGTTCCGCAATAATTTCGCGGAGTTTCCAGCCCATTTCCTCAACTTGAACCCACCGCCCTGCAGGAGATCGCAGACTTGCTTGCGAATTTTCTCTAGCAGGGTTTTGTTGGACGCTCCCATAAATACGTCGTCGACGTATATGTCCCTCTCGAGGATCGGAGCGGCGAGAGGATACCTCTCTCCATCCTGCTCCTTTAATTCGAGGAGGGTACGCATCGCTAAATATGGGGCGCACGCCGTACCGTATGTTACGGTATTCAATTCGAAAGCTTTCAGCGTTTCGTCGTTTGACGCGCGCCATACGATGCATTGGAAACGACGGTCCTGTGCGGCGACAAGGATTTGCCGAAACATCTTCTCGATATCTGCCACCAGAACGTACTCATACAGACGCCACCTCGTTAAAACCGAGGTGATATCGTTCTGTAATTTTGGTCCGACATGCAGGACGTCGTTTAGGGATCGCCCTCCGACCGTTCTGCTGGTTGCATTGAACACAACTCGCAGTTTGGTCGTTGCACTTTCCGTGCGTACGACCGCTCGATGCGGAATGTACAGTCGATTCTGGTCAATCGGCTCAAGCCGAGTCATGTGACTTAAGGACTCGTACTCCGCGAGGAACTCAAAGTATTCTCTGTCGAGGGTCGTATCCGCGTCCAGTTGACGCCTCATCCTCGCGAGAGCGGACAGCGCTATGTGGAACGAGTGTCCTAACGCTTCGTCCGGTCTCGGGTGATTCAAGGGCAATCGGACTATAAACCGTCCGGTTTTGTCCCGTTCGACGGTTCTTCGGAAGAGTGCTTCGCACCCTTCTTCCGCCTTGGACCGCACCGAGGTCGTGGGGATTTCTTCGGTTTCCCAGAATCGTCGAATCGCGTAATCCAGCGATTCGAGAACGGTGCAATGCAGCGTTCTTACCGTATTCCGGCCGTCGCCTTCAGCGTGTATAGGGCCGGATATACCCAGCCAAACGCCGTTTCTTGGGCGATTGGACCTTCATTCGCCCCTCGTCGGAAGCCCGAACGAATCACCTGAGCATATAAATCCGCTCCGATCAGAATTTCGATCGTAGGATCGGCCCTGGCTTCTGGATCGGCTATCGGTAAACCTCGGAACGCACTGTAAACACGCGCGTTCGCCGACGTGTTGCGGTAGGTCGTGATTTTCGGCACGACGTACGCGTGAGCGACACATATCGGTTTCGACTCGTTTATCGAGCCGAGGTTTAAACCGACGCTATATTTTATTTGCTGCGTCTGGCCGCCCCCCAAGCCCGATACCGTGGCTGGGGTACGCACGCGTTTCAATGGGCGGTCGTTTGCCAGACCTGCGGAGACGAATGACGTCTCCGATCCTTGGTCTAACAGTGCTCGCGCGATTCGCGATGCACCGTTCTCTCCGAACACGCGTACTCGTGCCGTGGCTAGCAGCACGGTCCTCGGTGCGCCTGTACCGAGCGCGGTACAGTGTGATGTCGAGGTCGGTTTCTTGTAGGCCTTCGAAGTCGAAGGTTTTCGTTTCGGCTTCGACACGGCCGTACTTCGTGATTGAGCGTTGTAATCGCTCTCGTCACGTTGGCCGTATGCATTTTGCGCCTGCGGCCTCGCATAATTTTGTTCCCGCAGTCCATCATAGTGCAGGAGGGTATGATGCTTCCCCCTACACCGGTGGCATACCTGGGGTCTCTGACATTGCGATGCCGTATGAGAAAATGCGAGGCATAGCGCACAGGCCATGCGGTTCTGCACGTAATGGTGACGCATTTTTGGCGTCAGCACTTGAAAATTGGTGCATTGGGGCAGACTGTGTGCCCCAGTGCAGAATCCGCATACTGGCATCCGCATTTGTTTGGTTCGCCCGTCGTTTGCGGAACTTGAGCGTCTCGGGTTTGGGGCCGAGTCGGTTCCCATAACGACGTTATGGCTTGCCAGCGGCTTCGAAGCGACGCTTTTTGGTCGAGCGTCGATGGGCTTCGGCATGCGGGATTTTGTTTCCGGGGCAAGAGCTGCCTCTCGACGTTCCTCATTCATCGAAAGCAGAGCTTGCGCGTGATGATCGACGAAGGTTCGGATATCCTCGAACATCGGGTAGTTAGTCGAGAGGCCGAGCAATCTCTGCCATTCCAGCTCCAATTTCGGAGTGAAATGTTGTATCGTCCAGTACTCTAGCATCCATTCTACTAGCTGTTCGGACGTGCCCCTTTTTCTTAATGCAGCTAGAGTCTCTGTGCATTCCACAGTGACTTGCTGCATGCTGGCTAGATCGTTGAATTCAATCTGCTTCAGCGAAAATAGTTTGTCCGACAACCTTCCCGTGACCATGCGTGGAAGCCCGTATTTGTCCTTGAGCATTCTCCACGCTTCGGGGAAGTTGCGCCCGACAATCTCGAGCGACGAAATCGTCCTTCCAAGCATGCGTTCAGATGGTACAATTTCTGTACGTCTGATAACTGCGCATTGTTCATCACCCCGGTGGTAAATAGATCCTCGAAATGTTCCCATTCCCGAGGATCCCCTCCGAATTTAGGCAATCTTTGCTTGGGGAGCTCAATGGGCATGCTGCTCTGCTGGACCTCCGGTGCCGGTGGTCTCGATTCAGCAGCGATCCGTGTCAGCTCGGCGGTTACGAAATCCTGGAATTCCTGGAATTCGTTTTCCACGACGAGGAGGTAGCCTGGCTTAAAAAGCGTATAGGCTTGTCTTTTCAAGTCTTTTCAATCTTTTGAATCATCTTCCGCGCGTTCGCATACATGGTGCGGACATCCCGCCATGTTCGCCCGGCGTAGTCGAGCTTTTCTTGGAGGAGTTTCTCCGTGAACTTAGCTCTGCCCATTTTTTTAAGGTTTATGCTCACGGATCTAAGACGATCGAACTCGTCTGTTAACTCCATGAGCTGATCCTCAATGTCGGAACGCGACATGGACTCGGATAACGCCATAGCGAGTTTGTCGAGGATCAATCAACTCGATTCAACTCTTACGTGGTAATTTCGTCACGTGCAAAGGCAGTCACCTTTTCCCGTTACAATCAACCTCGTTTAATCCGGCTCGAAGGACCTTATGTTAGGGGGAGTAGGTTTGAAAAAACCTCGCCTAACGGTGGTCCGGATCGTGAGGGGAGGAACGTCGGGAAAAGAATACAGATTTTAATTTAATTTTCGCTTAGTCGAATGACACGACTGCAATTTCTGACTGCAATTTATGACTGTCGCAGGAGAAGTTGATCGGAGGGAGATTGTAAGGCTAAAACCTTTCAGCCGGCCCCCGGCCCTTCACCGCCTTCGTAAGTGCGTACGGGCACTGTGTGGTGCAGGCTTGTCAACGGCGCCCTTAGGTCGACTTGCGGTTGGGCCTGAGACCACGTTGCTTGTCGGATGCTCCGTCCTACGCGCAGGGACCGTACTCCCTGGCGATTTTGGGTCGTGTCCTAGCTTTCACCGATAGCTGGGGTTTAAAAATGTGTCCCGCTTCGACTAGAAGACGGCAAATCCACCCAGGGTATTATTCACCCCTGTATGGTGGGTTCGAAGCCGTTTCTGACAGTCAATTGGAGGAAGGAGTTTGTACCTCGATCCTCTAGGGCACGATGATTCCACTCAGGATTTCTCCCCACACCTGGATTATGGAGTCGTGCCCTAAGAAAAGCGCGAAGAACCTCGCACCTATAAATTGGGATGAGCTTAGCCCTCTATCCCTGGGGAAACGATTGATTCCACTCAGGGTTTCTTCCCACACCTGTTTATGGGATCGTTTCCCCGGAAGCACTCGAAAAACCTCGAGTCTATACCAACTTAAATGAATTCTGATTACCGAGCTCGGTCGTGTACCGACTGGCTCGATATGATAACTCGCGAATAATTCCTTTGCAACTCCGAGGGTAGTCGAAGAACTCGACTCGGGTCGGATTGCTCGAATTATTCTGGTATGCAACTGCTGAGCGTGTTCGTATACCGAAGTGCTCGTGGCAGTCGTTTGATAGCGAGTGACGGACGAGCACGAGCTGCCAAAAGTGAGCGCGTGAGTGGGGAGAGTCTTCCGCAACGCGGCGCTGTCGCCGTGTCTCGCGTCCGTCTCTGTCTATTATAGAGTTTTCGTACCTTCTCTAAACTCGGGCGTTTAAACCGCTTGTTTCAAAATTGAACGTTAATTAATCGTTCGCGTGACTTTGCAGAAAACCTCGAGAACCGTGTTTTTCTGTCCTCTAACATTTTGAATAGCGGACGCGTCGACCTAGAATCTTCCTGGTCGGTCGCGTAACCGAAAACAAACCGGGTAACGAATTGTTTCGGATTTAAATTAAATCTCGCATTTTACTCGATATTTAAACACTGTCAGTTAGTTAGATTGTTTGCAGCAAGTTAGTTAGTTTGTCAGTTAGTTAGTTTGTTTGCAATAAATTAATTAGTTTGACAGTTAGGTAGTTATTTGTATAGTATAGTTGTTAGTTAGTTAGTTAGTTTGTCTGTTAGTTAGTTAGTTCGTCAGTTAGTTAGTTTGTTTGCAGTTAGTTACTTAGTTAGTTTGCAGTTAGTTAGTTATTTTGTTTGTTGGCAGTTAGTTTGTTAGTTTGTCAGATAGTTAGTTAATTTGCAGTTGGTTAGTTAGTTTGTCAGTTAGTTAGTTTGTTTGCAGTTAGTTAGTTTGTCAACTAGTCAGTTAATTTGTATGTTCGCAGTTAGTTAGTTAGTTTATCAGTTAGTTAGTTAGTTTGCAGTTAAGTAGCTAGTTTGCAGTTATGTAGTTAGTTTGGAGTAAATTAGATAGTTTGCAGTTAGTAACATAGTTTGCAGTTAGTTAGTTAGTTTGTCAGTTAGTTAGTTAGTTTGTCAGTTAGTTAGTTTGTTTGCAGTTAGTTAGATAGTTTGTCAGTTAGTTAGTTAGTTCGCATTAAATTACTTCGTTTGACAGTTAGTTAGTTATTTGTATAGTATATTAGTTAGTTAGTAAGTTTGTCAGTTAGTTAATTAGTTTGTCAGTTAGTTACTTAGTTTGGAGTTAGTTAGTTAGTTTGCAGTTAGTTAGTTATGTTGCGGTTTTTTAGTTAGTTTGTCAGTTAGTTAGTCAGATTGCTGTTAGTCAGTTAGTTTGCATTTAGTTAGTTAGTTTGTCAGTTAGTTAGTAAGTTTGTCAGTTAGTTAGTTTGCTTGTCAGTTAGTTAGTTAGTTTGTCAGTTAGTTACTTTGTTTGCAGTTCGTGAGTTAGTTTGTCAGTTAGTTAGTTAGCGTGTCTGTTAGTTAGTTAGTTAGTTCGCAGTTAGTTAGTTAGTTTGCAGTAAATTAGTTAGTTTAGAGTTAGTTAGTTAGTTTACCGTTAGTTAATTATTTGGATAGTATATTAGTTAGTTAGTTAGTTTGTCAGTTAGTTAGTTAGTTTGTCTGTTAGTTAGTTAGTTTGTCAGTTAGTTAGTTTGTTTGCAGTTAGTTAGACTGTTTGTAGTTAGTTAGTTAGTTTGCAGTAAATGAGTTGGTTTGCAGTTAGTTAGTTAGTTTGTCAGTTATCTAGTTCGATTGGAGTTATTTAGATAGTTTGCAGTTAAGTAGTTAGTTTGTCATTTAGTTAGTTAGTTTGCAGTTAGTTAGACTGTTTGCAGTTAGTTAGTACGTTTGCAGTAGGTTAGTTGGTTTGCAGTTAGGTAGTTAGTTTGCAGTAAATGAGTTGGTTTGCAGTTAGTTAGTTAGTTTGTCAGTTATCTAGTTCGATTGCAGTTATTTAGTTAGTTTGCCGTTAAGTGGTTAGTTTGTCAGTTAGTTAGTTAGTTTGTCAGTTTGTTAGTTAGTTTGTAGTAAATTAGTTCGTTTGCAGTTATGTAGTTAGTTTGTCAGTTAGTTAGTTATGTTTAAAGATTGCATAATGCCGAGCGATTATCCTCGGCCGCAATTACCGTTAATCCTGTTAACGTACAATAAGTAAGAGATTATCTCTAATTGGATTTGTATAGCGAACGGTGATTGAAAAACGTGTGTATTATTAGTTTTTCTGGCATCGGTAACGGCTCATTACCTTTCGATTCGAGTGTGCTAACGGTGTTAGTGACGTCAGTACCGTGAGAGAGTAGTGCGCCGATAATGTGACAAATAGAGACGGCCGAAATTCAGACAGCGCCACGGAACGACCAGTAAGAGTACCGCGGCGACGTCTTCGGCTGTCAATCCGTATCATTCTGACGACGACTTCTGAACGAGACGCATCGGCTCTCGATCATATTCGATCAGAAGTTAATCGGGATTTAAGAGGGAAAATCCTCTTGCGAGAAAGCCGAAAAGACTGCTGTTTGAAAGGGTGTAGCGAGCCTTGCTCGAAAAGGTCGGAAAATTCATTCCCACCTTGCTTGGAAAACACGATTCGCATCCCGATTCGTGCAAGTTCACCTGAATCTCGTTCGAGAAAATCTCCATCGAGATTAATTAATTTAAATTTACTGCATATTTTGGAGGGCTCGAGAATACACCAATAGGGTGTTCGACCCCTCCTGTGCGGAATTTAACGGTCGATTCCAACGTATAAACGTTGAATCATATAGAAGTCGGCGTTACCGTCCATACTTCTGTGTGATTGCCCTTCGGCATAGGAGACACCAAAAGGAGGCACCTACGTGGTGTACCTCCTGGTGGGCTCACTGTAGTCAGGTCGGCGTCCATTTCGGACGTGTGATTTTCGGTCTTCGCCTCCTTACTTCTACAGATCCCGCCGGTCTAACGTCTAGAGGAGCACCAGTGTAGAGCACCCGCGTAGTTCAAAATACTGCAACGTATCACGTCGAGTAGTGTATTCGTGCTGTGAACAACGTGTTGTCGGGCTTCGCAGTGTAACTCTCGGCCAAATAAGTCATCTGTTGGAACGTGTTAAGAGAAGCCGCAGATTTACGGTCGTGCAGTGCACTGCAGTGCGACTCGACGCACAGACTCAGTGTGCATACTCGCGGGAACAGTGCATTAGGAGCCTTACAACCTCCTCTTGCATCCCCGTCCACTGGGCAATCGACCACTGAATCGGCAAAGAAAAGAAGTTTAATTCTTTTCACAGCCAAAATACAGTCCACTTTTATATTTCGTAATTTACGACAAGTTTACAATTCTCCGCTCCGGTACGTTCGAATTACGAAGCCAGGAGCGCGAGCAAACGAGCGCGACGAAGATACGTATACCGTGTACGTGTGTCTAACACATAGTCGAGTTTTTCTGTTCATAGGAATCTTGGCCTACCTCAAGCCTGCGAGTTCGGCGACCCAGCATCGCGGAACGGCCAGACACGAGGCCGAATATTAATTCACTCTTGTGGTTCAGTCTCGTTAATTGTTTATTATAATGTTCATTGGTCTTTCTTGTTTGTTTTTACGTAATTTTGTAATAAACGGTCGGTCTTAAAGGCCGACCAAAAGAAAGCCATTTGTGTCCGATTCACTTCCCCTATAAAACTCCCACACCTCTATCCGGACTCATTCGTTAAAAGTATACAGGGTGTCCCGTAAATAGTGTAAGAACCGGAAATGGGGGGTAGGTGAGACGATTCTAAACAAAATTTCCTTTGCAAAAATGTCGGATGGGGCTTCGTTTTTGAATTATTAACGAAAAACACTGACCAATCACGGCGCTCGCCTTCCGCGCGCTCAGGGCCGTCCGACCTCGGAGAGCCACCGCGCCGGGTAGGTAGCAAAAATGCGCGTTGAAGATACATCGAGCAACGAATACAAATAATTAAAAATACTACCACTGCAACTGTTACCTAATTCGTGAATTACTACGTAATTAGTACGTAAATTACTAAATGGAATTTACTTTTTATTAATTATTTGTATTCGCTGTTTCCAAGGAAGAAGGAATAAAATCTCGGAATTTTTAGAAAATTAACCATTCGCACCTGAGTGATGCTTCTCGTCAGAGTGTTTTAAAATTAAAATAAGGATTATTATCAGAAAATTAAAATAAATACGGTAAGAACCATTTGTAACCGTTTGTTATTAAAAACTGTACTGGAAAAGCAGACTGGATTTCTGCGTACCGAAACATTTCTCGAATGCAAAGGGTTAATAGAGAAATAATTGAAATTCGACTTACCCATTCATCTGCAAATTGACCTACTGCGCTGACAATAGGGCCGGCCAATGCACCGCTGTCGATCATGG
This sequence comes from Colletes collaris, assembly GCA_030068185.1. Taxonomy (NCBI): domain Eukaryota; kingdom Metazoa; phylum Arthropoda; class Insecta; order Hymenoptera; family Colletidae; genus Colletes; species Colletes collaris. Next base: position 446,308 of record JASGYR010000012.1, read on the forward strand.
CAAGGTCGAAGACCCGAACGAAAATCAGCTGATGGGCCAGCCCGGTCACTGTACCTGCTTCTCACCCCGAAAACACTTCACAGCACGGTCACTAACACTTTTCACTTTCGCATACCGATGCGTTCCGTTGCACCCTTCTTCGATTGTTGCACCTTCCTGTGTTGATAACGGTGTCTGGATGTTGCTCCCTCCTGAATTGTTATTCCTTCCTGAATTGTTGTTGCTCCCTGAATTGTTGTTCCTTCCTGGATTGTTGCTTCTTCGAACCTTGCTCCCTCCAGGATTGTTGTTCCTTTTCGCTGGGATAATGGGCGCGATACGTGCGGGCGGCTTTCTTCGAGTTCACCGTGGAGTCAGCGAAAACGAAGAACGAACGATAATACTCTGCGTTTACGCGTTCCATCGCGTGCGTCCGCTTCTGTTCAGAAACGCGTAGGTTCTGTGAAAAATTTTGACTGACAAATTGCATTTCCCTCCCCGAAAAAGTTCCAGGTACGGCAACCCATTGTCGCGCGACTCGGAATTACCTGTGATCGGCGAAGGTGCAGACCATGTTTGCCGCAAATGTCTGCTGCTAACCGTACGGTCGACTCTTCTAATCGAATTTTTAAGATTCACCGTGAATATTTTTTCATGGAAAATTTGTTGTAAAAAAGAAAGAAGAATATACCATGAAAAATTCCATGCTTTTAAATTTTAAGAGTATAAAATAAAAAGGTATTGTTTATAAAAATTAATCCACAAAGAAGGAGGCAGTTACATAATAGATAATATGCGATAATAAAAAATATTGGAGCAACAAAAAACAAAAATATTTAACAAAAATATTAAATAATATTTCTTCTAGTTTTTATTTCTGAAATAAAAGTTCCAAGAAGAAATATTTTCTAATATTTTCGTTAAATATTTTTGTTGTACAATTAAATATGTTTTGTGTACAAAAATATTCACGGTGAATCATAAAATTCGAATAGAAGAGTCGAACGCACGGTTAGCAGCAAACATTTGCGGCAGTTTTGCAGTAATAAAAAAATAACTCCGCCAGGGTCAACTAGCCGAAGAGACGTTTGGCTTTGTGCGATACACGGCAAAGCATGGTCTGCACGTTCGCCGATCGCAGGTAATTCCGAATAGCGCGACAATGGGTTGCCCTACCTGGAACTTTTTCGGGGAGGGAAATGCAATTTGTCAGTCAAAATTTTTCACAGAACCTACGCGTTTCTGAACAGAAGCGGACGCACGCGAAGGAACGCGTAAACGCAGAGTATTATCGTTCGTTCTTCGTTTTCGCGGACTCCAAGGGGAACGCGAAGAAAGCCGCCTGCACGTATCGCGCCCATTATCCCAGCGAAAAGGAACAACAATCCTGAAGGGAGCAAGGTTCGAAGAAGCAACAATCCAGGAAGGAGCAACAATTCAGGGAGCAACAACAATTCAGGAAGGAGTAACAATTCAGGAGGGAGCAACATCCAGACACCGTTATCAACCCAGGAAGGAGCAACAATCGAAGAAGGGTGCAACGGAACACATCGGTATGTGAAAGTGAAATGTGTTAGTGACCGTGCTGTGAAGTTTTTTCGGGGTGAGAAGCAGGTACAGCGATCGGGCCGTCCCATCAGCTGATTTTCGTTGGGGTTTGACCTTGCTGTGACCGACAGCGGTGCATTGGCCGGGCTCTATTCTCAGCGCAGTAGGTCAATTTGCAGATAAATGGGTAAGTCGAATTTCAATTATTTCTCTATTAACCCTTTGCATTCGAGGAATGTTTCGATACGCAGAAATCCAGTCTGCTTTTCCAGTACAGTTTTTTATAACAAACGGTTACAAATGGTTCTTACCGTATTTATTTTAATTTTCTGATAATAATTTTTATTTTAATTTTAAAACACTCTGGCGAGAAGCGTCACTCGGTTGCGAAGGGTTAATTTCCTAAAAATTCCGAAATTTTATTCCTTCTTTCTCGGAAACAGCGAATACAAATAATTAATAAATTCGATTTAGTAATTTACGTACTAATTACGTAGTAATTAACGAATTAGGTAGCAGTTGTAGTGGTAGTATTTTTAATTATTTGTATTCGTTGCTCGATGTATCTTCAACGCGCATCTTGCTACCTACCCGGCGCGGTGGCTCTCCGAGGTCGGACGGCCCTGAGCGCGCGGAAGGCGAGCACCGTGATTGGTCAGTGTTTTTCGTTAATAATTCAAAAACGAAGCCCCATCCGACATTTTTGCAAAGGAAATTGTTGTTTAGAATCGTCTCACCTACCCCCCATTTCCGGTTCTTACACTATTTACGGGACACCCTGTATATCAATACTTTTTTAACAAGTTAGTTTGCAGTTAGTTAGCCAGTTTGCAGTTAGTTAGCTTGCAGTTAATTAGTTAGTTTGCAGTTAGTTAGATAGTTTGTCAGTTAGTTAGTTAGTTTGTTTGTTGGGTGTTATTTATTTAGTTTGTCAGTTAGTTAGTTTGTTTCCAGGTACTTAGTTAGTTTGTCAGTTAGTTCGATACTCTGCAGTTAGTTAGTTAGTTTGCAGTTAGTTAGTCAGTTTGTCAGTTACTTAGTTAGTTAGTTTGCATTTAAGTAGTTAGTTTGTCAGTTCGTTAGTTAGTTTGCACTTAGTTAGACTGTTTGCAGTTAGTTAGTTAGTTTGCAGTACATTAGTTGGTTTGCAGTTAGTTAGTTAGTTTGCAGTTAGTTAGTTTGTTTGCAGTTAGTTAGTTACTTTGTCAGTTTGTTAGTTTGTTTGCGGTTAGTTAGATAGTTTGTCATTTAGTTAGTTACTTTGTATTAAATTACTTAGTTTGACAGTTAGATAGTTATTTGGATAGTCAATTTGTTAGTTAGTTAGTTAGTTTGTCTGTTAGTTAGTTAGTTTGCAGTTAGTTAGACAGTTTGCAGTTATTTACTCAGCTTGCAGTAAATTAGTTAGTTTGCAGTTAGTTAGTTTGTCTGCTAGTTAGTTAATTTGTCAGTTCGTTAGTTTGTTTGCAGTTAGTTAGACTATTTGCAGTTAGTTAGTTAGTTTGCAGTAAATTAGTTAGTTTGCAGTTAGTTAGTTAGTTTGTCAGTTACTTAGTTAGTTAGATTGCAGTTAAGTAGTTAGTTTGTCAGTTAGTTAGTTAGTTAGATTGTCAGGTAGTTAGTCTGTTTGCAGTTAGTTAGTTAGTTTGTCAGTTAGATAGTTAGTAAGTTTGTTTGCAGTTAGTTAGTTAGTTTGTCATGTAGTTAGATAGTCTGCAGTTAGTTAGTTAGTTTGCAGTTATTTAGTTAGTTTGTAGTATATCAGTTAGTTTGCAGTCAGTTAGTTAGTTTGCAGTTAGTTAGTTAGTTAGTTTGTTTGCAGTTAGTTAGTCAGTTTTTCAGATAGTTAGTTTGTTTGCATTTAGTTAGTTAGTTTGTCATGTAGTTAGATAGTATGCACTAAGTTAGGTAGTTTGCAGTTATTCAGTTAGTTTGCAGTTAAGTAGTTAGTTTGTTTGTTAGTTAGTTAGTTTGTCAGCGAGTTAGTTAGTTTGTCAGTTTGTTAGTTACTTTGTAGTAAATTAGTTAGTTGCAATTAGTTAGATAGTTTGTCAGTGACATAGTTAGATAGTTTGTTTGCAGTTAGTTAGTTAGTTTGTCTGTTAGTTAGTTAGTTAGTTTGTTTGCAGGTAGTTAGTTAGTTCGTCAGTTCGTTAGTTAGTTTGCAGTTAGTTAGTTAGCTTATCAATTAGTTTGTTAGTTTCTCAGTTATTTAGTTAGTTTGTCAGTTAGTTAGTTAGTTTGCAGTTAGTTAGATAGTTTGCAGATATTTAGTTAATTTGCAGTTAAGTAGTTAGTTTGTCAGTTAGTAGGTTAGTTTGATGTTATTTAGTTAGTTTTCCGTTAAGTAGTTAGTTTGTCAGTTAGTTAGTTAGATTGTCAGTTAGTTAGTTAGTCTGCAGTTAGTTAGTTAGTCTACAGTTATTTAGTTCGTTTGCCGTTAAGCAGTTAGTTTGTCAGTTAGTTAGTAAGTTTGTCAGTTAGTTAGTTAGTTTGCAGTTAGTTAGTCAGATTGTCAGATAGTTAGTCTGTTTGCAGTCAGACAGTATGTCTGCACCGACGGCGGCTCCAGGCAGGCTCACGCCCAGACTCTTCTGCGCACACCGCCGCGACCCTCCTACTCGTCAGAGCTTGATGGAGGACGCGGTCCACCCCCGAGAGGATGGCGCGTTCCTCCCCACTTGCCGCTGACGGCAGAGTATAGGCGCGACGCTTCAGCGCCATTCATTTTCAGGGCTAGTTGCTTCTGCAGGTGAGTTGTTACACACTCCTTGGAGGATTCCGACTTCCATGGCCACCGTCCTGCTGTCTTAAGCAACCAACGCCTTTCATGGTATCCCATGAGCGTCGACTTAGGCGCCTTAACTTTGCGTTTGGTTCATCCCACAGCGCCAGTTCTGCTTACCAAAATTGGCCCACTTGGCACTCTGATTCAAATTAGTCTCTTGGCTTCATGATTTCAAGCAAGCCAGAGATCTCACCCATTTAAAGTTTGAGAATAGGTTGAGGTCGTTTCGGCCCCAAGGCCTCTAATCATTCGCTTTACCAGATGAAACTCGCACGCGTTCACGAATGAACGAGCGAGTGCCAGCTATCCTGAGGGAAACTTCGGAGGGAACCAGCTACTAGATGGTTCGATTAGTCTTTCGCCCCTATACCCAGTTCCGACGATCGATTTGCACGTCAGAATCGCTACGGACCTCCACCAGGGTTTCCGCTGACTTCGTCCTGACCAGGCATAGTTCACCATCTTTCGGGTCCCAACGTGTACGCTCTGGGTGCGCCTCTTCTCAACGAGAACGAGACGCCCCGGGAGTGCGAGGCCGCGACGTGACGCGGCCCATCCTCCCTTGGTCGACGCTTACGACGACTTTCACTTTCATTTCGCCTTTAGGTTTCAATGTCCCAATGACTCGCGCACATGTTAGACTCCTTGGTCCGTGTTTCAAGACGGGTCCTGAGAGTACCCAAAGCAATAGCGTCGCTGACCGGTAATTCGAAGCTTGGCCGGTCCGAGGACACCGTCTGCTAACAGCTGGCCAGACCCGTGGAGGCCGCTGCGTCCACACGCTCCGGGTGCTGTCCGAGCTTGCGACGGGCCTGGACGCATATACCATTCGAGAATGGATTGGTTGCGGCCCGATACCGTCGGAGTACCGTCGTGCAGCCGGCCGGGCGACCGAGCCTCTGCCGCGAGCGACGTAATGCCACCGCGACAGGCAAATTGCCCAGGCCGTAGACCGACACACAACGGGTCGCGACGTTCTACTAAGGGAGAAGTGCACGACTACGTCGCCGGTTATTCACTGAAGGGGTGTTACCCACGTTCTGGGTACCGTGGTCCCACCGTGGAAATCACACGCAAACGGGAGCCAGCTTCGTCGTCGATGAATCTCCCCATTCGATCTTTTGGGTTTCTCAGGTTTACCCCTGAGTAGTATAGCTATGGGGATTCTAACCCATGGGGCAGTGAGGGGAGCGTGCGGCGAGGGGAAGGTAGGGCGCGCGGGGGAGTGCGGCACGGAGAACTTTAGGCGCGGGGCCTGTGGGGAGTGGAAGAGTGGTTGCGCGGACACGAGCCGCGGAGTGGGGGATGTCAGGGATTAGTCCAGGCCGAGCCGCCGCGGAGACCTCTCCAGAACTCGCCCGCCGTCGGAAATTTTTTAAGAGGGGGAATGATCCCGAAAACTTTTCATACCTAACCGAGGGAGGGATGACCCTGAAAATTTTTTCTACACCCACAGGCAATTTTATTGTCTTCGGCGTTCTCGGTACGTTTGATGAGATCTAAAAAAGAATTACTGAATGTTCTCCTAAGAAAATATTTACAGCTAGCGAAAAAAACAACACATCATTCGGCTCGTAAATCTATTCTTTCTATTTATTATTCTAGTACTCGTATAAATTCAGATTTTTATAGTTCACTGTGGTTAGGTTTGGTCAAACTCTTGCAAAACGCGTTATAGAAAATGGTTAATATCATTGCGAAACACAAGAAATAAATAGTTTCATACTGTATACTAAATGCGAAAATTTACTCGAAAAAAATGCAGTTCCTCTTTCATCCAGAGTCGAGTCGAGTCTCGCGCAACGATGCGTTTTCGCGCTTTGTCAGCGAGTACGTTATCTGCTACGTGCCTTTCGACGAAGTCGTTGCTAAGCGAATATGCAATATCGTGTTCGCGACACGCTGCGTCCAACGGATTAAAATATAAATTAAATCGACGGTCCAGCCTTAGATTTATGCGAGGAGAGAAAGGTGAGGACGGGTAAATAAGAGTCGTGAATGAATATATGTTTTAAATGACACTATATTGTTACATTTTTTATGCGAGCATCAACTACAATATCATTGATGGCACATCCTAACAGTTCACAATCTACAAGATAATCCTTGGAGTAATATTCACTGTCGCGTATGATTTTAGCAGCACTACGCGTATCTAATGTTTCGGTAATGTAGGCGGTAGAAAATCGCGAAAATACGTTTAAAAACATCGACATATCGATGTTTTAAACGTATACATAGGCCAGCCGTTAAGACGCGTGCGAAAGTCACGCACCGGTGTCGACGACACAGGTGATAAACACTGCCGAAAGGCGAGCGACCGCGAGAACGAGAGCGAAAGAGAGAGAGTGTGTGCGTGAGAGAGAGAGAGAAATGTAAAGGGCAATAAACGCCGAAATAAGTGTGACAACGAATGTGTGCGAGAATGTGAATATAAGCGAGAAAACGAAGAGAACGGCAGTGCGTATGATACGAGCGAGACGTAAAGAGATAACTTGTGAATAAAATAAACCTGTGTGTGTCGGAATTACGAGGGATAATTTTCTTAACCGATATTCTGAAATCCATATCCCTACAAATTGGGGGCTCGTCAATTTATTTAACGAAATCAGTGGTGAAATTCAGTGTAACAATCTGGATCTGAGATCTAATCCAAATATGGAGCAATACAGTGAGTTTACGGTGCAACAACTAAAAGATAAACTGCGAGAGTTAGGACAGCCTACTGTGGGCCCAAAAATAGAGCTTGTGGCCAGGCTTATGAACATCGATACAGAAGGGCTGGCAGCACCCGCACCCGAGGTCGTACAGGTACCGACGGCGGCGGACTATCGAGGAGAGGACGAGAGAAGAACCGAGTGGATGCAAACGCGAAATGGAGATGGTCTCGAAGGGAACGCGACATGATGCAGAAGGAACTGGAAATAGCGAGACGAGAAATCGAGGTGATGCAGCAAATGCAGCAGTTGCACTTGGCGGCAAATTCAGCTCGACCAGCGATGGAGGAAGTAAGGCTGCGTCAAGATATCCTGCAGACATCGACGTCCGAAGAAACCCATCGAACACGGATAAGCGTAACGGTGATCGCCGAGTTGCTAAGCCATTTCGACGGTAACGGGCCCTACGAGCATTGGGAACGGCACTTCGAGCTATTACGAGGTGCGCATCAACTAACAAATTGTGAAGCGATGGTTTTGCTGGGATCGCGGCTAAGGGGGAAAGCAATGGAGTGGTTTCATTCCAGACCAGAATACGTCACGATGCCCGTAAACGAGTTATTAAAGGAAATGCGAGGGATGTTTCACCACCTCCCGAGTAGAGTGACCAGGAAAAGAGAATTCGAGCAGCGACATTGGAGACACGGTGAGCGTTTCAGCGATTATTACCACCAAAAGTTGATTCTAGGGAACCGTGTACCCATCGACGAAGACGAAATTATCGAGTACCTTCTTGAGGGAATTCCGGATCTAACCCTACGGAACCAAGCCCGCATCGAAAGGTTCAGGACGAAGGCCGACCTTTTCGCTGCATTCGAGAAGGTGGTGCTACCGCCGAAAGTCGATGCCAGTCGAACTTCGAGGAAAACTCCGGGGCAGACGGGTGCGTGGAACAGCAGCAGATCATCGAGAGGTGCCACAACTGCGGAGGAAGAGGCCATCGAGCAGCCGAATGCCCAGCAAAGGACAGAGGGGCGAAGTGCTTTCACTGCCGCGAGTTTGGACACATCGCGTCCAGATGCCCACGGAAGACGTCAGCCGCAGTGGACAGCCACTCTACCGAAGCGACTACGAAAGGGAAGTACATTAAGCCCGTAATAATAAACAAGTCAGAAATGACTGCTCTCATCGATACCGGGAGCGATGTAACGCTGATGCGAGCTGACGCGTACGATAGAATAGGCGCGCCGCGTATAGAGTACAACCAAGTAAGCTTCGACGGTATAGGCTCGGTCTCGAACAAAACTTTAGGAGGGTTCACAACCACCATCGAGATCGACGGGTCGCTGTACACTATTATGGCACACGTCGTGCCCGAATCGCTCATGCGGCATAGCCTTTTGCTGGGGCTGACTTCCTAAATAACGTACAATTAACCATCAAGCACGGGCGGGTCGAGATCCAACAACTGAGCAGAGTTCAGCCGTCGGAAAGCGATCTGCCCGAAGTATTGCAAATAAACGTGTGCGAAGAAGCAAGACGAGTGGACGTATCCCACATAAACAATTCAGAGACCGCGAAACGTGTGATGTCTATGGTGGATGGTTACGAGCCAAAGAAAATACGCGAGGTAGGGTCGAAATGACAATTATCTTAAAAGACGAAGAACCCGTGTATCAGCGAGCCAGGCGTCTATCCGCGGTAGAACGAGACGAGGTAAATATGCATATACGAGAGTGGCTACGCGACGGGATTATTCAACCCTCGTTGTCAGATTTTGCGAGTCCGGTGGTTCTAGTGCGGAAGAAGGACGGGTCGTCACGACTATGCGTCGATTACAGGCAACTAAATCGGAAAATTATCTGGCGATCGCTATCCGCTCCCTTTAATAGATGATCAGCTGGACGCGTTGCAAGGCGCGAAGGTTTATAGCACGCTGGATTTAAAAAATGGATTTTTCCATGTCGCGATAAAGCCCGAGAGTAGAAAGTACACGGCGTTCATCGTACCGGATGGATAATACGAGTTTCTAAGAGTGCCCTTCGGTCTTTGCAACTCGCCGGCTCTGTTTCAAAGTTCATCAATACCGCGTTCCGAGCCCTAATCAATGAGAAAGTAATGCCAACGTATCTAGATGATCTAATCGTTCCGTCAGTAGACCTAGAGTCCGGCCTTGAAAACTTGTACAGGGTATTAAAAACAGCGAGTGAGGTAGGTCTAGTGATCAACTGGAAGAAATGCCAGTTGTTACAAACGAAGGTAGAATTTTGGGCCATCTAATTGAAAATCAGACCGTGCGACCGTCCGAGCTAAAAACCAGGGCAGTAGCCGCGTTCCTGTAGGCCGACCTCCACGCGCGAAGTTCAGAGTTTCCTAGGATTGACAGGATACTTCAGGAAATTTGTTAGCCATTACTCGTTAATCGCCAAACCACTCACCGACCTTCTGAAGTCAGGCGAGAAATTTCGATTCGAAAGCGAGCACGTGCTGGCATTCGAGCAATTGAAACAAGTATTGACCAATAAACCCGTATTAAAATTGTACAGAGTAGGCGCCGAGACCGAGCTCCATACGGACGCGTCGAAATTCGGGTTCGGAGGCATTCTATTGCAGCGCGATAGCGTTGACGGGGCGCTACACCCGTGTATTACGCGAGCGGTAAACAAGCTCTGCCGAAGCCAACTTCACCAGCTATGAATTAGAATGTTTGGCGATTATTAAGTCCCTTCAAAGTTCCGCGTATATCTGCTGGGCGTACCGTTCAAAATTGTGACAGATTGCCGCGCGTTCGCCCTAACAATGCGAAAAAGGGACCTTTGCGTACGTGTGGCACGATGGGCGTTGTTGCTCGAAGAGTTCCAGTACACGATTGAGCACCGTTCGGGAAACAGTATGCGACACGTAGATGCACTTAGCCGCTATCCTCTGCCCGAATGCATGTTGATCAAAGAAAGCGACGATAGTATAGGCGCGCGTTTAAAGAAAGCCCAAGCGTCGGACGAGAGCATCCGTAAACTACTCGATGCAATAAAAGAAAAACCAATCGATGGATATTGTGTGCAAGGCGATTTGTTATTTAAGTCTGTGGATGGCGACTATAAATTAGTCGTACCGCGGTCAATGCAAACTAGCGTAATCAGGAGAGCTCACGAGGTTGGCCATTTCGCTGTCGGAAAAACAGGCGATCGTCAAACGAGACTATTGGTTTGCGCACATGAAACCAAAATTGAAAGGGTAATAGAAAATTGCGTTAACTGTATCCTCGCGGAACGGAAGCACGGGAAAGGGGAAGGCTTTCTGCACCCGATACAAAAAGAGCGAAACCCCACTGGATACGTTTCATGTGGATCACGGGGCCGCTTACGTCAACTAAAAGAGTTACAAACACATTTTCCTGGTCGTTGACGGTTTGCCAAATTCGTATGGCTATACGCGACCAAAAGCACAACGTCGGCCGAAGCAATAGATAGGCTTAGAAAGCAGTCCGCAGTATTCGGGAACCCGCGTCGCATTGTATCCGATCGCGGTACGGCCTTTACCTCCGGGAATTCAAAATTATTGCAGCAACAGAGGATAGAGCATATAGCAATCACCACCGGAATGCCGCGGAGTAATGGGCAAGTAGAGAAGGATAAATCGGATCTAATACCCATCCTAACAAAACTCGCAGTTCCCCGCCCTGACGAATGGTACAAGCATCTCGATCGTTGTCAGAAGTTTTTAAACGCTACGGTTAGTCGAAGCACGGAATGACTCCATTTCGGGTAATGTTTGGGGTTGATATGCGGCTACAAAATGAACTACCACTAAGACAACTCCTAGAACGCGAGTGGACCACCCTGTTTGACGAAGATAGATGCGAGTTACGGGATTGCGCTAAGGAAAAGATCGCGGAAGTACAACGGGAGAATAGAAATAGTTTTAATAAGCGTCGAAAATCGCGAGAAACTATGTAATCGGCGATTTAGTGGCGATTAAGAGGACTCAGCAAGGGCCGGGGGCAAAATTGTCAGCCAAATATTATGGTCCGTATCGTGTAAATGAGAGAGTTGGCGAAATGAGCGATATGTCGTAAAAAAGTAGGCAAATCACGACGGCCCAGGAGAAACCAAAGCACAGCAGCAGAGTATATAGAAAAGTCTGGGTCCACGAATCAGACTTCCTGACCGAAGCGACGAAGAAAAACGCGGAAAATGTCTGAGGGCCGCCAGACATCGCTGCAGGACGGCCGAGTGTAGGCGGTAGAAAATCGCGAAAATAGCGTTTTAAAAACATCGACATATCGATGTTTTAAACGTATACATAAACCAGCCGTTAAGACGCAGTGCGAAAGTCACGCACCGGGTGTCGACGACACAGGTGATAAACACTGCCTGAAAGGGCGAAAGCGACCGCGGAGAACGAGAGCGAAAGAGAGAGAGTGTGTGCGTGAGAGAGAGAGAGATGAATGTAAAAGGGCAATAAACGCCGAAATAAGTGTGACAAACGAATGTGTGCGGGAGATATGTGAATATAAGCGAGAAAACGAAGAGAACGGCAGTGCGTATGATACGAGCGAGACGTAAAGAGATAACTTGTGAATAAAATAAACCTGTGTGTGTCGGAATTACGAGGGATAATTTTCTTAACCGATATTCTGAAATCCATATCCCTACAGTAATATATTGTTACGTTTTTTCTTACGAGCTTCAATTACAATATCATTGATGGCGCATGCTAACAGTTCGCAATCTACAAGATAATCCCTGCAGTAATATTCGCTGTCACGTATGATTTTAGCAGCACTACGCGTATCTAATGTTTCGATGACATCATTGCTCTGTTGGGTAAACACGCTAACAAAAGTTATAAATTTTTTTCCTCACATCTTCTACAGTTTGATAGGAGCCGCGGATATACATAAGGCTTACACATGGCTCAAGATTAAATCAAAATGCTACTGTATTCGGTTTGAAATACAGCGACTTAGGATCAATTGTCATCTTTACAATCGACGAATCAAACATCCGACAAAATTCCACCCGTTAATTCATTAATCTGCATCAATGATGATCCAAGAGCAATTGTGCACGTTCTTCGATGGTTGTACAGCAAAGTCGAATAGTGAGTTCCAAGTGTATGCCATGGTATTCTCTGAAGATTGATTCCCACGATTATCAATGAGAAAGAATTTCTACATCGGCTGTAGGTCCTACGCTGATTCCAATTTCCAAATATTTGCAGCCCGTGGATGTTAATGCGTATCTTCTGACCATGACACGCGATGGTTGGCGTGGCCTTCAAAAAGCATAATCATGAAAAATTACCTTTTTTGGCATGAAAAAAACATAAATAAAAAAAAAAAAAATTAAGAAAGGTTACCTGTTAATATGTATTCTCCTTGCATGGAGATACGCCAACTCATCTTGCCTGATTGGAGACGTAATAGCCCACGGCACTGGTACTACACATTGTTTTTCAGGAGCACTATTTGTTCCGTCGAAAATTCAGCGAAGCTACTGGAAGCGATCACGATGGAATAGCAAAGTCCGGAGAGCCGGCTTAAATAGAGGTGCAATCTCCACCACATTTTATTCTAAAGCTACCATTTTTCCCCACTAATGCTTTTTGTTCAATCTTAACATCGCAGCATATCGCTGCGATTGCATGTAACCCTTGGGCCTCCAAGCGATAAAAAAGTGCCCTCGACACATCGTGTTGAATGTAATATAATATCTGTGGGAAGCGCTGAATATTTTATTCTAAAACTACCATTTTTTTTTTTCCATAATGCTTTTGTTCAATCTTAACATCGCAGCATATCGTTATCGCGATTGCACTGTAACAGGCCTCCAAGGATAAAAGTCTCTGACATCGTGTTGAATGTAATATAATATCATGGAAAGAATTTATGCGATATCAGCAGTAACTGCTTAGTACCATGTTGGCATGCAATGCATTTGAGGGAAGGGGAGAGACACCGAAAGAGTTAGGCAGAGATACTCAAATCGCTGTGCTGGTATAAAAGCACGCTTTTAAAACTGCACAAGGCCTCAAATAGTTACTAAACGTGTTGTATTGGAAAAAAGGATATTACATTTACATTTACATTTAGCATTCCATTTACATTCCATTTTACAATCATGGAACAATTCGCACAAGTAGAACGCCAATTGTTGGATCAATCCGAACTTGATTGATTTCTGCAGGAAAAGAGTACCTCAGCGTGGGAAGAACGGGTGCAACGAGTGTATCGAATCTTTTGGAAGAACACAGCCGCGTGAAACGCCCGCGATTATCGATCGGTGTTCGAACCAATCGTTGGTTGCTCGAATCGCGCGACTCGGAAGGATTGAAACATTTGGTGCGCAAACGTTTCGCGCGTCAAAGGTGCGCGGACATTCGAGTACACGGGACTTTTGTGGCGTAAGAAATACACACTGCGTCTCGATACTCGCGTATTAACAGGTGTCATCCTAAATTGAATTATATCCGAACCGCGCAACTTCCTCCAGGATGCTTAAGAGACCATTGTGCTGGAGCATGTTCCGGGACACCTTGAGGAAACATCGAAACCCTCAAAGTGAACACGGTGTTCAACGGCGAATTTGTGGCAGGTGACAAGCATGCTTGTAAAAGCATCAACACACAAAACTGTGAACTCTTCCACACATCCGATCTGCAGGAGTGGTACCAGCGATGCGTCGTCGAATCCAATTCCTGGCATCGCTGGAAGAAGAGTTCCAGGAACGCGAGACAGCGGATGGGCATTGGCGAGAATCATGAATCTGACCGTCAATCGTCAATAAGTATAATCCACTCCGCGCGGGTGTCACTTCTCAAGTTGCCGCGAGAAATCCTCATGCTGAAGAGAGGGCAACAATAAGCATACAACTCCTCGGACAACGCATGTTTCGCGTGTGGGCAGTTATGTCGCAGCTCTTCATCCAGCAACAAAATATCCTGAACGTCCAGGTTCATACCCGCAGTATACGTCGATCCTAAATCTCCAGGGGCAGTAATGAGTTCCCAATGTCTCTGGGGTATATTGGGACAGCCGTTTGAACGGCTGGAACGAACATCTCCCGTCAATGTCTACAGCTTCTCTGAGGAGAAAGATGCGAAGAAGGGGCCAACAGTCTTCCCGCCGTGCAACCTCACCAGCTGTAGAAGAGGGATAGACATGTAAACTTGGCTTACACGCCCGAATCAAGAGCACGGCGATGTAGGGCACTTTGCATGCATTAAGGACTTGTCCAGGCTGGTGGGCATGCCAGCCTGAGCAAGCACAAAGCCAAGAAATTCATCTGCGATCGGTATGTATAAAAAAAAAAATTTATGAAAATGTTTAAAAAATGTTGGAAATATATGTGAAATTAAATAAATTTTTTTGGGGTTTACAGATGCATGCACTACTGGATCTACTCGAGAAGTTGGAGGCATTCGCTGGACTGCGGGCAGATAAACAATCTGCGCCATTCTGCTGCTCCAGCAGAAGGCGACAATCTGCTCAATTTCAGCAAACCACGATAGGGAAGGAGCGGCTCCCTTTCGTGGTATATGCAGATCTGGAGTGCATCATCGCAAAAACGTTGGGCAACGGCAAGCGGGTGATAATAAAATTACATACATATCAACACCACAATCGTACAGCATTGCATACATGATTATATGCATTGTTCATATGATACATCACTGTCGATGTAATCGATGTCGCCGCGACACAGATTGTGTTTCATGGTTCGTCGACGAACTTAAAAATTTTGCAAACTTTGCCAAACCTATTCTTACCAGTAATGTTCCCATGCTGGATTTAACTCCCGAACAGTTGACGACATTTCGCAATGCAGCACGCATTGGTCATATTTGCGAAAAAGAACCATTCAAGGCTAGCGACATGTACGAGTTCGCGATTCATTGCCATCTGTCCGGACGGTTCAGAGGCCCAGCACATTCGGATGCAATTTAAATTATAAAAATGTGTTTTACATCCCCATAGTTTTCCATAATTTATCCTGGCTATGATTCGCATTTCATTATCGAGGAAATAGCTACCGCTTTCGAAGGCCAGTCACATTGATGTATTACCTATAACTAAAGAAAAATATATTTCTTTCACAAAACATGTTGAAGATACGGATGAATCAGACTTATGCAAAATTATATTAAATTACGATTCATCGATCTGGCATACAAATTCTAAATACCAGTCTCGACAAATTAGCATCTTTTCTTAACACAGATCATCATCTAAAAATTTTGCGATCCCAATTTGGAACATTATCCACTGGAAGATTTCAATTTATTGACGCGAAAGGGTATCTTTCCATATGAATACCTTGATTGCGCGAACAAACGCTGCAGGATCCATGCTTTACCACCGCGCGAGCGCCCATTCTACAGTTCGTTAACGGGCGAGACTGTTATCAGAGACCGATTACGCAACAACGCCGAAAGACAGCTCTAGCAGCGTTTAGATATTAGAACGTTGGTCTACTACAGCGATTTGTTTTTGAATCCTGATGTCTTTTTATTTTAAGATATTTTTGAAAATTTTCGCGAAATTTGTATCAATAGCTAAGGATTAGATTCAGCGCATTTATTTACTCTACCTGGTGTCACATGGGATGCTATTCTAAAACATACCAAAATTACATTCGAATTGCTCACAGACATCGATATGGTGCATGTTTATCGAACGCGGTATACGCGGGGGCTTAAGTCAATGTTCCGGAAGATACGCACATGCCAATAACAAGTACATGTCATCTTACGACGCATCGGAAGAGTCATCGTACTTGATGTACTTTGACGTGAACAATTTGTATGGATGGGTAAGAATGTGTCAGCCTCTACCATACGCTAAATTTCAATGGAGTCGAAGATGTTGTAGGGTACCACGTATCTTCAATCGGCGTCGACTCGCCCACGGGATACATTCTCGAGGTAGATCTGGAATATCTGCTAACGTCTGCACGATGCTCATGCAGATCTGCCGTTCTGTCCGACGCGTGCCAAGAACCACCTACCGGCAGCAGGCAGGACAAGTTACTCGCGACGGTATACGATAACTGGCGTTACATAATCCATTATCGCAACCTGCGGCAGTGCACGCGTCACGGTCTTCGTATTACAAAGATACACCGCGTGCTTCAATTCGCTCCAATCTCCTGGCTTCGCGATTACATCGAACTCAACACACGATTTAGAACAAGCGCGACAAACGATCTTTGAAAAGAATTTGTACAAATTGATGAACAGCACGCAGTATTCGGTAAAACTATGGAAAAATGTAACGAAAGACCATGTGGATGTAAAACTTGTGACACATTGGGAAGGGCGATATGGCGCGGGAGGCAATGATCGCGAAACTCGAATTTTCCACAGCAGAAGTGTTTTTTCGGAAAATTTAGTAGCTGTTGAATTGCGAAAAACTCGAGGTGAAATTCAACAAACCGATATACGTGGGTATGTGCATTCTGGACATATCAAAACTTTGTTTGTATATGAATTTCACTACGAGTACATGTCTCCTAAACACACAGGCAAAATTGTAAAATTCTATACACCGACACTGACAGTCTTAGTTATCACGATTCGGTGCACGACGATATCTACGAGTCTATGAAGCACAATATCGATAGATTCGGACACAAGCGATTATCCTACCGACAATCCATATAATATGCCCACGCGTAAATAAGAAGGTTCCGGGGGCTGATGAAGGATGAAAATAACGGTGCTGATAATGACTGAATTCATAGGTCTTAGAGCGAAAATGTATGCACTTCGCCAGTAGACGGCAAAAAAGATACCAAGAAGGCGAAATGCTTCATGACAAACGTCATATCAAGAACGATAACTTTCGTCGACACGCGCAGTGTTTGCGCAAAAGAGATCGGAAATAGTTCGCAGACAATCATGCATACGGTCTAAATTGCACAAAGTGTACACCATTTCGGAATCCAAAATCGCTCTGAGTCCGTATGACGGACAAGCGATATATATCGTACCCGATTCGACCGACACTCTCCGCCCTGGGGACATTATAATATACCGTTGTAAAATAGCAAATTATTATTATTGTATTTATTATAAATAGTGGAATTTATTGTATAATATAAAATTGTTTAAAAATTGTCAGCATAGGTATAGAAATTAGTATTTATTAACTCATTGATTTAAATAGTGGGATTAATGTGTAAAATAAAAGTCGCCAATCATGTATATGTATATGCATCATTGTATTTTATTGAACCATGTATTATTTTTAAAAACATTATTTTTATTTATCCAAGAATAGTGTGATTTATCAAAGCACAACCACTTGACATACACCTTATCCCCCTTTCTACGCAACACTTTTTCCACTAGATGCACATCAGGATCTTGGCAGACGCGTTGCAGCTCATGTCTCGTAGAATCCTCCGGCAACAGGTTTTCCAAAGGAATCGAGGAGGCAGATACGTCGCAGGATTGAGTTGCCTGTACTTTGTCTATTTTAAACACCTCCGTTGTCCAATTCTGTGTATAGCCTTTATCGAAGATGGTTTTAAATTTGCTTACGCGCACAAACTCGCCCAATTTGAATCTCGCTGGAGCAGCGATCTTTATGTTGCTGTGCATACTGTAGCTAGCAGCTTGTCGGCGATCGCAGGGGTAACAGCGCAAGGACGCATTCCTATGTGTCTATGTAATCGTGCGTTATATTCTGCAAGTAAGACGCGGTAGTTGCATCAGCCCATTTATACGTTCCATTGAGCGTAAACAGTTTCCGTACATATTGTTCTTCAAAGTTCGATTGAAACGTCTCTTACGACGGAAGGCCTTCATCACCGAATACGTCGAATAATGATTAATGCCATGCTTTGTCATGAGTTTCTGCACATCAACGTTGTAAATTCTTTTCCTTGATCGGTTTGCAAATTTTCCGGATGTCGATTCTCTAAATATCTTTGCAAACGCTTTAGTCACCTCATAGCACCACCTTTTAGTCTTGGAGCGGTACCGCCCATGCTTAATACTTGCTCAAAGCAATATCGATGACCGTGAGTATATAGTGATGACCTCGGTTGAATCGCGAGTATGGGACGCATTTCTACAACGTCAGCTTTGCCACAGATCATCGTATCCATGCACTATGACGTGTCTCCGCGCGGGAAATGTCTTCGAGCTGGAGCATGCAATTCCTCAACAAGTTGTCGCTTCTTGAGACTATGGCTTTCATTACTCTCGGATTTCGATATTGGTTGCATCATTTGATCGCAGAGATGTCTTTGACACGAATGATGCGATAATTATCGTGTACATATATTATGTGGCTCTCCCATCGGCTCGAGGAAATTCTGGGTCAAGTTCAACCGTTCTCGCATGATTTTCCTTCGCATTTGTCGCTGCGGATTCAATGCGCGTGATATCTCTTGAACGCTGTTTTGCAACGTCAACATATCTTCTCCTGAAACATGACTAGCTTCCTCTCCAATTCTTCATGCTGCTCTCGTAAAGTTTACGCTCTTTCTCCACATATAGTTTATTAACGGCATCGCTGTCAACTGTCGGCTGAGCTACGCGTCGTATCTTGCGTGATTTTGCGTCAAAGCTCGGCACAAGCCACGCAAAGAGCATAGTCTCGCATATAAATTCGAAGCAAACAGCTCCATTTGTACTAGTCCATTCACGCTGCTCCGCTATTCTCGAGCGAGACACCAGATTAATTGAGCGGCATCTCAACGCAGACAGTGCAAGCATCATCGGTGCGCGGTTTAATTTATAATGAGGCCTACCTCGCGGAGTTCCTCGATAATCGATAGAATTTCATGGCCATGCGAGTTGTTACCCGCCTGACGCGACGCTTTTCCAACAAACGGAGTCGATCCACCAGCTCGTTGGGATCGTCCCAGTGCACGTAATCGATCTTGTTATCACTTACCAAGTGACATGACATGCGGAACCGGCAGGCCTTTCCCTGCCTTACCGGTCGATATACAGGGTAGTAGCGGTGCAATTACATGTTTATACTTGTATCCACTTGTTACCCATTACGGGATTTTGGGCGTTATGCACCACGTCTGTGAGCATTTGTTGTCAGTAGTATACTTTTGTATTTTTGTCTATCGGCATCTGTGTATACTTAGCATCGTCGGGAAGTCTCTTGAAAATCAGTTCATAAAGCGCCTGACGTTCCTCTCCGTATTTTACACCATCTATGATTATATTATCATCCTTTGTCTATATCGAAAGCCTTGTCCCCAAGCATAACGTTCCACTATTGCCAAAGTATACGCCGTACAACATAGTCCATTGCTCGTATTCCTATCACCACTCAGGATGGCACGCATGTATTTTTGCCCCTAACGGACAGAAATGGTTGAGAAATGTTTGTTGTCCCTCGAATGTAGGGAGTTGCTGTCTAATAGAATGTTACCAAACGACTCGTCGGGAGTAGTTTCGAAAACATCGTCAATATTAGTTGCAAGCGATTGTACGTTCGGAAATGTGACATTTATTGTTGTGGAAACGGAACTGGGGAATGGCGGCTGATGTAACATCCTGCCGTTTCCGCTTCGATTGAATTGGTGTGGACGATTTACGAATGAATTTTCTGATGACGCGTATAATGGTTTTCTCTTTGTCTTATGTGATGCGCGTTCCCTTTCGGTTGGATTTCCCCTTCGTTTCTAGGTGTATTTAATGTTTCTTTGCCTTCAACGTTCAGCGCTCGTCAGCGATGGCATGTCAGCTTTGTCGCTGTTGTATTTTCCACAATATGTTTTGTAAGGGATCGACGCAATGAGGTTTGCAAAGTATCTCTCCAACGCGATATCTTCCTCCATCTTTGCCAGTCTTCAAAGCCTGATGTTTCTTGCCGAATGGAATGCACTATTTTTTGCAATTTCCTTCGCTATTCTCTCGCGATCCTTAATCTCCAGACTATCGATATCAATCATTGTGCCGCAGACGTTTGCTTTTCCCACCTGACGATGTCGATGACGATTGATACCACCTCACACGGTACCGCAAACTCGTAAAAACCCTTTCTATAACTTCCAGTGGACATCGCGCAAACCTTGACTATCACCACGAAAACGTACTCCAGTTGCCAACAATTGCTACACAAAGCGCAGAAATCACCTCGTAAGACATTACGTCGGCAGTGTTTACGTGATCGTTGTACATATGTTTCAAGTTGGTGCCATCCTGCTTAAACAGAATCAGCAGATTTGCATTGTCACGTATAAAGATGTTTAGGAATCTTTGCATACGTCTGACAGAGATAGAAACAGTCAACGTTCGAATGAAGTCGCCCCATTGAAAAGTATTTCTCGTATCGTATCTTGCTTAGTCGCATGCCACGTCATCAAAGATAAAAATGGAATTCGGAAGCGATTCGCTCCGGTAGGATGACGTCACTGTTATTTGAAAACGTGAGGTAAGCCAATTTCATCTATCGGAGCCAATAAATTCTCCAAATACTGATATTTCGGCTGCTGCAACGACTTGGAATACACGTACACGTTCCCTCGAAGCGAACGCCAGAGGACTTTCTAACAAGCTTACCCAGCACATTGGTCTTTCCGCAATTTGATGGGCCACAAATGAGGCTGCGGATAGTGTTTGGCAGCATGCTACCGTGTCGCGTGCGTTTTGTTTTTCGAGGACATCATTTGCGATTTATCATCAAAATTTGTCACGCGTAAAGTAGTCACAGGTTGTCGCACGAATCGCATCCTCGCTGCAAACCGCGAAAATGATTTTTGACACATCGAAGCGACTATGCGTCCTATTTATGAGTCCGCGTCGAAGCAAAACAGCTCAGTATTCGAAATAAGCTTCTCGTTCTGCCGGATTAATTGCGACATTCGAGACATAAACCCTCTGAGCAGCTGATATATATGGCAACAAAGATTATTCTACTTCAGGAATGTGGCAGACACATTGAACATTTGTTTGACAGACTCGCCGAGCATATATTAGCGTATTCTGAGTTTCGGCAGTTTCGTCGTTGTCTGTAACTTTATAATCGCCCTTGGCGGCGGAACGCATATCGACGGTCAAGCACCGCTGATTAAAAACTGCAGCGAATGTTGCCGACGAGAGGTAAAGAGAAGGCGGTGGTTTGTTAAATCGAGCGATAAACGCGCTACTCTATCCGAATTACATATCCCAGGATATCAGTTTTGTGGTCCCAGTGAACTCATCTGGCAAAACGATTGGCTAGAGGTGATCGAGGCATCAATCCGTTGGACGCAGCGTGTCGCGAACACGTGATATTGCATATTCGCGCCAGCAACGACCTCGGCGCAAAAGGCACGCAGCAGATAACGTACTCGCCTGACAAAGCGCCCGGAGACGCATCGTTGCGCTGAGACTCGACTCTGGGTGAAAGAGGAGCTGCTACAGCTGTTTGGGCAGCTATGAAGGCCAAGACGAAAATCGGAATGGGGATGAAAAGCAAAAACCCCGCAAAAGAGACTGTAAGAAAAGCATCGCAAAGAGGATTCTTCCAGTGGCCAAACAGGGTGGTATCTTACCACCTCCCGCTGCTAGGTGTTCTCGGATCATTAGCTGGCGGAGTGGCGGGGATCGCCAAGGCGCGGTAAACGATAATAAGGCAGCGCAACGTCAGCTGCAGGAAATGCGGCGTCATAGTCGCTCCATGGAAGGTCGTGGACTCTATCTGGACACCATACAAGCGCGGACAGGGGAATCTTCGAAACGAAAAACAAAAAAAAACGCCGAAAAGACAATAAAAATTCCTGTGGGTGTAACTACCGACATGCAATTGAATGAGTTGGCAAAACGTATGCGTATTCGCATTCTTTAGAGGTGTTTCTATGCAGCAACGCGCTACCAGCCGGAGGAGTACGTCGAGACGTCGAGCGGTATCGTGAATTTGGACAATGTCCGAGGACCGGGGACTCATTGGGTGGCGTGTATGTGAAGAGAGGGCATCGAGCTGTATACTTCGACAGCGCCCCGAGCAATCTTTCGCACCGCCTGAGGAATTGACACAATATTTGGATAATGATGATGATGTGAAAAATTCGAATACAATCGAACGGTCTTATCAGGAGAGTATGATCCAGAGCACCATTGTGGACAACTATGTCTACGCTTTCTACAAACGATTGGCACCAAATTTAAGGATTGTCCCCCGCCACTCCTGATTCAGTACTAGTCGAGCAGTTTCTCGGAATATGTCGTTAACATTGACTCTAACTGGCAAGAGTAGCACCCTCGTTGTAGCTACTTTCCACCCACATAGATTTGAGCGACGATGATTACGAGCTTGGTCTAACAACCTTTGAAACGTATCATACAATACCCAACATCGACCTCGAGCAACGATAAATTCTACTTCACTCACAAACTATGACACCAACAACAACAACAGCGTCGACACTGATCGGCCACGAATACATTACGATTCCCCACGGCTCTCTACGAACTAGACGCCATTGCCAAGTATTTGAAGCAGCTGCATTACTTGAAAGCGATATCCTAAAAATCTCGATGGTACCAACATGATGATGGTGACAATGATATGTAACCTATAGTGTTACGCCCCAACAACAACATCATGCAAAGCGAGCTGTACTGCTCGTTGTTGCCGTAGACTTCACGAAACCCAACAACATTGGATCGCTACTGGGACTTTATCGGCGAATCAAATTAGAACCATAAAGGGCAAAATAATCGGATTAACTGATTAATATCAGCGAGCGTAAAGATGACTTGCATTGAATGAAAGACCGCTGTCAAGCACAACAATGGGAAGCGTGTACATACGATACATGAATTTTCTCCGACAGTCCTGCCCTGATATAAGATATACCTGGAAACGCCCAATGTGATCATTTATCTTCCAATCACCTCAAGGATCATTACGTGATCTAACGACATGCGTTGTAGGATCAAAACCATTACTGCTTTGGATTTTTCGAGGTGAACATATTTACTACATCAGATCATAATGTAAAAGCATTAATGATAAATACCTGTGGTGCGAACGAATCATAGATGCTTGTGTTGGAATGACTCAAGAAAAACATTTCTTTCCAAACTAAATTGTCTACAACATGAACAACAACAATAACAACAACAACAGCCCTGAGTACACTAAAACGAAGAGGCTCAGTGTTGCAAACATTGCATTTTTGAAATCATTGGGATTCATTGTGCGCATTTAAGTTGAAAATGGTTGATATTCTAAGCATTGGAGGGAAGCCGACGTTTACAGATCGCATTGTTAAGCCTGAGACTCACACATACAACCCATGATAGTTAACACAACGTTTGGACACAGTGATGAGATAAGAACTGGCTCATACAACAGCAAGATTTATACATTACTGCCGTGTGAAAGTTTCCTCGATGTGGAGGGGAAATTGACTGATACATAAGTTTAAATGATGTCTGTTCCACGGTGATGTTGGGTGAATAACGCAAGGCGTTCATATTTAAGGAGATTCGATATGAGCCGAATGGTATGGAGATTGATCGCCACAGAAACGTAGTAAACAACTAGCACGCTAAAAAATTACATCACCGACAATCCGATGAAGACAAAGTAATATGGAGAACGGCTGGATGTAAGCTTGAAACGATTAAGAGTTGGTAGTGAAAAATCACTTCAATTTTTGCATCCCGCCTGAATATTTGCTGGGACTTATGCGAGGACTACAAACGCATGAAGGCTAATGCGCGTCACGAATTGATTTTACTACGATCGCGCAATATTAAACAATACTCTAATTAATCCAACGTTGGAAACGCAAATCGAATTACTTAAAGCGCGATGGTTGACGCTCCACGTGACGCCGCGCGAACGATGTTAATAGTTTATCACAGCGCGCATGCTTTGGAAAGTGCGGCAAAACCTGATTATTAGTTGTCGCTCGTGGGAACTGCACGAGTATCCTCTCTTACAGAGCACCACCAAGCATACCAGGGCCGTCAAGGCAGCCGCACAGCTGGAGAAGCCGCGATATGCTCCTCTTTGCTCGTTAGACTGATCGAAAGAATGCGATTAATTGAAGATGCTATCTCGGCTTGACCTACTGCAAATTGACCAATGTAAAACTTTTCCTCAACTCGGAACTTTATCCGTACGATGACATGAATCTCAGACTTTCACAAGCAGAAATACGCCATCTTGTTTATCATGGTATACGCATTTCCGTAGATCGTATTATTGGCCATAGCTGCAACGAGGCATTATTCAAAGCGTTGCCCGAATTTTGCACCACTTGGCCCTCGTGGTGATTGGATCACTCGCGACAAAAATGAGTCGATCAACATTGGCAATCGTGGACGTGCGCATAGACCTCGATTGTGCGAGAACGTAGCCAGCAAACACTACGCCTTACCGTCTCATTTTAAAAGGGATCATGGCTGAATACAATCCGCTGACAAACGTGGTGCGCAAAATCAATTAAATCCTCAACGCTACTTTCACTTGTTCTCTCGTGTGCCAATTAACTGCAAATTTTCATCATGCAAATCGAGATGTTTTTACTATAAGATCAACATTCTCCCGCCTGTCTTGGAAGTGAACGGATCTCTAAATTGTCTCCGATAATTGACCGTACCAACATTTGCTGACTCCGGTGATGGTTCAGCGTTGATGGAAGATTTGTCGTGAAGCGTGAAGTGGCTGGCCCTACGAAAAAGGAACAATTCTCTTCGCATTAAGCATATTTGGTAGGCCTATTCCGCAATATCGACTCACGAAATCTGACAAACCATGCAACCGGGTGGCTGACGGCAAAACATCACGGACTACGGTGGTGATGATGGATGCCCTGGCAATAGTATGGCTGTGCCCAGCCAATTACGAAAGCTGTTGTCGATAGAAGAACATGACGCACCCCATATCGCATATGTTAAAGTGCTAGCACGAGAACGAGAAGTGGTTTGCGGATTTCCTCGATGGAAATGCGCGAGCGATGTGATCATTGAGACACTGGACATGGACCACGAGGATACCCATATCTCTAAAAAGCTAAATGCACTTAATACCTTACGATGTGACAGATATGCAAAGCATTAAAGGCAAAATGTATTTAAAACATTCAACTTATATCTAAACGCCAGAGAGAAAATGCGTAAACAAATATAATCACTTTGAAGCATAAACAAAATTTTGTTTCTTCATCCTTCCCAACTCAACCTCCTGCATATACATGTACATAGAGTCACACTATAGTTATAATTATATTTATTATGTAGGAAGCGGTTCAATATATGACTAAAGGGAAATACAAGCATGTTCAGAGTGGTAAGATAGACGTTTGACAGACGTTTATTAGATGTTCAGAGTGGTTCAACACACATCTGATAATATGATCAGCAAGTGGTAGGATAGATGTTCAAAGTGGCAAGATAGATTGTCGATACATGTTCAAAGTGGTATGATATAGATGTCTGAAGTAATTTTAATCTGTTGGACGCAGAAATGAAACATGATATTGTGTACTTATAGCAAAACGACTAAGAAAGGCGTGCAAGGATTCTAGACTAAAGAACATAAAGAACAAAGACATCCTTACTTTTGCAAAGCTATGCATCCTTCAAGACAAAGGTTTACGTTCAAGAGGCAGGAGATGCAGCGAGCTCATTTGCATTCGATATGTGTATATTCAGGTGGCGGTAAGTACACAACATTATTGTCATGCCAACATCGCATCGTAAGTAATATATCATTTCTATATTCTAGAATTTTAAGAGGCTGCAAGCCAGCCGCCTCACCACCCTCCTCGCCGTTTCTTCGCCGCCTCCTCGCCGCCGCCGCCCCAAAAGGCCTCGCCCTCGCCGCTGCTGAAGTAATACTTTGCACAGAGTGAATGATTAATGCTGAATGTGCAATATTATCCCAATGATTACATGTTCTAGGGCCAATGACAACCGCAGCGACAACCGATCAATAAAGCCAGAAATGGTCGCGCTGGTTACAGTCACAAGCCTTGAAGACTTATGTCGGCCCATGCGGCGGCCCATGCGGCGACCCTGTTCTCCACCATCGCCACTGTGGATTGATGCGCGGCGGCCGCGGCATCGTTCGCCGTTATCAAATCGCCCCCAACACACCCTCACCGCGGCTATCACCGTCAACATCTGGCTTCATCGTCGCCATCCCGGTAGCAAAGTGGAGGGGGAATTTTTAAAATACTTTTTCTATCAATAAATACAGGCATCATTTAAAACGTATAATATTTCTCCAATTTTATTTCACCCGCTCCTTCCACCCTATCTCCTCGCATAATTTAAGATTTGATCGCGCCAAAAACAATATATTCTTCTATTGTCAAACAATATAGTGTCATTTTAAACACAGATATTTCGTTAGGGAGTAGGTTTGAAAAAACCTCGTTTAACGGTGGTAATCTGACCGTGAGGAAGGAACGTTTTGAAAAGAACACAGATTTTTAATTTGATTTTCGCTTAGTCGTGAAGGATTCGACTCGCCGTTTATTTTGATGAAGCAGACAACATATGACATTAATTTGTCTGCCCGGCCAGACGCCGATGTAGCTAATCCCGTTTGGTAAAACTGTAACAGAAAGAGACACGAATAAAGCGTTAAATACCTGTGAACGTGAATCACGCCGTGTAGTCTCACTTTCTTCCGCGCTCAGTTCACTCAAAGCTTGTCGCAACCCAGGAGCGGGGATCTCAGCTGCCGCGATGCGCAGCTGGCCAGTGGATCAGATATGTGAGCGTTCCCGCCAGATCGGTAATCGCTTGCTTATTATTGTCGTGTACGGTAGATTTCTGCTCGTCACGACTGTAATTTCCACTGCACTTCAAGCACTGTGTTTTATGACTGTCGCAGGA